>MPGH01000007.1:93525-178929 GCA_001937105.1 Colletotrichum chlorophyti | reverse complement strand
TTAGAGGATTCTTATTTATACGTTTTACTTAATTTATATAGGTTTTTATTATTTATATAAAAAAAAGAAAAAGAATTATAAGGTTATATAAGGAAAAAAGAAAAGAATAAAAATAAGAGGAAGAAGAAGAGGGTTATATTTACTATAGCTGGCTAGGTAGCTAGTTAACGGTAGGTAGGTAGGTAAGGTAAAGTCAAAAAAGTAAATTAATAACTACTATATAACTAACCTACTTAACTAAAAAGGAAGGAAGGAGGGAGTAGGCATTTTATTCTTTATTTAATTTTATATTATATAATAGTTAGTAGCCTAACCTATTAATTCTATATATAAGGTTATTAATAGTATAATTAGTATAACCTAGTTAGCTAGGATAAAGGGCCTATATAATTATACTATAAAAGAAAAGTTATAAGTATTAGAATAGTACTATTATATAATTATATAATACTTATGACAGAAAGGGAGAGTGTATAGACTAAATAACTTAGTACTTAAGAGGGGAAGGTTTATATTTAGACCGAACTAACTTAAGTACGTATAAGCTAGATATATCTACTTATACGCTAGCTAAGTCTTATAGTTAGAAGGATAGTTATAGATATCCAGTCTTTAGTTCACCCTATATTTTCCGGTACCTACGTGTACGTGCTAAAGCCCGTTTAACAAGTACCTTAATTATTTATTAACTAAAAGCCCTCTTACTATCCTTCTTATTTTATACCTTTTAGACCTTTCTAAAAAATAAGTACTATATACTACTACTATCCTATAGCTTATTATATTAGCTAAGTTAGTCCTTTAGATTACTAGCCTTCTTAAGAGTTAACTATATAACTTTAGATATAAGTCCTACTTACCTATTACTAGCCTTAGCGCTAATAAAGCCTCTAGAGGTTAAATAGCTTAGCTTAACTAATATTAATAGCTTTTAGAGGAGTAATAAGCTTATTAATAGCTTAGCTATTAATATTAACTATAAGCCTATATATTTTTAGCTACTCTTAATATTCTAAATACTTAATATAGCTTAGTAAGCTTATTAATAGTAAGTAAGGAAGTTCCTTTTATTAACTATAATAGAATCGTTTTAGTTTATAAAGAAGCTTATCTCCTTTCTATAGGCCGTTTTTAAAGGGCTAAAGATTAACTAATCTAAAGGCTAGAGGATATAAGAGGTATATAAAGGTAGGTAGAATAGGTATATATAGTTCTAAAGGTATAAATATATAAACTTAGTTATTTTATAGCTACTATAACTATTAAGGATTAATAGCTTTATCTTTTAAGCGCCTTACTAGCCTACTTAATAAGTATATAAGATAAAGACCTTTTATAACTATTCTATAGTAATAAGGTTAATAGTTTAACTATTCTTAGTATATATAAACTCTTAAAAAGTAAAAAAAGCTAAATTCTAAAGGAACTACTACTACTAAAATAACTTACCTTTAAAGATTATAAAAAGAGGTAGCTTAGTACCTATAGCTAAGATATACTTAATAATTATTATTTAGGCCTATAATTTAAGTTATTTCTTTTAAACTAAGGACCTCTTAGAGGTTTTAAGTATTAAGCTATTAGATCCCTTACCTTTAAGGATCTTAGTCTTACTTATATTATACTAAAAGGCTAAATTAATAACCTTAATCTCTAATAAAGCTATAAGTCTAAACTAAGTCTTAATTATATTAGTTAAGGCTTTATTAATATACTAAGAATTAATAGCTTTAGCTCTTTAAACCTTAATTAATAGATTCCTTTAAAAGAAGGCTTAAACTTAATTCTTCTTAAGAGTCTAAGTACTTCTTTTAGACTAAAGGATATACTTAATAATATCCCTTAGTAGTTAATAGGTTAAGGGATAGCCTATAAGAGCCTAAACCTAAATCTATTTAGTTAGTTAGTTCTCTTATATAGGAGCTAGCTTTTAGAGGTTAAAAAAGGTAATATGCCTTATTTAAACGCCTTTTACTTAGCTTTATAGTATAGACTATAGTATTCCCTATATAAGTACTACCTTTTAGAGGCTCTACCTATTATTAATAGCCTTAAGGGCTTAATAAACGTTATCTTTTAAATACTAAATTATTAGGTATTAAAGTTACTTTACTAAAAGAATTATAGTATTTAGAGTAGAATAGATAAATTAGGAGGAGGTTAGTATTAAGGGACGGTATAGGGATGAGGCATTTTTGAGGTGGGCGAAATGTGGGGGTGGGCGAGATGTGGGTGACGGACGTTATATTAAAATTCAACAGCGACATTACATTAGCGAAATACCCCAGCACCAGCACACAGTTCGCAGCTTTCGCTGGCCCTAGTGGGCAATCCGTATAGAGCGAGGTACGGGACCCTATACACCCCTGATCGAATCAAACTAACTTTTCTATTAGGGGTACGCCCGCAAGTATATACAACTTTCTCTCCTTAGCGTCTATAACATCAACGATCTAACGGAATACACAAAGTCACTACCCACTCGTTAGGCCCCTCTAGCTTCACTGCTGCTAACCAGGGCAACGTCGACACGTAGCTGGCTACTACGGGTCCCGTTCCTCAGATTCCTGATGAGATCAGAGAAGGCAAGTCTATTGGACATCCCCCGCGACCGGCCGGTCCTAGAGCGCCGACCGGTAATGGTCCCGCCTCTCCACCTAAGAGCAACGCTCCCAGTAATCAATACAGCACCGGCGCCGCAGCGCCGCCTAAGGGTAACACTACTCCTACGCCGAACGGTAACGGACTATCTCCCCCACCCAGAAGGGAACTCTCCCGGAGGGCAATATATAAATGTTCCTGTGAGACCTCCGAAAGGCAACCCCCCCCCCGGGCCGAATGGGAACGGCCCATCTACGCCACCAAAGAGCAACTCGCCTGGCGGACAGTATAGCAATGGTCCTTCAGTACCGCCCAAGAGCAACTCGCCGAACGGCAACTCTTCTCCACCGAAGGGCTCTCAAGGTGGCAGCAGACGTGGTGGTAACGATGGTTATAGTTACTAAGTACGCAATGGCAGCTGCACGCTTTAAGGAGTGTGAGCTTAATGGTCCTGGTTGACTTATAGTTAGGGTAAGAGTTAAATCTTAGTATTGAGATAAGGATTGAAAAACCAATTTAGGTATAGAGTAGCAATATAGACACTAACAAACAAAACACAATAGCCCTAGAGAGATTTACAGCTTTAAAGTGAGTAGGGAATTGTTATAGATACCTACAGAACTTAGAGGACCATTAGAAATCAGAACGACGATAAGGATGAAAAAAGCAAGGTGGGCCTCCGCTTCCCTATACTCTTCAAAGTAACATGTGATTCAAAACCACGTACAAGTTCGAATTATTAGAACATCACCCCCGGTGTGAATCGTTGTAGACTAGGGATCATCAAGACTCTGTGACTAGCCTTTATGATGTATTTACATAAGATTCGTCTATGAGACTTGTGTCTTTCCCCGTTCACCCTTCCCTCCCCTTACTACTCACAATAAAACATTATTATAATAACTATAGATAATTACATAACCCTATATCCGCCGCCTACCTAAGAGCCACAGCTTGGTCATGGTATGGCTCTTATTTATGTATTCAACAAATGCACTTCTAATTTCTTGTTTACATCAGCTTCATGCTATCTACATGTCGTTTTGTGCCGCTATTGAGTATTAAGCAACAATCAACTGAATAGGAGCTCCTTGACTTTGGTTTGGCTGCCCTCTCAAGACAGCTAGCTTGAAGGCGGGCATCTCCACAGACTGTGATACCGTTGTATCAGTGGTTGAGGTTGAACTGGTGATTGATGGTGCGCTTGTGGTCATTAAAGGAGCAGCGGGTGAAGAGCCCGAGGTGGGAGGCAAAGACGCAGTGTTGGTAAACCCGGATGATGCCTCTGTCGAGGCTTCTGAGCTTTGTGAGTTTGGTGGAATCGTGCTCACCGAAGATCTCGGTGACGATCTGGTGCCTGTATCAGACACAAGGGGTGACTCGGTCCCTACAGAAATCGGCACAGACCCAGGAGTTATCAATGAGCTGTCACTAATGATTGTTGTTGGTGGCACAAAGGTAGATGTCATGATCCGTTCAGTTGTGTTGCTGTAGAACGTCCCAGTGATTAATCTGCTGGTAGTGCGTGTACCACTTGTCAGATAATTGGCGGCTGAACTGCTCCGCACTGTGCTAGCGGAGCCTTTGCTGGTTGAGGCAGTAGTTATGGAATTGAAAGTTTCCGTTAAGCTGGCGCTAGTACCGGTGGTAACACTCGAGGTGCTTGAGTCATCGGGTGCGCTTGAATTATTACTAGCGCTCGTGATAACAGGGGTGACTGTAGTCAAACTGGAGCTTGAGAATGAAGCCGTCGTAATGCTCATGCTACTGTTTGATGCACTGTCGGACGCCGCCCTTGACAAATCGTTTGTGAAAGATGGAGAGGAGATGATGGAAGAACTTTCTGTCGTTATTGTCAATGATGACGTAGTTGAAATGGAGGTAGTGAAGCTTGAGATGTTCATTGAAGTGGTGGAAAGAATTGGAGATGAGTATTTCGTTGAAGAGCTGACCAAGGTGTTGGTGACGGTAGTCGAGGAGGGAGTCGAGGAGCTAACAAGACCAGTCTCCGTCGAAATGGACGTGATATCCGTGGTTGTCAAGGTCTCTGAAGTTCCTGTGGAAGTTGACAAGCTTGAGGAAGTTGTTGACGCGGCGATCTCCAGTGCTCTAGGTCCATAAACCGAGAACAGCGTGGTGTCGCCCACCAGCCCTCCGCACTGAGCTGTGACGGTGAATATGGCACCGAGACCAAGGGGATCGATTTCAGTTGTTTCATTTCCGCTGCAAGGGATTTGACAAGAGTTGGTGCCGTCCCCCAAGCTATCAGGGTCAATAGCGTAGATTTCATCAGGTGAGTTTGACCTCGAACAGTAGCAGTTCTGGTCATATATGAAGGAAAACTCCCGAGACGCATTTGCACAAGTGTCTTGGCAGAAACGAGGACCGTTGGTCGGCGACTGGACGATGAGGTCCAGGTTACTCGTCGCGCCGACAAGTGATCCGCAACCTTGATACTCAGAAGGTGGTTTAGAAAAGGTAAAGCCCATCTTTTGGATGGTGTTGTAATTTGGCAGTAGTAAAGGTTTTACTGACTTATGAGCTGTATGCCTGTTCCATGAAGTGATCGCTCTGGATTGATATATGATTGAGCACCCTATTCGGAGCAAACTGACCGATGACTCAAGGAACGGAGGACCTACAAGCAGTGATAGCGCTGAAAAATCCCTAATGATACACACGTTGATTTGAGAAATGATGTGAAATTAAGCCTTGCCGCCATCTGTTTCAACCTCAAGGCACGCTTTCAAGGACACGCGCACGAGGCGCTTGCTCCACCAGGTGGGCAACAGCCTGTTTACGGAGGGGCAATCTGCCTTTGGAACGCTTCTTCACACATGCCGAATCGTGTCTCGATGACTAAACCTAGACAGCCACCCATCTAAGCATACCACGTCTTGAAATGCCGGGCATTTGTGGTTCCAATTTATGAATAAGGGAGGCTTTTTCTAATCTGTCTGTTAATGAGACGAAATACATATTAGGTAGGCGGCAGTCATAGTGCAGGCATTCAAAGAACGAGACTCCTGAGTTCTAATTGGTCATTCAAGTTGGGTGATACAACTGATTTCACTTCAAGGCATGCTTAGATATTACTTGTCTTAGACAGTCTGCCGATCTTCGCCCACGGAGTTACCTCCGTGGCAGGTATCGCATCGTATCGCAGGCCATTTCTTCAACACCGTGTGGAAGTTTCCTTCTTAAGTAAGCAAGGACACTAACCGATACGAGTTTTTAATTGTTTTCCTTTGACGATAGCAGGAATGAAAATTGCGTGTGTAGAGGTGATTCTCATGTTGCGCATGTTGACTTCTGACACCCTTGAACCACAATTTGAAGAGCATCTCTAATGTAAATCTCCTAAGGTAGTGACAATCTCAACATTAAACCTACAGTAAACGTGACAGAGTTCTTATTCCGATAAGGCAAAAACATCAGAAATAGCTAACAGTTTTGCTCGCAAGTTAAGCACTTCGCTCGAGCCAAGCATGCAAGGAATGGATACCATGAGCACTTAGAACCAAGTTGTTACGTGGACGTCGGCTTTGATTTGCGCATTGTCTACGCGCGCGTACTTATTTATGTCTAGCCTCAGTTGAACAAGCCCCTTCTTCACTTTGTAAAAAGCTTTTTCTACGGTTTTGACATTGAACGGCTTTCTCATATCATTTCGCGATATAGGTCTTCCTGACGACTACGTGCTACGCCCTCCGAAACCGATCTCCTACACAACATCAAAGTATGAGCCTACATACCAAAGACGAGAGCTACGCTTGGCTGAGCCCTGCCGCTGTTCCGACGGCTCGGTAATGTATGCCAAAGCTTTTTCCAAGTGCCAGTGCCCGGAAAACGGGAGACACAAAGACAGACATAACCTACGCTGCGAAAAAGGATCCTCTTTGATATTTAAAGGTAGTAAAGACACGAAAGAACATCATTGTCTACTCTAAATACTTTTTAAACGGCATTGCCTCAGAGTGAAGCTAGACTATAAGTACGAGGTTTTGTATCTAACTGCCTTACGCTGTAAGTTTTTAAACACAGTCACGCATTTTATAAACCCCCCCAAGTAAATGTAAAGACAGTACTTATAGGCGTTCAGAAAACGACAAGGGCCACAAAAGCCATTGGGTAACTCCTAGATAGCATGATCTTAACCGTCGTGATTCTCGAGAAATCTTGAATCTCTACTGACGACGAGCAAGCTGGATCTTAAAATACGTTCTTTTGCTACTGACCTCTTCGGAAGTGAGAGATCACCCCCTGCTGTTACACTACCGCCGACTGATAATCAAACCGCCGCTGATTAACAGCCCTCCCTAGTAGCTTGATAAGAGCCTCAATGTGTGCGGGATTTGTTCATTTCATTACACTAACACGCTATGTTGCTCACTAAGGCATGTAAGCAGAAAGTAATTGGTGCGGGAACGGTGTACTTCTATCGAAGCCCCTGAAGTTTCTATGCCTAGTCAAGGCGGGTAATATACTCTCTTCCAGAATACTGTTAAAATTAACTTACCTCATGCTGTGCCGCTCACATTATCAGATTACTTTTCTTCACTTTTCTTTTTGCCGCGGCTAAACTGCCCATCAGGTGACGAATAAACCGCCTATCCCAGTGATAAAGCGTATGGTAGCGGCGCGTTATTTGGTCAACAGGGTTACTCCGTTGTGCCTCTTGGGATGGAGCAGTATAGTATCCATCGAAACGTGCAGTCAAGGTTCACGTTCTAAGAATCACCCGCGAGACTCTGGTTGCGTAAGAAGACTCTCATCTCACATTAGCACGCCTGTATAAAAATTCCTACGTTGTCTCACTGCCTAGAAAGGATAATGCGAAAGTCTGGGGTACTCAACGACCAAAACTTCCTATTAGGGCTCTCTAGAGCATTGTTTGTGAGCGACATACGCTTACAGACCCTAACCCAGAAAATGAGGGGTTTGCCACGCAAGCTTTACCTAACATCATTGCTTTTTGCCGCTCATTATGGGGGAACTTTGCTTCGTTGTGATTGTGTGCTTCCTTCAATAAGCGACGAATCGTGGGCCAGTCGAACGCTGCTATCGCATAGGGGAACTTGGCAAAGTTTCGTCGGCCCTAATAGATCTTACCAGGCCACGTCTTTCAAAGTCCTTGATCTACCCCGTCCGAGAAGACCTTCAGTGAATTACAGTCTATTTTCCCCTGCGTGCGGCAGCAGTAGAAGCTAATTTGACTCCTTGAGGTTGACTTTGAGACCACTCCTCAGAAAGCAGTCAAAACGGACCTCGAGTTGACGGCAAGGCTACTCATGTAATCACTATTCAACCGTCAAACATGAAGCAAGTCGGGGTGAAATCAGCTTGACACGCAGCTTTCGCCCTGACGACGCAGGTTCGGTAACGCCTCAGTCTCAACTCCTTAGATATGACCGTTACCCCACCATCTCTTAGATTGAAATCTAGTCTGATGCAGACGAAGAGGAAACTTCTTGCATCCAGCTCACAACCATCGATCTCCGCCGCCACCTCCCTTCATCCTTCGAACCGTAGAAGCGCTCTGTCGCATCTCTTCAAACTGCTTTGCCGTTCGCGGCCGATCGCGCCAAGGACAGCTCCTTCGACGCTCCTAGTCAGTCCCTGCACAAACAGTACAAGACGGCTTTCGAGTTTGCAGAGAATAACTTCGGCTACCTAAGTCACCATATGGGCTTATAGCGCCAGATACTCGAAAGCAGTGGTTTGCCTCCCAGCAACCCGCCGGTCTCTGTTCAGCATGGGAGTTATTGACGATCTTCTACACAGTAATTAGGATGACTGGAAGGTTGACAACTTCTGGATCAGCCCAAGGACGATGAAAAGTTTAGAACGGGCAGCACCTGCTTTGTGGTTTATTCGCAGGGGCTGAAGATGCCACGCCACCACAAGAATGTCCATCTGGTCAATCTGAGAATGCTCGCCCAGGTTGACTGGAACGGTGTCTGAAATTGAGACTTTTGGATCACTGTGACTCTCAGTCGGCTGGTTTAGAAGGCTGAAGTAATAGTAGCAACTTGTTATCAGTATCCTATAACCACCCTCAGGACTGAAAATGTTGATGATTGTGCTACTACAGCTGATCAAGGCGTCTGTACAGGGCGAAGGTCCATCTATACACTCGCTGATGAATCAAAAAAGAACGATTCTGGGATTTAGATATAAGTTGCTCTAAATATTTTAGTTGCACCTTTATTATGCGCTGATCTAGATTCCTTAGAGCTGCTTTAAGCCTACCTAGAGATCCTGTTACGAGATTGTACCCCCAGGAAGATAGAAGAGGATGCCGTTCCTCAAAATATGTTGTACTAAGACTTACTAACGGTTCATCTATGTAATATCTTTACTACTTAACAATGTCAGGGTTGGGTTTCTAGAGCTTATCCCTAACTTTAGGTCTATAAAGAATATTTATGAAGTGAATTTACCATGTTGCCTACATCGCTTTAGGTAACATAAAACTCTTATTGCTATCTACTTAGCCAGTTAGATTGTATCACGGTATGTCATTTACTTCGATTCCAAAAATTCCGCCCCCGCTTTCTTCTCGCTTCCGTTTTCGCCTCCACCCTCGCTTTTACTCTCGCTTTCGTTCTCGCCGTGATTCTCGCTTCTATTACTCTTTCTGTTCTAAACAAAAAGGTTTCATGGGCTGAACTACTTGTCCTTTGGTGTTAAAGGGCCCGGGTTAGTCTTATATTCTTCCCGGCTTAAATGAGTAATTACTGTCTTTTCCAACCCGGAAGTAGGCTTGTGCCTCTTCTAGCAGTCGAGGCCGTTGCTAATAATGGCCTTACTGTCTTGACAGTTGCCTCAAGCTGTTCATCTGATAACCTATATCACGACTTCGTTGTTAAAATCTGTTGCTACGCTGTTATTATCGATGCGTCGCTGCGCTACGTATGAGTTGTCGAAGAGGAATAGGACAGGCGGTAGCGAAGATCCCAAGGGTAAACCTGATCGGGGTAGGCCTTAAGTTTTATATGACTGCCCGTTAACTGGAATTGTTTCTGTACCGTCTGAATAGAAGTTCTATGCGTATCAGAAGAGGTCCTTAGGTATTCCTCGTACCCGTATACTCTCAACCAGTCTTTATTCATACCTTCGCATTGGTACACTCTTTTGCATTAGAACTGAGCAAACTATGCAGCTGTCGAACTCGCCACGCAGTATACACCTTCTCGTGAAGGATTAGGAACGCTTACTCGGTCGCCGTTGTTTCCGCGCGGAAAACTGGATAGTCGGTCGTAGACTCTTTGACCTAGCCGTCTTCCTGGTATGCCCATGCGACTTCGTATTTTGAGGCAAGTCTAGATGTACCCCCTGAGCCGAGCGTATTCTCATGCGCCTTGATCAGGTGCTCTGGTAGCTTGATAGTTTCCTACGCAGTGTTAATGTTAGCAGATATCACCACATCGATCTAAAACCATTTGTTTCACGTACAAAACTGCAATGAATAGTAACGTGTTACTATTGGTGCAGCTCGGCCTGACACTCTGGTGGTAGTAGAATAGGTGATGAATGGGAGCCGCCTGTGCTCCCGTCTATCGTATGGGTAGGCTCGCTCCCCCCAAAATCCTATCCCAGGCTCCCTCCATTGTTATCTCTTCAAAAGCGACGTCTGCAAAGCCTTCTACAGGCATCCATATGTTTCTAGTCTTACTAACAGTTTCCCAAGCGGCTGGTGATTCATCATTCTCTGCCTGCGTACTTTCCTGCACGTCGCTATTTGATCCTCGGGAATTCATACCGATACCTGGCATATATTTCCATTGTGACATGATCGGCGGTTGAACGCTGTAAGCAACCAGATCTCCGGACATTATCATTGTCTTTATGATAAGGTCAACCGGTAAATCAAGATCAATCGCTGAACGTAGGAGAAGCTTTGCTGCTCCCGTTTGGCTAATGGCGTATGCTGTTGTGCAGGCTATACCACCGGACTTCCGAACGACGCGCTCACTGCCTAGAGTGTGTCCATAGTAGTCCTTCCCGGCGGGAACATGTTCGTCTTGGTATTTGACCATGACTTCGTGATGGAGTGGTGTTTCAGCGCAGTGGCCAAGGGAAAGGAGATCCCAGTGTTTGGTGTGCCATGGGTCGTGAGGGTCCGGAAATACGTGAGTTATAGGTTCGTCTACTGTTTTCTGAACCCTTCTAACTCTTTGCAACTGTGAAGAGTTCACCTGCCGTAGCAGCAAGGTAAAGTGTTCATGAAACTTAGCCATGATGGTTCGAATATTAATATCCCAGGCAACGTCCGCTTCTAGAATCAAGACAGAAGGCAGCTCCTCACGGAGCATTTGGGACCAAATCTAGCGACACATTAGCATACTGGCGTAGTTCGTTGTCCGAATATACCAACATTGGCGTGTGCCCTCCAGCAACCCTTTTCAGCTACTCTTAGTCTTTCTGGGTCATGTGTAGGAGGCATCCCCACCTCCTTGATCATGTTCGGCTCAACAGCTGGGAATACCTCAAACTGAACACCCGAAAGGAAAGCTTGAATTGTCGCTGCGTCTAGGTAGTCAAAGCGAGTAGGTATGTTGATCAGGTAAACTTTGGGAAACCCTAATGTACCATTGCTTGCCGCTTCTACCGACGTCGCTGGTACTGTATTCGATTCTGTAGCACTGTCATTCAGAGGACGAATAGGCGTGTAGGTCCTCAACATAAATAAGATAGACAAGAATATCAATGCGTATGATGCAAAGGCAGCGAAGCGCTTTTTTGAAGCCATTCTATCAGCAGTTCGAAGAAAATGCATGAGGGTTAAGAAAGAATAAAAAATGTTTCCCGACAACTGAGTTTATGCTGCTAGTAACCCGCCCTACTAATAAGGACTGAGTACTCGTATGAATGGTCTACGAAAAAACAATGAAGCGTAGGAAGAGGGGTAACGCAGCATTTAGTATGAATGAGAGCGAAAGTAAAAATTGATGAAATTCTCAAGCAGCGATTCTAATTAAGAATTGGTGGCAGAGCCACGACCAGCTTGCGATCAGATCCACAGTTCGGAGTATCCCGCAAATCCCGCCTCATTCAAGAGAGTTAGTTTTGTATAGTTTCTTACAGTTAGGTAGGTCGTAGCTCAACCCTAACTCTAATTGTTTTAGATCAAAGCCAATTTACTGTACAAAAAAGGTCTATTCAGCTGGGGACCACCAGTCGCTAGTTAAGAACTGGTTTAGAGTTATAGAGATTGTTGGTCCTGCAGAGTAAGTCAAGCAGCTTACCTGATCTTGGAAGGTAGTAAATTACAGCATCGTCTCTAAGTGTGGATTTAGTCCTTTACCGCTGATGTGACTTGTTATGACTAGAGGTTTTCCTGTGTAACGATAGGGTTGAGCGCTTAGCAGGCTTCCCTATACATTCAATCTAGGGGTAGGTTTAAATCTGACCACCAGTTGCCACTTACAGACACGACTTTTGAGAAATCAATTAGTACCTAGAGAAACTATGCCTAGCTAATCAAGCCCTATAGACGAAGAAAGAGGACTTGAGAGGTTTTGATGTGTTACTCATCTCTTATATATAGTCCTTATTATTATAGATAATATGTTTTCTTCTGTACTAGGCTTCTTATATAACATGCTTAACAATGTCTACACAAAGTACGAATTGAATAATCTAAGGGCGTATTTGCTTGCATTAACAGCCAGCTGCCCAGGCATCGTACTACCAATAGCGTTAAGTGGTGACATTACTGTACCTCACCTCCCCTCACATTCTCAAGAGGTAACAGCCAATTTCTGTCACTTATGAACTCTATTCATCGTTTGTGAATCAACAGAAAGATTTTCTTATACTTACGTCTAGATTGACCGCGGAATCTTACGGCTCGTCGTCATGGTACATTAAAATCCTCCTTAAACGAACTAGAGCCTCCCGATTTGTTACTGGCGCTGTTTGTTTTTTCCCCTTCTATCTTGTCATTTCTTTTCTTCACCCAGGCTACTTCTGCTCTGAAGTGAAGATCCTTCGTTAATAAGCACTTAACCTGAACCCAAAACCGTCCTGCGCTATAACTTTACCCTTCAACCTCACACCAGCTTGACGTCTTCCTCGACTCCGCCTAACTCCAGTCCCTGGCGATGCAACAGTCCATTGAGATAGAAGATATGAAGCAGTTGTTAAGATATCTCTACGATATCTCTGAGAAATCTTTTTTCACGTGAGATAAAAGGAAGTTCACCCCCGTAGAGTAGAATAACTTTGTTCCCAATTACTGCTTGAGGTGGACCGACCCCTAGATGCCCTCGCGATGCCAGGAAAATCCCCGTGCGCAATCTAGCATGGCATGCTTGCTGAACTCATGATGTGGCGGCTGCTTCCTCCCAGATTGCTCGGATACGCGTTCATTGAGCCGAGCTTGACGCCACAGACCTTTCTTGCAAAAGTCTGAATGAGGACACCATAACCATGAAATTTCTCACCTGAGCACCGTACTTGCGATTTCGCTCTCTTGCCGCTTGAATTGTTTGGCCGGATAAGTTGAAGAATGACGAGTGGCCGTTGATCGCAAAGACTAGCGCCTCGGCTATGAATTCTATCTTACTTCGATGCTGCCCTATCGAAGGTCCTCTTGTCGCATAATGTCAGTTTGACTCACGTCGTCCCATTTTTTGTTATTCATGGCGTAGCGCCAGATCGTCGGGGCTAAACCTTATGCCTGTCGCTGATAATGTGCCAACAACGTGCCCAAGAATCCTCAAGGTAGGTACTTAACTCTGCACCGTCAGTGGAGATGTGCGCGATTGCATAGCGGTCCCCTCTGCAAAAAAGTTTCTTGGTCGAACCTACTGTATGGAAAGGCTTTAATGGCTTGGCTGCGCAGTTTTGTCGTGAATGCGTTAGTTGCGATTTTAGCCTTCGCATCGTTGTTATACTAAACTACACCATTCTCATCAGTATCCATGGCGGACGTCCCTTTTCCTTTTCGTATTCATCGGTCGAGTACCTCAACATGCTACCTAAATATCGAAGGTCGATTGACTTTCGTGCGATTTCGGAAAACACTTCCACAGCCTCCTGCGTGTAGGTGACAAGAGTGAGGAATTCCTTCTCATCTGTGGCCAAGCCGAGCAGGGCGAAGACCTTGGCGCGGGGGTCGCCTGCAACGAAGGTTTGGATGTCGGTAAAAAGGTCCGCAATGCTTGCCTCCTCCGGCATAAAAGAGTTTTTTGACCGTTGTTGCCCGAAGAGCTCAAGGGAGCGTACCCTTTTCTCGGCCGTGCGATAAGTTCTCAGAAAACAAGTAATTGGGTTCTGCGTCAGCACGTTGTCGCCATCACGTCCGAGGTAGGTCCCACTGTTGCCGCTCATGTTTTGGACGCGAGTGATGCACAAGTGGGGAATATCAACGCCCGTTCGCCCTGTCCCGAGAGCGATGACCATGTGCTAAGCACGTCGCCGAGTGTCCTCTCTCAGCCTTTTGCTTGACATCCATGTATTTGGAGATCGCCGTCATGATGAGCTTTTGAGAAGCGCTGTTGTTTGAGTGATTCAATGAGAGCATCACTTCAGCACGCATATGATCGGCCGGTTGATAGATGTGTCTCATCAACCTAGTCTATCCGGCCTTTTCGGTTAAGTCGCTTTGGTTGATGCAGATCGAATCTACCCAGACGTGAAGGCCACGTTTCTGGTGCCGCAATTCCTCAATACTACGTCAAAGTTACTTCTTCGAGGAAGAACTGGCCGCCGGGCGAGATATGTCGAAAGCCTATTCTATTGCCCTAGACGTATAACAGCACGAAATAGTGTTAGAATGGATGCATGGTGAGATTTGTCGACCATTCACTGTCGTACGTCACGTATGTAATTGCTAAGCTGTTGGGTCTCTCGTCATCAGCGACTCTTTCTCCGTAGCCGAAACATTAATGACTGGCCTCAGGAAGCCTGGAAATCACGTATGGTCTGCGATCAGATATGATAGAACTGTCCAACAGAACATTTCATCATTCAGGTATCCTAATACAACCAGCAAAAATTGCACAGAAGTCTAGTTCTTGGGAGCACCATACTTGAAGTTTGAGCCGGAAATTATGACGACGGGTCTGCTGCTTACTGCAATTGTCCAACCCAGGGTATGAAATTGGTCTACGCAAGGAGGTACTTACGAGGGTTGGGAATTTCTGAACGCTGCCTGGTACGGTATTTCAAGGACACGAGTACAAGTATCAATCAGCATAAATCGAAGTATTCCTCCCTAATCTTCATCATTACGCTACTGGTTGTTACGAATTTCGATTTCAAGTCCGTTTTTCCCTTTCCATCCTTGAGGGGAATGTTCCACCTCGTAGTACGCCTTGATTGTGGCATTGCTGAAAATTGATGTCGAGACCTGCGGCCCTACCCAGCCAATTCGATGCGTATGGCTGATGCCTACCTAAGGTAAAACGGCAAAGGATGCCCTTGGCTGACGTCAAGTTCCCGAAGCTCAAAAGAACTCCTTTCTAGCGTCTTGTATTCCTTATAGCCTGCATTTCCCGAAGAGGACTTTTCAGCGCAAAAGCCAAATGAATGCGTGTGCATTTTGCAAGTAAAGAGGTCAGCACTCGTCTCAAAATGAATTATGATTGCAAGAAGCTGTTTTTTTGTTTAGCATACAGTTAGTATGAGACCCGGGTAACACGTTCGTCTGGTCGATCTCATGTCGAATAACACGAGACCCGCCAACTTGCAGCCGCAGCATCCGAAGATCTGACATGTTGCCCGAGATTGGTGGTCATCTTCGTAGTGTCTACTCACAGCCACGCCGACATCCGGCTCAGCCAGGCAACAGGGAACATAATCACGAGATTGACCACCTTCGGGAACAACACCGGACTCATATTGTGTCTGCCTAGTCTCAATTCACGCGATGTCGAAAATTTGACGCTCCTAATATGCTAGACGACACCTTTATCATAACATAAGTACTTCGTCCCGTTTTCTCTTCATGCAAGCACCTCGGGCGCCCAAAGCAGCCAAAATCTGAAGCTCACCAACATCACGACTCCGCCGACAAACATGCTTTTGTCTTGCTTTATAACCTTCATTCTCTTGGCTGCCGCCGTTATCGTTCCCGGCCCTCTTGGACCTCTGCCTGTTGCTCTAAAAGTGCACACTTTCGTGGACTCGGCGAGATGGGACCCTTACGCCCCTCGAGACAAGCCTGAGAGGCGCCGCACTTTGACCTCTATATTCCTGCCCATGAAAAACACCAATTGCTCCACTGAATTTGTTCCTTATATGCCCCCAGCCACGGCTGCCTCAATGGCAGAGCATCCCGCATCTCTCGGCGTTCCCGTACCAGAAGACATCTTTTTGAACCTCGAACTAGGGTTTTGCAAGCCCGAGCCCTCTTGTTCATCGTCGCCAAAGGACAAATACCCCTTGGTTCTCTTCTCTCCCGGTATGCAGGGAAGCAGGCTTGCCTACAGTGCCATCGCTAGGGATCTCGCAAGCTATGGCTACGTTGTCGTGACCATGGATCACACTTATGAGAGTGGAATCGTGGAGTTTCCTGATGGAAGTGTGGTAAACGGGCTGAGCTTCGACGGTGCCGACAGGGCTGTTATTGCGGATCTTACTCAGGTAAGTGAAACCATTCCATCGACTTGAGTTACTGGGCAAACTCTGACTTCTAAACCGTAGACAAGACAGGCCGACGCTTCGTCTGTTATTGATCAGATGACAAACCCTGCAATCGCCAGTCCGCTTTTGGCAGGCACGAGGGGCGCAATCGACCGACGCGAGGTCTTCGTCTTTGGCCACTCGCTGGGAGGCGCAACCGCTGCGGCGTCGTTGTATGCCGATGGCAGAGTTCGGGGGGGCCTGAATTTCGATGGCAACATGGCTGAGCCCATCACGACAGAGGGCAGCGATCGCCCGTTCTTTCTGGTCGGCACACCGGAAATCCGCCAGGTCATTACCTCTTGGAACGAGACCTTTGCCGCTCTGCGTGGCCCGGCTCTCATGGTGTCTATCAACGGCACGGAACACATGTCATACCTTGATGCCCCTCGGCTTCCCACGGTCAAGAGTCTGCCGGAAGAATTGAAACCTCTCGTTACAGGTCTCCTGGGAACTATCGATGGTGATAGATTGGGGGAGTTTATGATTGGAATCCTAAGAGCTGCGCTGGATTTCACTTTCTTAGGCAAGGTCAACAATGTTTGCAATATTGAAGTCCTCGGCCCTGACGTCGACGTCATGGCAGTCAAGGGGTTGGATTGTGTTTGAGAATTATTATAGATAACGCACGACATTCAGACGCTACATTGGTATGACAAACAGAGTAGTAAACCTCCCAGGTTCCTTATCCATCTGTATTACCCGACTGTAACCTCTTCGACTGACTAAATCTCCTATGCGTACACTGTGAACGCCGTGTGAACGTATCCACTGTCGGGAAGAAAATGGTCGGACGGCACTGCGTGAACGCAGGCTCTCCTAGGGGGACCCTCTCGTTGCTAAAGTAATCATGACACTGATTTGCATCAAAGTGGGGAGGGAATGGCTTGGCTTGAGGAGGATGGCGGCTTATGTCGAAGGATTAGTGCTGACGCAGTCCCGCCTCCTTGTTCTTCGCTTGCCATAAAGTGGTGACCATCGGTTGGATAGCCTTAATCATAGGCTCTGGAGAGTTGATGTGAAAGCAGTTAAATTGTGGGTTGCAAAAGATGTGCGTTCATTTGGCGCGCTTGGAAATCCGGAGGATAGAAAGCCGTTGGATAGGTTCTGTATGCTTTGTTGCGAAGGCGGGGAGTGGCTTTGATGGAGGCGGCAACGCGACGGTCGTAGCTAGACACGCTGGAAGCCTGTTGTTAAACCTTTGAGGTTGAAAACAATCTGAACGATTCGGTTCTGTCTGTCCACGCGTGTTGCTAGCAATACACCATACTGCCATGAACCTCTATAATATGTCGCTCTTGTTGAAATGTGGATTGAGAGTATGAGAAATCTAAAATTTAACCGGCCGATAATACCCAGTCACTGCTCTACAGAGGTAAAGATATAAAATCACCAAGAGAAAGTGGAATAAAACAGGGATGCGGCCTTTAAAATCTATTACTTCCAGCCAAGTTCAGGGAGTTATGAATCCTTCCAGGTCTTCGTCGTGTCAAAGGCATCGTGATCAGCAGTGCAGTTCAGGTCCTTGACAGGTAGTTCGCCACCGTGGAAGTAAGCGCGGATGGCTTTGGCCGTACAGAGCGAAGGATGGCCAGTGACGCCATGGCCAGCGCCGCTGTGCGTAAGAACACCAGAACCCACGAAAACCTCGCTGTTGTTATAGGCGTTCCTTATCGGCGAGACGGGGGCCATACCTAGTGCCAATGAAGAGCATAGGATTAGCCGTTTTGATGGTTCCGTTGCAGTCGCTTTTGTAGCCGCCCTTGGCGTGATAGGGCCAGCGGGCGCAGAGGTAGACGAGGTTGTTGGGGACCTCGCCGAGGGCCTTGGAGACGCCGGCCAGCTCTTCGCTTACGGCGAAGATATCGTCGAATGAGTCAGTGCCGGTGTTCTTGTCGCTGCAATAGATGCCGAACATGGAGTCGTCTTGCAAGTGTCCCATGATATCGGTGGCTTCGGCGACGGGAATCCAGATGCTGACGATGGTGTTCAAATCGCGCTGGTCCGCGGCCTTGAAAAGCTCGTTGAGGATGATAGAAAAGGTGGGCCATAGGGAGTTTCCATAAAGAATGAGGCGGAGCGCTAGCTTGAAGGCCGAGGCGTCGATGACTGTAGCGTCGCCGATGGGGATGGGAAGACGAAGCAACTCGTCCATGAACTCGTACATCCTCTTGTTGAGCACGTAAGCGGACTTGTTGCGGGCGGCCAGAGGACAGAGGTCAG
The DNA here is from genome assembly GCA_001937105.1 of Colletotrichum chlorophyti. Classification (NCBI taxonomy): domain Eukaryota; kingdom Fungi; phylum Ascomycota; class Sordariomycetes; order Glomerellales; family Glomerellaceae; genus Colletotrichum; species Colletotrichum chlorophyti. Next base: position 160,470 of record MPGH01000007.1, on the reverse strand, counting down.
GCCCGGCCTTGACGCAGCGGTCCAAGTAGTCGTAGACCGCGTTGTCAACGTCGCTCCTCCAGATTGTGTCGTAGCCGTTGTACCATGGAGGGACGTTCACATGGCCGTCAAGCATCACACGACCCATCTTGTCGGAGAACATGGCGACCACAGTTGTGCCGAGCGAGAATTGTACCGTAGGACATGCCCCAGTAGTTGAGCAAGGACTCAGGGCCCTCGAGGGCGTCTTTCAGCTGCACTAGGTCGCGAGCCACTTATCCGAGCCACTTGTCCGGTACCGAGTAGCTCGCCAATCTCAGACGCGTTCTCCCAAGAGTTGAGGCAGTCTTTGGCCAAGTTGCTGGCCGAGGCCCACATGCGTGCGAGGGAAGTCCTCTCCTCGGGGCCAAAAGCGTCATTCATGCGGTGCTTGTGCACAGTTAATCACTGGCCTTTGGGTGTCTTTGTAGCATTTGAACGGAGAGATGTTGGAAACCCCCCTAGAAGAACTGTGTTAATAGTCTCGTCTCGCAAGCCTAAACGACCCCAAGATTTGCTTACCGAGGGTCACAGCCGACGAGGTCATATATCCCATCTCTGATGACCAAGAGCTACTCGGCCATGGCGACCAGAGCTTTCCGCACTTCGAGACTCGGCCCGCCGAAGTTGGTTGAAGAAGATACTACCGTGAGACTCGCCATTGACGGCAGGTACACGGGTTACCCGGAGGTTGAGCGTTTTGTTGACAGAGGTTTTGAGGCAGTCGAGGGGGACCGTGAAGTTGCTGCATTCGAACTTGGCAGTGGCTTCAATCTCATAGACAAACTCGCAGGGCCCCCAGTCGAATGGAGAGCTTGAGTGAGACCGAGTGATAGCAGCCAGTGTCCAAAGTACCTTGCCCGCGAGGGCCAGTGAAGCGATCGTAATCTTGAAGAGCATGGCTATGATGTTTTTAGCTACTAGTTATCATGAGCCACAAAGCAAACTCGAGCCATGTCTATTATTTGTACCATCTTGTAAAGATCGGAATCTGGTGCTCCTCGTAACAGCTCGTGAAATGCCTAACGGTCTTGTCGTGAATTTTCCGTACTCACGACAGGGCCGCGCAGTCGTTGTGGAGCCATCTCCATCCTGGCAGAGCAGTTCAGGCTGCCGAATTATAGCTACGTTATTGTCGTCGTTAGGTCACGCTGATTGGCAATGCACGAGAAGTTCGCAACGGGAAAACCACAATGAACGACCATCGAGGAGCATTGGACGAGAAAAAGGAACGAGCTGCAGGAGGCTAAACAAGCCACGTGCGACCTCGCGTGCGCGGCTTGCCCCAAACCGGGAGTTCGCAACAATCCCGCTCGACCTGGATGGACGCGAGAGCAGGCAGCAGCCAAGCGACATGCTTAAACGAGCAGGCAGCAAGCAACTGCACCGGAGTGCAATGCTGAAATACCAGCATCTTTGCCAAATTGCTATGATCAAGTATCAAGTAAGAAAGGGCCTCTTCCGGCACTACATCTTGGTATCTTGGAGTCTGCTTGGCATAAGGTATATCCTCATCGATCCTACCTAAAATATCTGGCAATTGAGCGCACCTGCCGCCAACTGCGAACAACCCTCTCACAGACCGCCCCTCACCTTCCATTCCTGGGGAGGTACTTGGCTTCCCATTACCAGAGCCGACCATGTCCGACAAGCGCCGAACCATCCACCATGAATTGCCTGGCGAAGTAATCACGGCCCCCAATGGGTACCAACCGCAAGACAAAGTGAACGAGAAAGCCCGGGATGGCGAACCCGAGTACTACAACCATGGGAGCTCACACAACCAGGACGACGGTTACAAGCTCCTGGCGGGCAGCATGGTGGTCGGCGGTAAGGTCTAGTGATGTTCCGAGAGCTGTTCTCCCAGCTCCAAAAGCGCTGACTGTCGGGGCCATGAAGACGATGGGCGAGTAGATATCGACTGCGAATCCAAGCTCGCGAGGGCCATTAGCTTCATGTACCGACCTCCCTCGGAGTCCAACTTGACATTCGCCGTCGACGAGGCGATTCAGAAAGACAAACCGGGACCTCCAGAATACGAGGAGATTTCCGCCGGGAAATCCTCCCTCCACCCGCAACTTAATGTCTTGATCCAGGTCGTCGGCAGCCGGGGCGACGTCCAGCCATTCGTCGCGCTCGGCAACGAGCTTCAGCGACTCGGATTCCGCGTGCGTCTCGCAACGCACGACACGTTCGGGGAATTCGTCAGGGACGCCGGCCTCGAATTTTATCCTGTCGGCGGCGACCCTGCAGCGCTGATGGCTTACATGGTCAAGAACCCCGGCCTCATTCCGAGTTTCCACAGCCTGCGCGCCGGCGAGATTCAACAAAAGCGCGATATGATTGAGGAGATGCTCGAGGGGTTTTGGTACTCCTGTCACAGGCCCGACACCATCACCGGCAACCCCTTCGTGGCCGATGCCATCATCGCCAACCCGCCCGCTTTTGCCCACGTCCACTGCGCCCAGGTCCTCGGCATTCCAGTGCACGTCATGTTCACCATGCCCTGGACGAGCACCACAAAGTTTCCGCATCCGCTGGCCAATCTCAGCAACAGCCGCGACCAGTCAATGGCGAATTCAGCGTCCTACGCGATCGTTGAGTATCTCACGTGGCAGGGGTGAGTGTCTTGACCTCCCTTCGTCGAGCGAGCCTGACTACGACAGACGCTAATCACGAACCAGTCTGGGCGACGTGGTTAATCGATGGCGACGCTCAATCGACCTAGAGCCAGTCGCCATGTTTGACGGGCCTTTGCTGGCAGAAAGACTACGCATACCCTTCACCTACTGCTGGTCCCCCGCCCTCGTTGAAAAGCCTGCAGATTGGGGCGCTCATATTGGTGAGGCACCGTCAGTATATCATCCCCCATACCAGGACCTGACGACTGACTCCCATGACCACTTGCAGATGTCTGCGGTTTCTTCTTCAGAAACGCACCGTCATATTCACCACCCGAGGACCTCACACGTTTTCTCCAGGCTGGCAGGCCTCCAGTATACATTGGTTTTGGCAGCATTGTCCTCGAAAACCCAGAACGCGTAATTAAAACAGTCCTCGATGCCGTTCAATTAGCTGGGGTCCGGGCCATCGTGTCAAAGGGGTGGTCCAACCTGTCCGGCGCGGCAGGTGACGACGTCTACTGGATTGGGGATTGTCCCCATGAATGGCTCTTTGCGCACGTTGCGGCGGTTGTTCACCATGGTGGCGCGGGTACCACAGCCTGCGGGCTGAGAAACGGGGTGCCAACCCTGATCGTACCATTCTTCGGAGAGTGAGTGGTCACGCGCGTCGTGCGTCCGAGGGTCTTTGCCTGCCTACTGACCTCTAATAGTCAACCGTTTTGGGGCAAGATGGTCGCGAACGCCGGTGCGGGCCCGGAGCCGATCCCTTTTAAGCAGCTCACATCGCAGAAGCTCGCCGACGGCATCGGCTACTGCATGACGCCCCAGGCACGATCAGCAGCGCAGGCGATCGCGGAGCGGATGAGGTCAGAGAACGGCGTGCAAGCCGCCGCCCAATCGTGGCTCCGCCAGCTGCCCAAGCAGCGGCTACAGTGCGACCTGATCCCCAGCCAACCTGCGGCCTGGACATACAAGAAGGGCAAGAAGCCGGTCAAGATTTCTAAGCTTGCCGCAGAAGAGCTTGTGTCGCGCAAAGTCATCGAGGCGAAGCACCTCGAGTTGTATGTGCAACGACCATCGCGACCTTGCTTTTGCCAACGCTGACGCAGATGTATTCTTCCAGCTATCGAAGCAAGCCGCTAAACCTCGATGTGACGAGGTGGGATCCGCTTACCGGAACCGCCTCGGCCGTCGTGGCCTCGACCGTCGACATGACTGATGCGCTCTTCGGCATGTTCAGCAAGCCCGTGGAGGAGTACAAACACGAACAACGTCGGCGCGAGCGCGAGACAAAGAGGGAAACGTCACGACAGGGAAGCGGCTCTCAAGAAAACGTCGGGACGGAGGAGGGTCGTCACAGCCTGGCAACGTCGCAAATAGCCGACTCGGCCTCTTTTGATCCTGGCCAGCGCAAGCGGCGATCGATGGCGGCCACAGTGGCCGGTGCATCTGTCAAAAGCTTCGGCATGATAGTGCCAAAGGTCGCAATGGGGTTGGTGGACGTTCCCCTGGCGTTCACGGAAGGAATGCGCGTGATGCCGGGTCACTTCGGGACCAAGGTCCGCGACCACGGCCCCGTCACGGATGCCAAGTCTGGCGCTGTCGTCGCGGGCAAGACATTGGCTTGGGGTCTCGCCGATGGCCTGAGTGACCTCGTGATGGAGCCCGTCCGGGGCGGTATCAAGGAGGGTGTAGTGGGGGTAGTCAAGGGCGTCGGCAAGGGCGCCATCAGCGCGGTGACTAAGACCGGCACGGGTATGGTTGGATTGATCGCCTATCCGGGCACCGGGATCGCGAAGAGCATTCGAACGGCGGTGCGTAGCGGGACGAGCAAGTTGATCGCCAAGGCGAGGCACTTGGAGGGCCAATGGCTGCGGGAGAGCGGGTTGCCTCCAGGGATAAACGGCGATGCCTTGGTGGAGCACTTTCAGAGGCTCAAGAATGGAGGTGATTGAAGTGATTGATGGCATAAAGGCTGACCTGTGATGAACGCTCATCGAAGGAAGCCGATGAAACACCACGATTGGTGGCTTAGAGAGACTCGAGAGTAGCGAGGGGGACATTTGGCCGTCAGCAGAAACTCACTGCGGCTGGATTCCATGCAACTCGGTCTTGCACGGCCCAACCTTCCCTAATTCTCTCTTTCCCGTTAAATAAGAAAAACCCAGCCATTTGTACACCCGAGCGCCCCCATATTTGATTTCTTGACCGCGCATTTCCATCATCCTATTGTGAGCGAGCTGACAGAACGGTCGTGTCGGCGGGTATTTACTTCCCGGGACTCAGGACGTTTCATGAGACGGGGTATCGACTTGCTGCAGAATCCCGTTGAGTTCAGCAAATTTGTGTCCTGGCATACTAATTCGGTATTGAGGACGCGAAGTTTTTGCAGCCAGATTGTCGGCTTCTGCAGTAAACTGTGAGTACGAAGGAAGGCAGATAGACAAGCGGCAAATCTCTCAAGTCGTGAAGAAACCAAAGGTCTCACGTCGAGCACGAGAGAGAACGTGTGTCTTGGTATTCACTGGCCCTCAAAGGCTTCTCCGTGGTGGCAAATTAGCCTGTGCCTAGCAAAAAGTTAGAGGCATGCTGGCTACGCCACGGAATGCAATTAAGCGTCTCCATTGTTTTTGGCGTTCGAGGATGTTTGATAACTATCTTGTCCCACTTCTCCAAGGGGTATATTGCGATTCGAGTACAACAGCCGCCTGGCCGCCGGGTCCACCCAAGCAACGTTCCTGTCTCGGCTTTCCTCCATTTCTACAGTCATATTTCTCCAGATTCTTGATCTTCCGGATGATTGCCCCTCAAAATTCATCCGACTTTGCCACCTCTCAGTCTTTGTCGGTTGATAAGACGGCTATCAGCGGTGGGCCAAACCTCTCGGCACACTGCTCATTATAAGTTCCGAAGATATTGAGAGTTGAGCCTCTCAAGATCGGGATGACATCCAACACCATATCGGATCTTTCCATGGTGGATTTCAAGATTCTAGGAAGCGCCCCTACAGTGATCACGATCGGCAATCCCAAGACATTCCTGCGCTTTACCCACTGAAGGCGCCTAGGGGAAATGGGCCTAGCGCGGTGGCGACCCATCTGGTAATAAGTGCTAAGAGCAGCCAGGTTTCCCACGTCGTGAGCACGCTTGCCGGCTCTGTCAGGGCCTTGAGCCCACGCAAGCCGTTGTCGGTACGATCAACTTCTTGCAGGCAACCACTAATACCGAGTTCGGTGGGCACCATCCTTTTTGATGAGCTGTCGGCTCAGAGGACGAAGCCTGGAATGGGACTGATTCATAAGGAAGGGGGATAAACCAATGAAGGAAACCTACGCGTGTCACGGCGGTAATTGTGTTGCAGAGTCCTGAGTATGGAGGGCTAGGCCCCCTGGTTGTGGTATAATTGGAGTAACCGGGCGCCGTCGGAGACAGCAGGGAGAACAAGATTAGCCACGAAAGAGCTACTGTTTCAGCCCTCGCGCCGCACCCTCGACACCGCAGCATTGGCTCGCAGTACCGGCACAAAAAGAACGGAAACCACAAGGGATTCATAGCCAAGGCCCGCCGAGAGAAGATGGCAGGTGTCATAAGAACGACGATGTATTTTGTCTTTGCGAAGATGACTGAGTCAAGGTAGGCTTCAACGTGTAGACTGACTAACGGGGAGAGCACGTCATTGTCATTTGCTAGAAGCGTTATGTCCACCCAGCGTATTTATCTATTCGTGACTATCAGATTAGTGCTTAAGCTACTAATGGAGGACATTCAGACTTCTTTGCCCCTCTCAAACGGGGGTTATATAGGATAAATCTATGGTACTTGTGATGTTAGACGACTGCGAAAACATGAACACTTAGACGGCTCGCGCCATTACGCAACCAAATTAGTACGACTTGACAGAGTCACGACGTCGACTGGCTCGACATCGTATTCCGGCTGAGAGTATTTTGACAAAGGCTTACAGTCGCATTACCATACAACGGGAAAACGTGGACATTCAGTGTCTTTTGTAAGGATTGCTATACGCACTAAACGTAAGGCTAAGGCGACGCCACATTACGGGGACAGCAAGAGACTAGCGTTGCGTTGCGCAATCAAGGGATTCTCGTGCAGATATCACTCAGTTCAGAAGCTCCGTCAAGCATTCTCTAAGGTGCTGCTTGCCAAAATATTTCTTCCACGCCTTGCAGACCATGCGTGAGCGTCGGATCCGACATATTATCAGTCAACGTAGTTGAGGAAAGTCCTTCCAGTCATTGGGATTTCTAAGTCGGCCGAATGATTACGGGTATCGGCAACGCTTGACGCTATTAGGGCTAATAATATGCTCTCGGAACTTGGGGGCGCCATCTAAGGCGCTCTGAGAGTCTACCTGACTAGACTGCAAACCTGGGGTTGATGTCGGAATTCAGTCCATGACGGGACGTATGTTGCCGATGCTGACAAAATCTAGTGTCTTTTTACTTCCGGCCCGAAGCCTATTGCGAAGGAGCGTTTCAAGCCGGGTGTGCGTTACGGCATCAGTATTACTCAGCATCGGCCCTTGCGCGGGTAAATGTCGAATGAGCGAATTATCCGTACAATCGTTCCATTTCATGAGTCATGCATCTTGTATAACAGGGATAGTAAAGACAGTCTTTGCAGTTGTTATTCTTCCACTAAGTCCGTGCACTGGGATTCTGAACACCCCCCCATTCCGAACAAAATTATCACAATCTAAGAGACTATTTACTAATTACTATATTATTTAATTTCTATTACTTAACTAATAAAAATTAATAATAAAGAGATTTAAATTTAATTTTTTATTCCCTAGCTGTTTTTATAGCTTAAAAAGAGATTTTTTAGGCCTATTATTATAACTTATAGATTACTTTAATATTTATAAACCGTTTATTTAGCTTAGGTAGTACGTTCTTCCTTACCTTAGGTAGATATATATCTATTTAGGTTTTTAGTTATTTTATATATAATTAATAATTAGTAATAATTATATTCTTATTATTTAGGCTTTTAGTAACCTTATAGAAGAGGAGGCGGCCTTAGATCCTATTTATATTAAGCTAAAGAAGTCCTATAAAGCTCTACCTCTTAAGATCTCTTAATTACTTAGGAGTTATTAGTACTTTTAAGGTTAATAGATTCTAATGTACTAAAGTTATTAGAGGCTTAGAGGTCTTTAGTACTACCTCTTTCTTACTTATAGTAAGGAATTAACTACTCTAAAGTACCTTATCTTAGTTAAGTAGGAATATATTAGTTACCTTTTATTCTAATTAAATAATATTAAATTAGAGGGTATCTTAACGTACCTTATTATAGTAGTAGAGGAAGTTCTTTTTACTAAATATTAAGAGATCTATTAGGGTAAAAAGGATATTAATTCTCTTATAATGTACTACCTTAAGAGGACTAAATACTAAGACGTTTAGAGGTTAGATAATATAAAAAGAATAAGCTAATAGAAATACTATATAGATATTTTAAGTAAAGCATTCCTATATAAATTTATTAGTACTATAGCTTCTATACCTATTTATAATTAGTAGCCTCTTAGTTATATAGTATACTCCTTTTAGCTTTATTTAAGGATTAAAGATATCTTTAAGCTATAAAACTACTATAGAGTTACTTATTTAGCTATTTTTAGTTGCTTTAAAGGACTAAGTCTTAAAAAGTAAGAGTTCTTTAAGAAACTATTACTACTATACTAACTTCCCTTTAAATATTACTAGAGGCTAAAGTACTTAGCTAGTAGCTAAGATATACTTAATAATTATTATTTACTACCTTAAACTAAGTAACTATATATATATTAAATTATGCCTCTTTAATAATTTAAGTACTAAGCTATTAAGTCCCTAGCCTTCTATTATATTAGTCTTATCTATATTTTAGATATATTAAGGCGGTATAGCCTTAACTATAGGGTTTTTATAAAGGTTAAAGTATTAGTTTAGTTTTTTAGTTATTAGAGCCTTTATATAGAGGCTTTTAATTACTTTACTTCTTAAGGTCTTTAGCTATAGATTTTGCTTAAGAAACCTATCTATTTAGTATCTCTTAAGTAGTATAGTATTACTACTAATAGTAAGGATTTATTAAGTAAATACCTTTAGCTGGGCGTATATAGGCGTAAGGCCGAGGCTGCCCTAGGCTATTGCTTACTCTATGAGATAGGTTTCTTAGGTAATAGAGAGCCTCTATAGGTGCCCGCTAGACCTCTCTTTTAGTAAACTTCCTTTTATACGGTTATGGATAGTTAAGAGAGGGATCCCTTATACCTAAGACGCTTATCTTATTAACTTCCTATCCTATACTTCCTAGATTACTACCTAAATATCGTTTTTAGTATATTTAGGTATAGTAATTATTATAGTATTTTTAAAAAAATTAATTTTCTATATTGTGGTTAAAAATCTATTAAATTAATTATCTACAATTAGGATGTGATATAGTGAAAACGGTGTTCGGAATGAGGGGGTGTTCGGAATCCCAGTGCACGGACTTACTTCTTTGGGTAGCATAAGTAAACGTTGGTTTAATTTCTTTTTTTCATTCAGTTTGATGGAGGCCATAGGAAACACCTATCAAACTTGTTTAGGGCTGTCTCTATTATGATGGATTGAATCAGACGAAAGTTGGACTTGGAAAGTCGGACCAGGAAAAAATGACCGAACTCCGGTTTATATCGGATTGTCGGGCACCGAAACGGATGAAGATTATAGACTTCCCATCAGTCTAGAGACTTTTGCGAATCGACATAAATATAAATATTAAATACAAAGAACTAATATGAACTTGACAAACTATTCCCAGGAAACTATTGACTCCCATTCGACATCTTTTGCCGTCTAGTTATCTATCTTGACTCTCTATCCAGATCGTCGTTACCGAACCAACAATGAGTTTGCCAACTACTTCGACTGAGCCGGCTCTCTTTGTCGACGAGAACAACAACTTCAAAGTCCTTCATTATGTCCCAGTTCCAGAGCTGGTAGACGGCGAGGTTATTGTCAAGGTGCTTTACTCAGGCGTCAATCCAGCCGACGTTAAACACGCCCCCCTCCTCGGGATCAACTCTACTATCCTGGGGTACGATTTTTGCGGTAATGTTGTCAAGGTCAACGAAAGTTCGAATCATAAGGTCGGCGACCTCGTTGCTGGCTTTACGCCTTTCGGTGTCGGTCAGCTTTGGAAACATGGCGCCCACCAGGAGTATCTCTCCAACCCTGAAGAACTCACTTTCAAAGTACCGGATAATATGCCCCCAGCCGAGGCCGCGTCTCTGACGACCATTCTGATGACTGCCGCCGATGGAGTATACAACAAAATCGGCTATCCACTTCCCTCCCAGAAGCCCAGCAAAGGGTTCAGGTCCGGCCCACTCCTCGTTTGGGGCGGGGCTACCAGTGTCGGCATCGCTATAATACAACTCGCACGTGCAAGCGGTGCACACCCTATTCTTGCCACTGCGTCCCCTCAACGACACGAGCTGCTCAAGAAGCTAGGCGCAACCCACTGCTTCGACTACAAAAGTCCCGATGTTCCCGGACAGATAAAGGCTGTCGTGGCAGAGTTAGAGGCGGGACCGATCGCCTACGCGGCCGATTGCGCCGGCTATCCCGGCACGGAGAATGAGGCTGGCTCGGCGGCGCAGATGACAGAGTGTGTCAAAGAAACGGACGATGCAATCTTCATATCCGTCATTCCGCAGCCGGACGAACGTTTCAAGTTCATTTTCGCCTGCGCTGACAGGGAGTCCAAGATGAATTTCCCCGGAAAGCCTACAGTGACGGTGCCAGCTCGACCGGAAGACTTTAAGCGGATGAGGGCGGCATTGTTGTGGAGTGTTGAGAATTACGGAAACGGATTTGTCATGCCTTCTGTAGAGGTATTCAAAGGCCGTGCTGAAGACGCTCTAGAACAGATTCATAAAATTGCTCTTCTGGGAAGGTTTGGAAAGCTCGTGTTAGAGCATCCCTTGCTTTAAGGGAGAAACTGAGTGGGGATTGATAACCAAGATTTCGTTCACTTAATTAGATGGTGAATCCTTCTGTCATCAAGTCTCTGTTTGTATTTCAATTTTATAAGATGTTCTCCGGACGCAATTCAAACTAAGGCAGTTGGACACATACAGGCCTTCAAACGATGGGTGAAAACCTAAGCAGCAAGAATGGAACGAGGGTGGCTAGGAAACATCCTCATCATTTTTTTCGGGATAAATCCCATCAGAAGACTCTCACAACTGCTAATTCATATCGCCCAACCACTGGGGAACTAGTCCCAGACGTGGCACAGTCGCGATTCTAGTTTCCAAATGCTGCTGTGTATAACAGCTGAAGTAGTGTACCTCCCTGGTCTAGGGGAATGTACGTAGAAACGCTGATAAAGGTGATGGCAGCAGGAGACCATGGGCAGAATCGGCGTTGTATGTTCGAAAGAGCTTTAGATAGGACTATATTTGCTTGAGAGTTGAAACTGATGACAGACTGGTAAGAGACTAACTTGTATTTCAGGATTTGCTTCAGGGTCTTCTTTTTATTATATATCAGATCTTCGCCAGAAAGCGTTTCTTCGGTATTTCCTAAGCAACTTTTATGAAGGTTGTTACCCAAAGGTCTGCTGCCTTGAGGACGCTTGTTTCTTTCGTCCAAGGCACGTGGAACGTTCAATCTTATTTTGTCTCAGTGCAATATTTCGCTTAGATATTCGCACGATTCTGGGTGAAATCAATAATGTTTTCCAAGGAATCATAACACGACTTTTCCGCTAAATGTCTCATCTAGATTCCACTTCTAACCCTCTCTTTGATTTCCCCCTTAGCATTGAAAGATTTGTAGCCATACTTATTTATTTCATACTGATTCCTAGGTTACTTTTTTAATATACCATTAACTTTATGCATATTCTAAGAGATCCGGTTGTTTCCCTCATCCTCCAACCTCCAAAAGAATTGTAAATACTCCGCTAGCAACAAACGGCATAGCGCCGAAGTATAGGGAGGTTAGCAGTCTTCTTGTATCACATTCCAGTTTGAAGACCCGAATACTAATGGCAGGAATTAAGGAATGTGGATTATAGATCTAAATTTCTCGGCACTGTGGTATAACTGGCCGGCAATTTCAAGAATTTCACCGTCTCTCCAAAATTCAAAATGAGCACGAAACACAAACACATATTTTCTTCATGTCTCAATTTTAAATCAAAAAGGCTTTAGGTTATCAAAAATACCTCCTGTATCCTCTAATCTTCAAATATCCTCCTTAGCCACTTGCCTTTTGCCTTCTTGGTATTCGGTTGTCCTCGTTATACAGCAGAGCAATACACCTCATCTCTGCTCCCTCCTAAGCATAGACGGTAAAAGGTTCCTGACGTATCCAGCTCTGTCTCAAGACAATGCACTTCCCGACGATTCTTTTCCTCGTGGGCCAGAGCCTTCTTCTCCAACATGTGGTTGCTCTTGAGCCGGCTCCGCAGCCTTATTACTCATACATTGGTTGCTATCCTGTGGAATTCGTTATATCCGATGGTTCGGGTCTTTTTATCTATCGTGACGGGAGAGGAAACCCTGCTCTATGTCAATCTTATTGTTATGACCAAGGAGCATTCTTGGCTATGATGAACGACGTGACTTCTTGCTTTTGCCACACTGTCCTTCAACAGCCATCTGGGCCGAGTACCACAGACGACCAGTGCGAAATTCCTTGTGCTTTCAATTCAAGTGCTCCCTGTGGAGGGGGGCAACCTGGAAGCCTTAGGTACACTGTATACGGGAACCGGATTGATCCCTCACCCTCATCAACAAGCTCGTCGACTTCATCATCTAGCTCAATGACCTCATCAACTGAATCGACTACGACAACTGAATCGACTACGACAACTGAATCGACTACGACAACTGAATCAACGTCGTTAACCTCATCATTAATTGATTCGACCTCACCATCCTCATCGTTCTTATCACTTGAGTCGATCACGTCAACTGCATCGACCTTGCTAACTTCATCTGCGTTATCGACTTCGGCCTTGTTCCCTTCATCGTCCTCGTCGAGTTTATCATTAATACCAACCTCGTCTTTTTCAACTCTATCATCGTCCTTATCAGGCTCAACATCCCTACCAACGTCATCACCAACAGCCTTACCAACTGTACCACAGTCAACTAGTATGCTTAGCAGTTTAACTACTGGAGAAACGACAATTTCCACGACTCTAAGTTTTACGACCTCTTCTTCACTATCAATAACCGCTGTTGAACTCCCTTCTACAAGCACTCCAACTACCATCTCTACGACACCCACATTCTCCAGTTTTTCAGTATCTTCATTTAGTCTCCAACCCTCATCAACTATACCTCAGACATTAACTACTCCGACAAATTCGGCTATCCTTACGACAATTTCTATAGTATCTACTTTCTCAACAACCTCTGTACTAATTTCTACATCACTAAGCGTTTCTTCAAGCGCCTCCCCGCCTGATTTGACGAATTTATCAATACTAGAACCGTCTAACCGTCCCTCGGGCGCTTCAATTACTTCGGCCACCACTCTTACGACGGTCGATATAGCATCGACGGCTAGTTCTTCACTCATCCCTGTCAGCAGTACACAGACTATATCCAACGTACTCCTAATTTTCACTATTATCCCTGAGCCTGCTACGTCCCAATCGGCCTGAGTACAGTCAAAACTATTGCGACCGAAAGAGTGTGTTTTGCGTGTGGCGGAATGAAAGTTGACTAGTACATTGTAGCAGTCTCTGCACTCGACGAAGACCTGGTAGTCACTTCAGCGCTGGGGCTATCGTTGATGGGAAGGACCCAGGTCGGACAATCTGTAGTGGGCGATTTTGGCGGTGGTGGTAAGGGGTATTGCCGCCCTAGGATGTTGCTGCTGTCGGTACAAACGACGTCACAGACGCAACTGGTGGGTGAAGGGTGCTGTAGAGATGTGAAAAGGCGGGGGCAAAGCATTTCGGTTACTGAATGCCGCCATTCCAATAAGCATGAGTACAGGAAGTGTTCACTCATGTGTCTGTGGAGCCAGGTAACAGCTAGACCTTCCGAGTGGCCCTCAAGGATCTTGCCGTTGATCAGTTCTTTGGTGATGTTGAGGAGCTTGCGCTGAATGCGAGCATAGACGAGAGCGGGATAATCGCTATCATGGATACAGTTGAGGTTGACGAGGATGCTGTCAAAGGTAACGTGTTGATCTGTCTAGGTAATGGCTTCATATGTCGCGATGTGGGCGTACATGGGTCATGTTACTTTAAGGTAGTGCTTGATCCAGTTTATACCACAAGCCGCATGAGCGGCGAAGTTGATATTCTCAACAACGTACAAGACCTAGTCACTTAAGACCAGAAAACAAAAAGGACCATCGCCTGGACGAAAAATGGCGTTTTCAGAAGATGACTAGGGCTTTCTTTCTCGGTGATGCCTTGGCATACGGCTCTTTATGAGGTGCGGGGCAAGACAAAAGGCCGGAATCTTGGATAGCTGATGCCGACAGGTGGAGACGGGCTTCCGACTGCTGGTTGGGGTGGAGAGAAAAAGGGAGGAATCTATGGAACGGACCAAAGCACACGGAGAGCGTGCGCGGAAGGTATGGCGATTGGGTGGAGGTCTCCAGTGTATATTTCCGCTGGCGACGAGGTAGCTGCGGAGGCCGAGCGATGATGTGGTCTGAGGAGCTCCATGCGTTCTTAGCTGTTGACCGCGGCGCTGTCTTTCTGTCTAATGAAAGTGAATCTGCCCAATCGGCAAGTTCGACAAAGCTCTTTTCGAACCCGATACTGAGTCAGAAACGCTGAGTAAATATCATATTTGTCTGGGCAAGGTGCCTCTCAGTGCCAGCGATTTCGGGCATCTATGACGTCGACGAACACCGGTGAAGTGAAAAAACGGGTAACCCTGGGCGGAAAGGGTTACCCTAAGGGTCGAGATAGTCATCCGGTGACCTATGACAAAAATGCCTTTGGTCTGCAGGGCAAAGATGGCCCTGAAACTGGAGGGCTTACTTGGTTATCAAATTCATCACATGCCCTCTCCGCTCCGGTATGTGACCGCAAGTCATGCCGTGGCCGTGCTGCTGTCGGTAAAGGCGAATAGCCGAAGAGCAGGCATTGCGAAGCATGGCTTCTAACTTAGGGCCTGAGCTTTGGCATTCTCAGAGGAGGAGGAGCAGCCCGTAGGACAGCAGAATTAACAGGCGGGCGTTGTCGAGGAGAACCCTGAGAAAGTCGGGGGGGCCGCACGCTGCTGGTCGAGATTTTGTGGCTCGAGGAGATCCCTTCAGAGGCATGATCGTAGTGATTTGGTCAGTAGTCTTGCAACGATGCTGCACTTCTATATCTATATAAAGCTGTTGGATCAGTGAGGCGCCGATGTATCAGATCTTGGCGCTACGATAATTGATATTCTGCCATGAACACTGGTTGGTGACTTATACTCGCAACGGCAATCGCTGTGGTCTGAGTGACAGGTTCGACGATCATAAGACAACTTCATGGACGAAATCGCGGCTCTCAGAATCCTTTTCCCAAATCGTCATTATAAGTTATACAAAGCAGCCATGCCTTCTTTAGTCCTCATACAAAACACCAAGCATCAATCCGCTCACCACCTATCCATTCCACCAATTCGCTCATCACCAACTGACTTACCAGTCAAAGCTCCATTATTACTCTTAGATGCATGGCTTACTACGCAAGGCTATGAGTAAGACCATCTGCCGTTTCCATATCTAGATGCAGCGTGGAATAAGAATCATGACAGGAGAGAACTTTGACTTCTTGTCCTGCCTAATCAACGTTCGAGTCAAAAAGTTCAAATTGACTCAAGACTGAGTCAAAATCAAGAGAGTATTGCAGTGCGCAACAGGTACTGGCTCGAATGACAACGTCAATGTTGAAGGGCAGCGGCTAGCAGAACAACAATTACAATGCAGATCCAGCGCAAGGAGGGCGAATGGAACATGTAAGAACAAGTTGAAGTTCTCTTCCAGCCTGCTTGACTTCTCTTCATTTTCCTTGAGCGTAGGTACCAAATATGCTTCTACCTGCACCATCGCATGGAACCAGCGGCCACAATTCAGCATATATGCTCAGTGGACTGACTGACGTGACGTGTGACAAGTCACCATGCTTTTACGGCTGATGCAGAGGATCACAGAGATTTGATCTCACGGATGTACGATAATTGCTACGAGCGCGCTCGATTCAATAAGATATGCTGCTGTCCCAGACAGGTGGAGCGCGGCGAGAACCTACCGGAGCCATTTTTCAGATGCTTTTCTCTCCAAGGGCGAGTGGCGCAGGGTCAGCGACTATCTCAGACAGCCACGCCATTGAAAACCAGCGACCGCAGCCTTTGTTTGGTACGCCGTCTACGCTGTTTCCTTGATCAGGTATGTCATGTTCTACATAATCCACAAACGATTTAGAAAAGTCATCGTGGAACCAACTTAATTATCAAGCACCCACAATGATGCATTCCCACCGCTAAGCATATTCCGGACAGCCCGCGAAAGAAGCCAAGTGTTTGGGCGCAGCCGTGATTTCCTTTTTCCGCAATTAGAACGGCTCCGCTGCTTGGACCATTACGATCGTCTTTCCCGTACAGCATACAGCCAGCTCTTGGGGCTAGGGAATAAACCCAGCAGCAGTTCCGAGCACAGCTTGTTGATGACCCACAAATGAGGGTGCAAAATCGGGTTCCGGGTCCGGCCCCGCTGGAGACAGCTGTTTCCTTTTCAGGACCTGAACGATCACATCTACCAACCCTAGAGCCTTAGGACTGTTTTGTGGCACGCCAGGGGCTCTGGTGCATGTGACAATAGATTCGCGCCGAAAGCCAAAGCGTGATTGTGGCTCACGAGGAGAGCACGGGACCTAGCACAGGGCCACGATTGTATAACTAGACGGACAAGGCAACATAGAGACCAGAAAGATTATTTGTATAATCGAAAGCGTTTGGACCATTCACTCACTAGACAGGCTGACTTACTTGACACTTGTAGTGGTGGATGATTGGGACACAACTGCGGCGCGCTTTTAATCGTAATATGGATGGTTTATAATCCGGAGTTGTTGAAGCTGGCATCCCAAGAGCTACTGTTGGATGCGGAGTGGGATTGCGCCGCTCGGTCGAGGAGGGGATACGGGCTGGGTACAGGCCTCAAGTGCTCAAACGTAGAGACGGGACGCGGCATGATCCTCTCCGCACCTAGGATACCTAACTCCACCATGGCGCCTCTTGAACTACCTAATCTTACCATACGATACACCGCTGGGTACGTCGGGTAAGCATGGGCAGGGTATGTCAGGTGAGCCGCAACCTATTTACCATATGCATAACGGAGATGAAGTTGTCATTAAGTTTGAGTGGGTGCAAGTGGAGACTTCGTTCGGACGAGTGTATGGAGCCCTGGAAGTTTCTGCCAACGGGTTCCCGAAGTACGTAAAAGGTACTCAACGTTTAAAGAGACCATCTTTTTGGCATCCGCGTGCTGGGCACCAATATTGTCCAATTCTCAGCAAGAGAGGAGAAAACGCAAATAGAAATCACCCCGCGTTGATCTGGCCGGTGACACTTCAACGGTATTTATGGCACAGCGGCCACCTGAACACCTTGTGTCACGTATGCGCATTCGATGGTGGCGTGGATGAGGATAGCGCAATGGCTAAAGTGAGGCTTGCGGCTGTGTCGGCAGTTTGAATGTCACCCAGCTCGAAATGGTTAATCGAGGATAAAAAGAAGCTATATGAGGATACTAAGGCCAAGTTCGCTTCCGAACCTGGCCGTTTGCCGGACCAATACCTGCCGTGGTTACAAGACAGAAGACCTGGTGTGTTTGACATTTACTAATAATTCTGCTTTCCCGGCGTCCCGGGAAAGATATCTAACTTTTCAATGTAACTCTTGCAAAGGGAAAATGCTGAAGGAAGTGCAGTCAGTGGAGCATCGCATCAGTCCTTAATTTTCCGCCCTTTTGATTCTTCCCCTGTCTTCCTCTCATGTTGGGCTAACATGCCATCTGTCATACGCAGTCAACGTTGCGTACACGGCCAGCGAAAACACGCAGAGACATGGAGAAAAGAAGAGACTCTAAGTCTGATAAACCTTTCCCAAATCGAAGCTCTACGTTTGCCATCGTTCATGATTCTTTTTTAGCAGATTACAGCAACATGGGCCCCCAGGGGGTGAGAGCGTTTGCAGGCGTACAGGATGGTCATTATCCAGACGCCGTCGAGGCGGAATTGCCATGGAACAACTCCCGATGATAGTGGTGCCGAGGACGTGAATGTGGTACCGCCAAGTCTCTATTCTTCGGTCCATCACGGCTTTCACTCTAGGACCAACAGAATGGAGCATTTTTTTGCGCCCCGAAGCTTTCACCACTGCGACATGGCCGTTTTTTGCGAGTAATCTCCCTTTTGACTCTCCGAATAGAATCAGCAACATTTGTAGTCATCGCCCCGCTCTCAGTCTTTTCCAAAGCCGATTCCAAGGCTGTTGCCTGCAGCAGTACTCCGGGCTGTCACGGTGCATCAGACTTGGGTAGCTCTCTGGTAAATTTGGTCACGACGAGAGAGCATTGTTCCCGGAATATTTTCAATCTGAAGCGACTCCCAAGGCCCCCGGCTCCACGACTCACTGTCATTACCCACAGATGTACGAGAAGCTGCCCGTGCGTGAATGCGCTGTTCCGCATATGTACCTTATATCAGAGACACCATGACGGAGAGCATGCGCCAAGTAGAAGAGCCATAACAGTAACGGGATACGCGGTTGAGTTATACTACTTGTAAAAAGTATAAGGGAGGAGCTGCTGCCTGGTTGTTCGATTCGTTGTGACGACCTGGATGTATTAGCGACGCCCCTTTTTACCTGAAAGTACACTTCATGTGTTTGGTTGTATCAGTGGCTGGATGAATAACAACAAACTTTAGCATTCCGGGAAAAAAGTGAGATACAGAGCTCTAGTAGTACGAATGCTCTCAGAGATGGCGCTAGGATCTCAGGCGAGAGTCGCAATTAGGCCGCGATGGGGCCATTGCGCATAGTCTGCTCCTGCGTCGCTGATATCCGACGAAGCGAGTGTCAAACTCAGCTGCTGTTAGATGTTAGTAGTCATATTTGTTCATTCTGCCTGGACAAACACTTGATGAGGATTGTGATATGCGGTTAACTAGGGAAGGAATTGTGTTTCTTCCTCCGATAAGTCAACCAGATTGGCGAGCAGATGTAGGCTGCGTTGTGTGGCAGCGTAGGCACTCGCATGTGGTGAAAGACACAGGCAGAAAGGCAAACTATCAGAGCAAGGCACAAGGCAAAAAGCGAGTGAGCGGAGAAAGCAGTATTCTTTATCAACCCTCTTTATAACGTAAGGGGGCCACGATGAGTGCTGTTTTGTATTTCTCATGGGCTTGTGTGTTGTCACGTGTTATTGGAACGCTATCTACAACTACACCCGGTTGTGACGATCAGTGGGAATAATACCTCATGTCAAGCGGCCGGCAAGAAAACCGGGTGGCTTGGCTGACAAGGAATCAACCGAGACTCCAGGCTTGCACCTTTTTCCCCTCCAGTTCACATGCAATCTCCTTACCTTTCTTTCCCTCAACCCAATCTTTCCGTCGCTCCTTCGCACACCTCAAATCTGGCTGTAAAGCTATTGCAGATTAAGCGAATTACGCAAGAAAAGGGAAAAAGGAAGATAGAAAGGGAAGAGAACGTGAGCTCATTTTCTTTCCAGCCCTCCACCCCAATTCAATATTCTTTCGTTTTCCTAAGACATAGCTGACCTCTGCTATTCATCCCAAGTTCACAGCTCTTCTGCCCTTGCATACTCAGGGCATAGGAATCCAACATGATGGGAAGGACCCGAACCCCCTTTGAATCCCTCAGGGGACCCGAAAGGGATCTCGCAAGTCAGATATTGGAGGAATTGACCGAGACGTGGGCCGCCCGTGGACAATCGTTGTTTCCAAAACGGCTTAGCATTGACATCGACGACTGCACCACCGGCATTCTCGAGGGGCTTCTCAATATAACCGACTTCGCCATTAGCTGCGGAGTACCGTTATCAAGCTTGTGGAATGAGCAGGACGGATTCCTCTCCCTCGCCATAGCCTCCTCCCCCCGCCAGCGAGGTTACTGAAAAAGCACGTCAACGCCGCTACTGTGCTCTTCGATGGGAAGTCAGCAAGGGACTGCATGTATCAGGTTGCCGATGTGGTTGGACAGAGCAAGCAAGAGGCCCTCAAATCCAGCAAAGACATGAAAGTCTGCGTTGCAACAATCATTACGATCTTAAAGACCCTCAACTTACCCCACCGATGCGCAATTGCACATCCGCTGTGGCTCAGGCTCTATGATGAAGACCTCCTGCCGGTCTCAACGCCGAGTGGTTCGCTGACAACGACGTCGCCTTCGCTCCTTTGAACTCCCCCAAAAGGCTGAAGTTTGGCCGTCATGTACCAATCCGAGAATCTTATCGATCATTACCTTCCTGGCAGCCATAGCCATCACCAAGACAAGCTAGCAGTCTGGGCGGCGGTTCAAGGGCTACCGCCTCCAGCAATACAGCGCAAGGTGTCGCCCGTTTTTCTTAGTGTCAGCGATAAGAAAAACACTCAATGACAATTGAATCAGGCTTGCGCCCAAGGCAGCTCCCCCTCCGAGGAGGGCGTCATTGTTGTTTCAGTCATCAAGGCACTGCTCGAGAAAAGGTCGGTTCCGAGTCGGATCGACGCAACTCGAGAACTCCGCACGCTTCTTCAAAATGTAGGGACGAATCCAATTGGACACTCCACTGTGGCCGAGGCCAAAACGACCATGACGAGAGCGACTCAGACACCTTCAAGTGTGCCTCCGATAACTTCTAATGGCGATTGCAGCGCAGCACCAGGGTCGTACATTGGGAATCTCCGGGCTGTCATCCACACCGTCACAAGTGAACTCAAGGCTGCAGAAACCAGGGATCTAGATTCGGCAAATACCCGGACCGAGGAACAGGCTCTGCAAAAACAGTGAGGCGATGATACCGAAGCGCTGAATGGAATGATAAGTCGACTTTCAGACTTCGTGCACGAACTCTCCAAAGATGGCGACGGTGACGAGGTTAGGAACAACTGTGATATGGGAACAAAACAGGTTGACAGCATCCCCGGAGACATAATTCAGCGGTTGCAAACGGTCCGGAAGCGCAGGTCCGACTGCCAGCGCAGCCTGAAAGCATTGACTACCAAACGCGCGCGAATAGATGCCAAGCAAGCACGTCACGCGGAGGCAGTGAAAGCACTGCTAAAGGCCTTTGACGAAGGAGATGATTCTACTAGATCGACAATTGGCGTCTAGAACCTCGAGGGAGAAAGCTCCCCCCAATCTTGACAGGGGTGGTAGGCAGTCAAGCTTTTTTACCGGCTTTACAAATTAGTAACGAGCTCACAAACATTCTCCGAACAGCGCATGCGGGCACTCTTTCTCAAGGAGACGATGGAAACGAGACGGCTGGAAGTCATTGATGTCAGCGGCACGCCGTACGCCAAGAAGTCTAATGACTGGCATGAATTCTTGGGAACGGGGTTAAGAAAGGTTTTTCTTACCTGACTGGCAATTACAGAAGTAAGTCCTGAATCACAGAGTTGTACTCATCATGTGTAAAGGCACTTTGACCTGATGTGATGCATGCAGTCACGTTACGTAGCGTCCCGTTCATTTTTCACTCCTAGTGTCATCGCCAACAAACTGCCGCTGATAAGAATATTTTCATCATGGACTTAATACGGTCATGAAAAGAACCAGAGACTTTCAATATCAGCCCAGCTGTTCTTCTCTGCAGGCGGTAGAGGTAAGTTCGCTTCGTCTTCCGCCCCAAAGAGCGGCTTCTGGTGCGCCCCTGACCTGTGTCGGGCCGACCGTTATCTTGAACTTCTCCGGAGTGGCACTTTCGATGAGGATGGTAATTCTCCTCCATTTCATACCCTTAAAGTAATACCAAATCGGAATCCGTCTTCTTTGTCCTGGGCTAAGGCTTATGGCATGGAAAGATATAAGGCGAGGAAGACGCAGGACTGAACACAACTACCTTCCCCTCTATACACCAGATCAATCATGCAGATTAATATCCCGACGTTGCATCCTTCCCGTCCATCGTCTCCATTAACCCAGAGGACTCGAATACTGCTTCCTGTAACGATAGCACACCCCCTACTGTTCGCCAACTTCCCTAATTGGCTGGGGCATTCTTGGATCAACTCGATGGATGGGTCCGGTCGCTTGCCAGGAGCCTTCTGCTCGTCGCAAAGACAATGCCATGAGTAATTTCCTTGTCGGTGTCGAATAACTGCTTGTAAAGTAAAGTAGGTGGCTGTCCACTTTACACGGCTGTTGTTGTTCTCTACCCCTGCTAACCTGTCGAACCTCAAAAAAGAAGCCACTTAATATCAAATGCAAAAATCACATTATCCGTCTGTCCTGCGTTCCCTTCTCGGCCACCCGCAAATCGTCGGCATCCGATCTCATACCGACCGTTGGGTGCTTCACCTCCAGGAATTGTTGAGCAGCGCGAGAATACCTGCGCGACATGCCCACGAACAAAAATGCGAGCGCTCATTGCGCGATCATTAAAGCCGCCAAACATCCTTGTCCACGTCACGGTCTAGGTAGCTTGGCAGCCTTGAAAGATGAAGAGAGCCTGAAGAACGAGTAATGAAGGTATCGTATATGTTTTCTTACGTGGTTCTCCAAGGTACTTGGCGACAGATAACTTGGATGGTGGAAAGGACCAATGAGATTGTTCTGCGTCATGTTTGCCTGATCGATAGCCAAGTTTTTCAGGGAAAGCCCTTCGACTTTGGGCTGAAGGTACGGCATGTCACCACTTGATATCATTGCCAACCGCGCTTTTAGTAAACCGATTGGTAAAGTGGTTTCGACTCGGATGTTTACGCATGAAAAAGTCTATTCGACCGAGTAAAACAATCCGACCTTCGTCACAGCTATCCTGCCTTTGCTCCTATCTCTGCCACGATTGCCCTCACTTGAGAGTTTATTGCCGTTCAGCAAGGACGGAATAAGGCCCGGAAAGATAGTTAGGTACATTTCATTTTTTTTTGTCTTTCTTTCCTCTGAACAGATGGTACAGAAGTCGTGGAATGTAGATTAAACTTGGAAAGTCTGGTCTTGACAGTACGATTCTGTTTACGGTACCACGTTTTTAACCTAAAAGTCCGCTGTGACGTCCTGGACGGTGATCACAGAGGCAGAAGCCCATGAAAGCCATACCTGGAAGCTGCCATAGATAGGGCTTCGCATCTCGCCACTCTCGTAGACCAGATGCTCAGGGAGGTCCCCAAAGGAGCAGGTACGTTCGAGTGTGTTTTGTTGCCAGAGGGAACCCTATTCTGCCAAGGTGAGTGAGCCATTATCCATTGACGCCATTTGTGATGGTCGGATACGCACAAATGCTGGCCGGATCGGTGGCTGGGAGCAGGAATGGAGGAGCTGACCCTTGAAATTCGTTCCATTTCAACATCTTTATGCAATCGTCGCGCTTTCGTGTTAGAGCATAGTTATAAGCTGAACAGGTGTAACATGAGTGGGCTATTCAATCCAGCGAACTTGCATATCAAGCTAGTGTCCATATCAGACATTGTGATTTGATATCAGTCGACAAGAGGGCATAACGTTTCTTGTCTAGTTCACATTAGCAGCATGGAGAGAAAAAGTCAATTGATCTATCATTTGGCGCGACGCGATGCATAGTCTATTCCTTCCCAGTTTCCAAACGGCAGTCACGGTCCAGATACTAGAGGCTGTGATTTGGCCTCATCCTTGCATCAATCCTGAAAATTCGCTTCAACTTTAGCGCATCAAGTGCGGAAGAGCTAATACTCCGGATGCTTATATCGACCAAGCGCCGTATTTGTCTGAAATAGCAGACGTCGTCAAAACCACCTAAAAACCAGTGGGCTCTTGGTAAACCAAACTAGCACATAAAGCGACTAGTAAGTCTTCAGTGTTGTTGTACACCCACTCTCTGATAAGTTAATTGGTACGAATGAGAAGTAGCTAGATTAAGCTACTACTTAACTATGTGCTATGCTTCAAAGAAATTGAACGGAATATGGCACTAAAAAACATTGGATTCGCGTGGTATCATAGACTTGGTCATTTCGATGCAGTAGGAAGGGGTTTTGGAATATTTCCATACATATGTAGAGTCAGTCATTCAATTTATCTTATTCATTCTGCCTGTGGTTGATCGATAAAGCTATGGTTTAATCTCCCTGTTACATTCTTCTCGTGCGACACAGACACCAGGCAATCTTGAGGCCAGACCACAGTGCGTATCGGTCAGGCGTGGGTTGTTTGATGAATACTGACGTACTGTGAAGCAGTGTTCATGTATTTAAATTAGGTGTTCGTCTGAACAATTAAGAGGGCAAAAGAAAGGTAAAAACGTAAAGTTAGCGTGGCTTGCACACAGACTTTTTTCATCCACATAACATCAAGTACGAGCCTGGCACACAGCAAAATAGAGATGGTCTAGCACAAATCCCAATCCATTTAGCGCCTCAGGCTAACTTCCAATCCACTCGCCATCTTCATGTAGTTGCCCAAGCCTTACAGTGGCTCAAAGGTCGCGACAGACGAGCACAGCGCTCTCCAAACTTTCTACTCTATTCTACGTTGGGCTCCTCGAGCTCAATCGCCTACTAGTGTTTTTTAGCCGGACGACTGGAAACAGGGTATGTGTTGAAGCGCGCGGGCGTGACGTCGTGAGGCGCGGGCCGTGATATGTCGCCGAGTTTCAAGGACAGTAGGCAGGGAGCTTCGGGAAGTATAAGTTAACTGACAGCACAGTTTCGACGATGAAAGGGCTGCCGAGACAGTTTATTACCGTTTGCCCAACAGTCAGTTTTCAATAACTAGCGCATTTCATGGCAGTTTAAGCCATCACCTGGGCCATTGAGGTATATTAAATGGTCTCCACTTTACCCGGAGGCGTGTGGGCACCGTTGAATCATAATCACGTAGTATCTTTTTGCCGGGTTTCAAGCCAAAATGACTTATATTTTTGAAGCTAAGTACTGCTGCCCGACGATTTGATGAATCTACCGGGCACAGCTATGTAGACATGTGTACTATTGGTCCGATGGCTGTTCAGCTCACGATGTGCCGAGGCGAGCTGTGCGGTAGCAGTGATATCCATTGACTTGGCTGTCGGAGCAGTAAACCATGCCAACCGCTTAAGGGCATCCGCTGGGGCACTACGATAGAATAAGCCATATACCCAAGGAAACCTTTTAACAGGATACAGAGATGTTCACTTACGCATGAAGCTTGGCATAGACCCGGGGTAGATGAGCAGCAGCTGGGGCCGGAAGGAATAACATTCTTGAAACGGGCTTCGAGCTTAGCTTCCTCAGCGGCGGGGACGGCCAAGGCCAGAGAAGCGAACAGAGAAATGAGGAGGACTCGGAACTGCATTTTGAGAAGTGGTATCGAAGTTAGGAATAAAACTGATATCGGTGAGGTTCTAGTCGATGGATAGATGTAGATGATGATGCTAAGTAAAGCAGACCGAATAGTGGCGAAGCTAACTTGTTTAAATATTCGTCTGACTAGATTTGAATGAACTATATTCCCAAATAAAATGCGTGTTAAGTCATCCAAGTATCCTATCTACTTTGCCAGATGCTACTATTCTATCTCGGATTTGGATGCGAGATACGACGAGACGCGAGGTGCTCGGCTTAACGGGATAGGTATGGTGGGAAACCCTGGCGGACTTCAAACACGACGTGATTAATATAACAGAGTTTAGCTGGACTTCCAGAAAATCCGACAATGCAGAGATCATTCTGTTAATGTAACAACTTCACAGTATGCCAACGCGAGACATTCCTCGCTCACGGCTTTCGTTTGCAGGTGGCAAACCACGTCTCTCGCTGAAAGCCGATAAGTCTCAGCTGTTGTAGATAAGAATGAGCTGTTAAGTTCTCATATACCATATCCCTTCCTCGCAGTCCCCTAATTCCAAAGCTGAATTGATTGTATCATTGTTTCGCACCACGTGTCTATTCATGTGCGGCATCGTCGTGGGACAGTCCCACCCTCGGAAGCAGAACTCTTCCATTGGCTCCGCAGCTCCACTTCCATTGTGGGGGCAAATGTTGAAGCCAGCTCGGGCTGCTGTCCGATGGATGAAGTAACTATTAGTTGTATGATCAGATAATGGACCCCAACTATACGTCAATACACCTTTGACTTTAAGATTTAATGAATAATAATTTATTATAAACATCCTGTGGAATGAACTGATAGATGCCCGTGACCGCAGTAAACGAGTCTTTAGTTTAGTTCTTAGAACAGGCTAATCTGTTTAACTTAAGCATTAGAACAAATCAAGATTACTATAATGGATAATTAGGTGGTTAAGAGCTTGCTTGGGTCCTGCTTCGGTGGAACGATAACACTTCTCCTAATAGCAAACTCGCGTCACAATGATGACCCAGCTTGTAGGAAACTTCACTATAAATATAAACGTCGCCGACAGGGATGGCGCAACACCACGTAACTCCATGGAATAGAGAGGCATGTGGAGAAAGCGAGTATGAAAGAAAACGTAAGACAACCTGCCCCATGCTTCTGTAGTGGCTAAGAGATGACAACAATGCGTGCCGATCATGTCTGTAATATGGTAGCAGATAAGCAAATGAGTACATCACAGCACTATGATTAAACCGGCTGTTCAACGTAGAACCAGGAATACGTTCTTGATTTCAGTTCTAGGCTTTTCAAAGAGCATGAAATTAAGACTTACGAATAATATCAGAGGTGATCAAGGAGTTCCGCTTTTTGAGAAAACTACTCGCAGGCAAACAAGTTTGGGTAACCATCGTCCCATCCATCCCGAAATTGAGCAAGATCAGTCAATAGGCAGTTCGACGTGCACTACGTCACCAAAACCTTGATGAACATTGATCCTCTGCGAACTCTCTCGTCGAGAATTGAGCATGGCTACTAAGATCAATTCGTATAAACCAAAGTCATGAGCGAGGTTACGAGATAATCTAAACATGGAGTTTGCGGCAAGACTTCTTCTAATAAGACTTGCCTCAATGGTTCTAAGATTACACCGCGTGAATTATGAGGAAAGACTTCGACGCGGCGCTTCCTTTCAACAGGTTTCCAATTGTTTTCGGACTTCTTGTAGATAGTTAGAATGCTGCCGAACGAGCCCAGCTCAACTGAGGTTTAGTGCGCCGTACGTGGTATTCATTGTATATGAAGGGATATTAGCTTACTGATTCTCAACACTGTAGGCATAGTAACGCGGTCTTCTTCAAAGGCACTGCGGAAATTGGCTGGTCAATGGGAGCTTACGAGCCTAAAGTTTCAGTGCCAAGTAAGACACATCCGCAATTCAAGCCTCTAGTTCCCGTCTTGTGACATGTCCCGTCGAATCCAGCGCGGATGAGCTACGAGACACACAATCCCTATGGCAAATCTCTAAGGCACATGCAGGCATGATGTTTTCAGAATGATCTTTTAGACCAGCGAAGACACTGAGAGGTTGTACGGAGCCTGGCCATGGCATGTTGCCGGCCCTGATCACGTCCAGTCACCATCTCGAGTTGGATGAGAAATGGGTTTTAGGCTCAGAAGGAAATTTGCGCCCGAGCAGCTTGATAGCCATCACAGCACTTTGAGCGATGTGACTAATGACAGACTTGGTCCATTCTGTGGCACGACGTGACTTGTGGCATGAGATGACGCTGTGTAACACCCCATCGTACCTGCAGCCTGCCACTTGTAAGACAACCCACAAACCCATAGGGTAAACTCGGGATTTCTTCATTCATCATGTATCCCCTGAGAACCAACGACGCCCCTATAAGCCCCAGCACTCAACAAGCATATGGCGGATCGTCGCAAGACGGCCCATGTTGAATGAAGCCGTCGGCATAATGCGAGGCTCGCGTACGACAGGGTAATGCGACGGAGATCTGTGGGTTGTGAAGGCCGCAACATTCCAAAAAATAGTAATCCGGCGGCATTGAAAAGGGTTCATTAGACCCACGGAAAAGCAGTCTACCAGGCAGCGGCGTGAAGCAAAGAGCGAGACCCCTGAGGGCGTCACCAATGGTGGCATACCTTTCTGAGACTGCCAACTACGCATGATCGTGCCGTTCTCATCAAGCAGTGTTTTATCATTCCTCACTGTAATGCAGAATCACTTGCTTACACCTCTAAACAGAATTATTTGCAGGCCGGAATCACCCGAGCGAGAACTTCGTACAAGAGGTGGCAAGAAAAGTGAAGGAGTTAAACTTCAATGCTAAGGTCTGGTTCGAAGTCGGTGATATTGCAGTGCTTTGGTGCCAGTTTAGGTTCAGGATTTATGGGCTAATACCTTGTTTGTCCGATGTGGCCTCAGCTTGGATGAAAATAAGTTAATATGTACCGTAGAACACACCACACAGCCTGGAATTACCACTCGTACCCCAAAAGGGACTCCTTAACTGTACATGTAGCCATTCATTATAATCCTGACATTGTAACAACAACAGCAAGGGTCAGAGAGGGGCTGTGGTGGACCGAAGATTCGCTGAGTCGTGCAAAAAAGCAAAACACCTTCCTTGGATGATGAGCAACTTCTCCGCTGGAAAGCCGTTTGTATATAATTCGGTAAACCTAACAGCCTCTTTTTGTCATGATCATTGTACCTCCCATAGTATCCCGTTCCCCAGGAAGCTCAAATCGTAGTATATTATTAATCGACTGTGGGAGTGACAGTGGGGAAGCCCCTTACTACTTAACGAAGTTGAAGCGAGCTGCTCGCTTTTGGTATCCACAGCTCGTATAAACTTGATGCTTCGCTACTACGTAGTATATACGCTCAAGTTACATAGTAGAGGTGAGCAGGGTGAGAAAAGTTTATTAGGGGTTCTGTCAGGGTGTACCATGTTCAACCGCGGAAGTCGACTTCTTTGCAACTTACAATACATGGCACCTGAACTAGACACTGCTGTCCTGACCACATCCTTGCTCTCAATCAAGAAATCTAGGGCTATTTACTGCCCACCCTCTGGTCTGTCCAAGCAGTGTATCATTGCTTTACGACTAAGAAAATGGTCGAATAACCTGTCTTGACTCTTTAATCGATCTTCCTCTACCCCTATCCGCTCTATCCCTTCCTACAGCGGCGTGATTGCCGAAGCTTGGCTTTGTGCTACGGCTGGTTTACCTGGCCTACTCGTAACACCGCGAGCGTCTCAGTGACTTGGACCTTTTCATCAAATGATTGTGTAGGTTTTAGGGTGACATATGTCGCAAAGGATATGCTCGGAGTTCGTGACGGCTGACACAAGTATTGATGCAGGTGAGCACAACGGTTCAGGAGCTTATCCAGCAAAACCACAAAACATTGACCAGCATTTTACCTGTTTGTAGTTTATGGAAGCTAGGAACAACCAACCAATCCGGCATTATCTGTTCAATTTTGAGCTGATTCAAACTTGCGTAATGCATCCCTACTGGATCAACGTAGACATTAACCTTGGCGCCAATGCTGCCGTAGGCGTCCGCGGCGGAAAGAAGGGCAAGACAGAAAACGCCCCTAACTACATCCCGCCCATCAGCAACCCATATGAAAGCAGGTTGCGAACCATCCAGCTAGCCAGCAACGACGACAAGATAAACTTCTCACTCCCAAGGTTCTAGCTGTTGAACGTCCGAATCAAAAGAGGTACAAGCACACACTTCCGAGCCCAAGCAAAGTTCAATTTAAACCCCAAGCCAATGGGGAGACTAGAACCTAAGACGGCCAAGCCAACCCCTATAACCAAAACAAGAAGACGTAGACACTGAAGACTGTCCCCGGCCTATGCCCTAATCTTAGAATCAGCTAGAGGTGGAGGCGAGATACATTTGTCTATCTGAGAGAACGGTATAGCACCGTGATATTTCCTCGGCTTGGGCTGTTCTTGAGCGGGAATGTTGTCTAAGAACTGTCCCTGACTTCAGATGTAGAGTTAATAGGGTTTCAAACTTTCTGATACCTAAGCGCTAAGGGCAGAGTGGTGGCTCAATATGGTAAGCTTTAGCTGAGGCTTGCATTGCTGCCTGCACATGATTCTTAGCTGCACGTAACATTCGCCATTCCCGGGTTACACGGAGATCATAAGTCACACTTGTTTGGTAGCAAAGATGTCCGTTTACCTTTGGATGTCACTTAAATATTTGACTTGTTCAAAATCTTCGCTAAGATCACTGCATGTGCCCTTTGTTGTGTCTCTATTGAGGGTAAGCCTGAGGAGCTAGATATAATTGGGTTGGGAAATGTATGGTACGTTATATGGTGGACCCAAGTTTCCGATGAACTCACCCACTTTCAACAAACTAAAGCTACCAAGACTCGATGTCTTCGTCTCCGACACCAAGATTGCCAGTTTATCAAAGCCTTCGGGTTCGCACTCTATAACGCAAGTCATCAAGCATCGCCTATCTACTATAGTCGTACCACTGTGACAGTAACCACTGTGACAGTACTCGTGTCATTTTCTTTTAGTACGCTACCTCAATGCATTCCGTTTCATATTCAACTACTTTTACCTTACTGTGGAGGGCAAACTGTATTCGCCTGTTCTCGGAAGGGAAGAACAACATCGGCAGGTGCCCAGCTAGGCCTCCCATGCTGAAGAAAGAGGAAACGAGGCTAGAAGATGACTCTGGCGGCGCTTAGTCAGGTACTCAGATGGAGTTTAAACGCATCTCCACGCAACACGTCAGGTTCTGCATCCACAGGTCATGGCTTACCTTACACAACGAACGCATCTGCATGCGTCCATCACACACACCCTGGTTCACAATGCATCCTCAGATCGCAGAATCGCCGTTGCGATTGAGCAAATTGAAGGCGGCGTGTGAGACACCGCCGCTAGTTGATTTGTTATTGTTGGGATACCGACCCTTGATAGCTTTCATCTCGGCATTTGAACTGTGTAAACATGAGGAGTCGCCGATGTCTGATCCAACTCTACAAGCACAATCATCAAGGACAGCGAAACGCCTCCAGCCATTTGAAATATTTAACAAGCAGCGGACCAATGGGGCCAGATAACACGAAGCCGTAGGGCGAGAGTACAGGAGCGCACCTTACCATCTGACTCGGAAGTGTGAGGGCAGGCAGATTTACATCTAGAACGTGGCTAAGGTTACCTATCACACGGAGGTCCAAATGCATGGATAATCGGCCAGGCCTACTTGGCCGGCTACGCAGTTTGGTCTCTCTTTTCTTTTGGGCTTGGGTGCTTGCTTCGACGTGGCGCTGCTTACCTAGGACAAAAGACAAGAGAAGGTGCCCGAATAACGGCACATGTTTTATATCTGCCATAATATGCTCGTAACCCGACTCAACCTTGCATCCTGAGGTATCTTAAGTATAAGCAATCTTCCTTTCGACCTCCAGCACAGTGCCACCCTCGCCAATGTCTGCTTATGGCTTCTTCATCCCTTTATCTACATTCTTGACAACGTCTGCTCGTAACGCCGATGGCCATGCCTCGCCAACATCGACCGGCTGGGTACCTAACATTTCTACCCATTCCGAATCTCTGTCTGTGCGGGACTGCTTGTTCTTCAATATCATTTCTCTAGCTGAGATAAGCTTGAACACAATCTCTTAAGGAAGACCAAGTAAATCATCAATCAGTACTTCAGGAACTTAGCTGCTTGTGTCATTCACACGAGCGCAAGGAACCACTCCAGAGCGGCATTCTTCTTTAACCACTGCGGAACAATCCTCGAACAAACATCAGAGAATTCAGAGGCATGCTGTCCAGGGGAATGCATCATGTCATTAGTCGAGAAGCCCACATCGATGAACGGCGCACTGAGGTGACTCTCGCAACACAAGACACGGCGCAAGAAAACAACATGCCTACTCCCCAAAACAATTCTGAACCATACAGGGTTATCTCCAGCAAATAAGTAATTCGTCTTCGCTGTAAGCCGGCCAAAATCGGCTCGTGTATCAGATCTCCACGTTGGGCACTCTGCGCTTCCAAGGACAGTCTGGATTTCTCGAGCAGCTCCATAAGCCATGATGCGCATACCAGACCCGCCTCGGCGGATTCATCCAAAGTGGAGGACCCTGAAGATGAGGTTCTCTTACTCCGGCCTCTAAGGTAGATGTAGGGCTATTCGAGATGGTGCATCAACCATGCAGGACCTGTTCAAGGCGATCAAGCCCGAAGCGGGTAGCATTGGCATGTTTCCTACTCAAGGAATGGCCTTCCCTTGCAAACAAACACATGCAGCGCCATGACAAGACGGGACGTACACTAGCCAGGGACGTCCAGGAGTTTGGCAAACTAGGCGAGTTTCGACGAGCCTGCCTCAGGGAAACGCGATGAACATCGGGCATTAACGTCGAAAAAAACAATTTCGATGTTTTCGTTTCTGAAGCTGCACTAGTATGCAGTTGGAATCTACTAAGCAGAAACCTTACATGCATTGTGTGGTCGGAGGCCGCTTATCGAGACTCTGAGGCGTGGTGGAAAGAACGACAGCAACGAGTTCAAAGTTGCTTGAAGAAGACACATGTTACGGTAATATGAGAACAAGCTGGCTTCAACGCATTCATGACGGGGTTTCCTTAACTTCTTTGAACTTTGATGAAAACGGACCAACTTTATCTTTCTACTTCGATAGCCTTGGTAACACAATGTTGGATTTCACATACACCGAGCTTCACATCCCAATAGGGTTGGCACAAAGCCTGACACCATCTCTTTAGGGAGTTCCATATTAAAGCTCTCCATATCCATGGCAGAGATGATGACTTGAGATGATCCGAAGCGGGATCTGTCCTGGCAGGTCGACCGATCCTAGCTGTCCCGTAGAATGCATTAACGCGCTACCAAAGCCTTCGGAAAGAATTTGTCGCATGTGGAGGCCATTAGCTTGTGTCAAATGATCGTCTCCATGCTTCGTTCGGAGCAAAGGTCAGATGAGGACGAGTACAGCTGGAGGGTGGTGCACAAGCAGTCACTGCTGTCACCAGATGCCCTGCGTTACATCCCCCATGGTCAGGTTAACATTTTCTTTTACGCCACTGTAACTTCAAACCTCAAATCACAGCTGGCTGCACAAATCATAAGTGCGAGTTGCAGCCCATCCGCAATCTCATCGATTGGGCTATAATACCAAGGATATCGACGCAACCCGTGCTGATAATCGAATATGGGACGTCGCCATGATTCTCTAGCCTTCCTCAAAAGTCCGCAACAAGCGCCTACCTGAATTCCAAAGACGACAGACTTCCTGCACGACCCAGCATGGCCAGCAAGCAAACTGTTGAACCCAGAACAACCATAGTTTCCACCAAATCCGGCCACTCCTACCCATCTTCCTCGAAGACGCTCGGTCTCTTCTAGCCGTCGATGCCCATGCAAGCCGGCCATCCTGTCGATTATAATGCTTAAACTTCCATAAAGAGAAGCATTCGCATACTCCGTTCACTATCCGTAAGCAAATCGTCCACTCTTTCAAGAATCAGCCTTTTCACTTCTTTACTCTCAGAGTACGTTTAATCAAGAAAGGTTGGGCTCATCACTGCCGTATTCTGTCGCTGACCCTAATGCTCGATGTCATTGGAGAGACCACGATGAATCTGAGGCCTGTACCATACGGAATCGGCGCCAGTAGTCCCTTTACATATAGGCAATACCACAGGTATACGCGCGTTCCAACCCCGTTGAGCCCTCACGCAAGCTGGCACATAGCATCAGCGAATGCCTCCACCAGTACGTCTGCGAAGCAGTACGCAACGCCCAATTGCGACGCAAGCAGCAATCTTTCTGATTGTGCCCCCAATCGGACCAGGACGGGCCCTCGACAGGTTTATTCAGCAATATCGCTGTGTTAGCACATGATTACTACGTAGTACTCGGTCCTCCTCCCTCGGCGCACGTTGCTGACTGCAAAGCCACTGACTACTGTCGAAATGTCTAGAGCCTAAATTGACACGAGCGGCAACCGCCGCCTTTGCCCGTCTAAGATGAATTCATGGGGTTCCAAGTGGAAACGAAGCGCGCAGAAGCGTATAGTCTTGCTAACAGATCAGCAACTGGCATGTGACGTACTGGATCTACCTCGAGCGCATGGTCACCGAAAACGGCCCTGAAGTCGAGAGTCTCATTGAATTTTGGTCCCATCACCCGGACGCGAATACGTAAGCTCTCCGTCCAGCAATTAAAAATGAGCAGATTCACATACCTAACGTCAACTTTAGACTGATCTAATATCCGGCAACATAGGCTAGAGCGCCTAACAACATATGTACAATAAGTTGAACTTTTCAATGATTAATCACCGATCTTAACGGCTTCTTTGGCGCGCCCGTCTGTTTGATACGCTACTACAAGCATATGCTGTGAGGCAAGCCGGTCTGGATGCCCTTCATCAAGTATCGTCGCTTCAACCTTAGCTACATGCTCAAGTAGCTCGATAGTCTCTTTGACTCGCCCGTCTGCTCGATATGCCATTGCAAGCGTGTGCTGTGAGGTAAGCCGGCTTGGATGCCCTTCATCAAGTGTCATCTCTCGAACCTTAACAACATGCTCAAGTAGTTCGATAGCTTCTTTGACTCGCCCGTCTGCTTGATACGCCCTTGCAAGGACGTGCTGTGAGGCAAGCCGGCTTAGATGCCCTTCATCAAGTGTCGTCGCTTCAACCTTAACAACATGCTCAAGTAGCTCGATAGCCTCTTTGACTCGCCCGTCTGCTCGATACGCCCGTGCAA
Organism: Colletotrichum chlorophyti; assembly: GCA_001937105.1. NCBI lineage: Eukaryota > Fungi > Ascomycota > Sordariomycetes > Glomerellales > Glomerellaceae > Colletotrichum > Colletotrichum chlorophyti. Next base: position 126,002 of record MPGH01000007.1, on the reverse strand, counting down.
GCTCGTGCTGTGAGGCAAGCCGGCTTAGATGCCCTTCATCAAGTGTCGTCGCTTTAACCTTAACAACATGCTTAAGTAGCTCGATAGCCTCTTTGACTCGCCCGTCTGCTCGATACGCCCGTGCAAGCTCGTGCTGTGAGGTGAGTCTGGACACATCTTCCACCGAGAAACCTTTCCTCAGCTCATATGCCTCTTCCAAAGATCTTACAGCCTCCTTCAATCGCCCATCTCTTCCTAGGCACCGGCCAACCTGTAAGAACAAATCAAATTTCTCGTCCTTTTCGAATTCGGTACTCTCCCTTAGAATTCTAAGAGCATGAGGCAAGTACTGCCTCCAAACAGCCCGATTCCAGTGGTCGTCAGATGGGAACACTTCGTGTAGCTGCTGAATCGCATTCTTTGCAGTCTCGTCTTCAAGCAATTGTTGTCTAACCCAGACCCGCGTCGCCATATGAACCAGGCTATGCATGTCAAAGGTCTCGTCTTCGTCCCGCTGAACCAAAAAGGCGTACGAACATAGCGTGCCAATCGCATCCTCAATATCCACATCGGGCCCGGGGCGAGGTAGGATCGACTGTGGTATGGACTTGGGCTCGATGCGCGAAATGAAGCGCAACAACTGAGTAGCATAGCTGTCGGTTCGCCGGATCTGGTCGAAAGACACCAGCCAGGTAGTTGCAATAGCATTTTGCGAGGCGGTATATCGAGTGCTGTCGCGGAATTCCCGGCTCATAATGCTGACCAGAGTCTGCTCTGTGCCCTGTAATAGTTTGAGATATTTCTCGAGAGACACATGGCTATTCCTGTTCAGGTACGCCGCAGCCTGCGTGATTGCTAGGGGAAGGTAAGTGAGCAGTTCCAGCAGGGTTGCCAACAAAGCATCGTTGTTGATCAGCCTCTTCCGATGGAGCGACTTTTCCAGAAGGCGTGTGGCTTCCTCTTCTTTCATCGCGTGAAGCTCGATAAAAGCATCGTCCGCAACTGACAACGCTATGTCTTTAGAGCGCGAAGTAAACAATGTCAGGCCGTGATCGTTCTCCGGCAGGTACTCCATCAAGCCTCCTTGTTTGTCTTGACCGCCGAACAGGATGTCAATATCGTCGGCGTTGTCCACGATCAAGAGCCACGGCCCGGTCTTCTCGGAGCTCAGGAACCGGTTGACGCATGTCATGAGGTCTTCGTCCTCTGTAGTTGGACTAATGTTCAGCTGCTTGGCGATTTCTGTGTATGCTTGCTCAAAGCTGGCACGGCTGTAGACTGGAACCCAAAACACTGAATATTCGGGTCGCTTCTCTTTTGCCAAGTAGGCGATGTGTAGCGATATCTGAGTCTTCCCCACTCCGCCAAGTCCTACTAACGCGACTTTCTGGCACTTTTGATCGAATAGCATCTGCATGATTTCATGCGTCTCTTCGCGTTCGACGAAGCGCTTGTTCTGCGGGAGTGGTATGACATGCGTCACCTTGCCTGCCATAAAGTTAGTCGACTAGACTTTGTTTGCCTGACGTTGTATTCTTAAACCAACTTCTCAACTGTTGAACAGGCTTTCCCGGAGCTTCAGTTACCGCTGGTGCCGCATGCGTTTCAGCGTTTGTTTCGTTTCTTTCAGATGGGACGGTAGAATGGGGGGTTTGACAAGCTACTAGACATTAGATTCTTAGCTACCAACCTTTGTGCTCTGCTTTACTTACCATTCTTTAAACCATGTGATGCGGCCGACGCCAAAGGCGGGATGGTGTAGAGCAGCTCTTTTGCGCATGCTGCTGCCGTCGCTGCTGCGTATGGTTGCCACCGCTTGTTCTTGTGCGCATCCGCATAGTCGCAGATGCCGCGAATGACAAGACAGGGAAAGTTATTCATTAGGCCGGCCGCCTCCATCTCAAAGCACAAGACGCCTTCTAGCTCCTGGCTATATCTATCGCGCGTAACTCCGTCCTTGATCACTTGGTTCCCAGATGCGATGTTGCCGTAGAAAAGGACCGGATCTGTCGTCGCGCGAACGTATCTATCCACCACGTCCCCTAAGCAGCACTTTGCGCACGTAGTCCCGCCGACATGCGGTGATGATGCCTGGTAGAGAGTGTCGTTTTCAGGACCAGGGGACACAAAGTTTGGCAGGCTCGATAGTTTCGATAGATGCGTGTGGATTTGCGTCTCCCCCAGATACTCGTTAGCACGGAGCTTAGCTAAGGCGTTGAGGAGGACTGGCGGCGGCGCATTAAGGCTGCCATTGCGAGCGATGCGACCGCTAGCCCCAGTCTTGCCGAAATCATACTGGATTACTCCGCCATATCGTCCTACCGGCTGGCTGATCACGACGTCTCCGAGCCGGATGTCGATGTCGCCATCGTTAGGATTCGGGACGCCGCCGCCGATCCCGACTAAGAGGCTGAATCGGAGCGAGGGGAAGCTGGTTTCCATACGGCTAGCCACCGTGGCCGCTGAGTTCGTGCCCATCTGGCCGGCGGGTAGACAGGCAACGACGACATTATGAGCGCCGACGCGACCGAAAGAGTAGGAATTTGAGTCGGTCGGGTGGGGGTCTAGATTCGGGAACCTCTCGTCCATGATCTTGATCGCCGCCGCGAGCTCTATAGGGAGAGCGCAGACCCAGCCGACGGTGAAGTCGCTGGGGGCAACAGGGTTAGCCATGCCGTGTTAGCTTGGATTTTGGGGGTCAGCAAAGAGAGAACGGCACGGAAATATCATGCCAGCTGTGGATAGCAAGGTGGAGCAGCAGAGGTCGTCTCGCCGAACGGTACGATAGGTTGTTTTGTAAGGACTATTGCACCAGTTGAAGCCGTGTGGTAAGAATAACGTCCAGTTCTCAGCCTTGTCGTGAGGGGTCAGACGTGCGTGGGATGGTCAGACGTGGCGTGGCATTGCTGCAGAGCCTATGATAAGTTGTGCCCAAACGAGCATTGAAGATACTGTTGTGATTGGCTGGTGGCCGCTTCGGGCGGGCATGGGGATCATCACCGATATGGCTGGCTGCCTGAATGAAGCAAACCCAGCGCGGGGCGATCGCCGCCTGGAACGACAACTGAGGCTTGAAGGTGCGTCGGCACCAAGAACCACGAATGGAAAGGATATCGCAGAACAACGTGTGTGGTCATAGTCAAACTTAGAGGCGGGGGTATCTCCAATACACGTGGTTCTCACGTACCCATCAGTCGGTTCGGCCCGGTCTGGTCCAACTGATGCGTCTCCGTTGACTAAAGTTCGGACGGCGATCATCGGGCGAGTCCAGCGGCCAAAGCGGGGTAGAGTCCAAATATTGGTGTGAGGGTTGTGATGTGTATGTATTGGGCTAAGTCTGTTTATGGCAAGGGTGTAGCAGTTGTGGGTAGTTGTGGGTAGTAGTAGGTCTACGCCTAGGTGTGTCACCTGACAACTGGCCCGGTGACGCCACGTGTGCCGCACTGTGGCTGCTACGCAGAAACGCTTAACGGTTGTGGCTTCTGGAAGGTGATGATGAATAAGCCACCCTCAGCCACTTGCCCCCGTGACGGTATCCACTTCAAGTGGGCACTGAAGCGTGATTGAAGAAGCAGCCCATGCCGTTTGTGAGCACCCAGAAGCCACTCAATCAATAGCAAGCGAAATTGGCCTTATAGATTGTGACTTGGCTCGGAACGCTCCGCTCGCTAGGGCGTCGGCACTACCAGAGCTAAAGTTGATACCCGGGAAATGAGATAAGCATTAGGGGATATTGCTTAGTACTGTACTAAAGACAGTTTCGTCATTGTCGAAACCAGCCAACTCTGAATCGGAGTTGGGACAGCTTGAAGACATCTCTCCTCACGGGCTAGCAAGTGCTCATCACGGGTAGCGTTGTTGGCTTGCTTTTCAACCGCAGCTGCCGGCCAAGGCTCCTGTCAAGCTAATCGACTCTGCCGATTGTACACCGTACACCTCTCAATTTCCCCATCGCCAAAACAGCCGCCATCACCACCGTCTTTCCTCTTTCGCAATGGCGACGAAATCTCACACAGACCCATTCGCCAGGGCCGCTGCTCTTGCTTTGCGAAGTCGCGCGGGTGGGAAAACCGCTAAAGAAGTGTCGGAAGCACTAGGAATTCCTCTGAGGACCGTTGATGAAATCCTCCGCCGCGCCAAGAGTCATGGTTTTGACCCAACCGCGCAGACTCTCCATATCCGTCCTGAATACGTCCAGGATGCGCCCCGAAGTGGGAGACCAAGAAAACAGACTACGCCGGTGACAACAGAAGCCACGCCCGAGAAAGAGTCGTGATAATTCGTGACGCATTCGGAATGACTTCCGATCAAAGGATCATGGCAGGAGGGTTCGGGATGATCCACCTGCGTCGATCACAGAAATATCAGGAGGCACCAGCTGTGTAGTTGACGAGACATCCAAATTAGACAAACTGGGAAAGGGGGCGGGCATTGATATTGGGTGCATGCGTCTTCTTTGGGGGAAATGCAACGAAAAAAAGACTACCAGGCGACGGAGCGATCGGTGATGAGGACAGGCAGCGCATGGCTCAAGGTCAGCAGTGCAGTCGCAGAGACGCTCTCAGACTGGATCGGGGAATACAAGAGGTTAATAGCAATGCCAGGCTGGACACGTAATGAAAGTGGTGGTGCGGCATTCCACTATAAGCGGCGGCGAGAATGGAGGAGGCGGTGACAGCAAGGACGAGCGTCAGCTAACACGAGAAGAAGGAAATGAAGGATAGGAATGGAACAGAGGGCTAATGCGGATCATTTCGGTTGTGCTTTTGTGACTATAAGAGCAGCTGGGTCGTGTAGAAGTTGACGACGTTGAAGTGATTGACAACAAAGCCGGGCTCCCGAGGTAAGAGGGCAAAGACAACAAGACTGGGGGATATATGACTGAGGAAAGCGATGGCGCTGTAGAGTGATAGACGAAAACAAGTTCAAGCGTCGACTGCAGGGTTTCGTGAAGTGTACCAACAGCGGCCGTATGGGAGAGCTGAAGGGGTCATAATGAGGCTCGATGCTGCCCTGAATATCATGCACGAAGCAAACAGAGCGACCAAACCGGTTGCAGCGTATTAAGAGCGTCTACTGGGAGGGTCCGTCGAAGCTTTGAGCAGCAATTCCCCGTAAGCAGGATGGACTAGCTGGCCCTTAGTGAATCTGTTCTTCTTGGCTGTGATAGGGGTTCGATATGAGCATGTTGTGCCGGTTGGTTCGTGGGAGGCGTGGCAGTTGGAGCACCGGGAAGACCTGGGTCGAGCAGGCCGGAAGATGATACTCTGCTCTCCGTCGAGATTCATCCGGCGTTCTGTTCATGACGACGGTTGTGGAAGCCGAGTTTCACAATATTTTCACTCTCATGGACAGAATCACTTAGTCTCTACACTGAGGCCGGTGCTGGCGGTATCCGAGTGAGTATCTAACTAGTCGGAACAGGATCGGGTGCCTTAATACTTGATTCTTGATTATGGAGCGGTTCCAGGAGAAACTGGATATTGTACCGGCCTTCTTCAATATGTGGTTTAGAGGTTCTACGAAGCATGTGCTCTGCCACTTCTCTCCGCTAACGTCTATGCCCATGCTCATGCCCGTAGTGTCGATTGGGTACGGCGCGAGAATTGGAAGATCGTGACAACACCGTGGATAACAGGAACAACAAAAGAAGTCTTCCCCATCGCACGGGCTACATCCTCGGTGATGGAACAGTAATTCCTCCCTAAATGATTTCGGAGGGAAGCCAACGTATTCCTGGCGCCATCAGTCATGGTGAAAGAGTCTTGAAACGAAGTCACCATCTTCTTCTTCAGTGTCAATCAATTCTTGTGGTCTTACGAAGAGATAGCAATTCGCGGCGCTCCACCATCCATATACCACCAGCTTTTGATAAGACCTACGACAATCCAGAGCGGATCCTATACTCTACAAAGATACTAGCACAGACAACATAGCAACTGTTTGACGTTTAGGCTTAGGCAAATGTTGAAAACAGCACCAAGCCCTTACGGTGCTCCATCCACAGGAACCATTAATGGGGACTACCAGTGATGGCAATAACCCGCTTTTGAACAGTGTCACCTATTCGACAGTCTTTATTTATGGCTGTGGATACCAAGCGACGGAGAGGGAATTGGGTTCAGAAGGGACAATGCGATCAGAGAAAGAAGGCATACAATTCTCGCCGTACTGAGAAAGACGGACCTAGGTCAAACATATATGGAGCAACCCGACTGGAAAGGTGATGTCATAACCGACATTGAGTCTTTTGTAACTGTTAGGTAAGTCAGATTTGCTACCTTTACTAAAAAGTGTCATGGGTTAGAAGGAGATTTAAGCGATTACAGCGCGTAGATCTTAAGCTCACATAAGAGCCATGCCTGCATATCAATTCCTAATACCTCTAATTGAGTGGCATCAAAAATTGGTCATAGATAGTGGGACAAGACCGCTGAGTTTAGTGATTAAGGACATACTAGCGTTAGCTAACACATGAGTTTACTACGGTACATACTGGTGTAATGAACAAATGTTAGATGCTATATACAACTTATGATTGTAGGTTTTACGATTGTTTCTAAGCAGGGCAGCAAAAACAGACGTTCAGTTGAAAGCTAATTTGTACACATAAGGCTTGCCATTAAATAATCCCGACTAGGCTGGCAGCGACGGTTTCTGTTGTGCATAGGTGACACATAAGGCAAATCTCCGGAGCGTAACCACACCAACGCCTGTACAGCATGCCGCTATCTACTCATCTCTCGGCGACATGGTGTCCCGTGGAGTGTTTCTGGCCGGGCCAGCAGATCTCTGTGTGCTTGGACGAGTAGCAGTCGACCCCCAGTCGCCCCTGAACACATCCCAGTGTCTCCCGCGAGAAGTTTAGTGTGACTAGACTAAAGACTTGCGGTTTTGGCTTGCTTAGCCACTTGAAGCAGTGCTCTGCATGGGCAACGGATCGGGACTTGGTATCCATTGCGATGGACCCCGCTTCTTCGGCGACCAGCCTCTTGTGAAGTATGTAGGCACAATGACTGTGGTGGAAGTCACCCGTCACCCACACGGTAATGGCGTCGCCTTGGCGTATCGTTGACTCTGGTATAGGTTGCATTCCGTCGGCGTCGGAAAAGAAGGTCCAGTTGCCAGCCTTCAAGTACTGATTTGATAGATCTCTCTTGTAGCAGGGCTCCTGTACCCAGTTGTACATCATCGGATCGAAGACGCAGCCCCTTCTGCGTGCTTTTTCTGGATCGTTTGAACAGACTCCGATCAGCGATGGACTTTCTCCTAATCTTCCCGATTCAACTGCTTGTGTTGCATATAAGAAGCTGCCAATGGCGGCGAGTATTGCCACGGACGTGACAAAGAATACTAGCGTACGCCGACGAGTTATGGAGCAATCTGTACGTTGGGTCTTGTTGCCTGGGTGCGAATCGCTCCGGAAAGGTTTGTGAAGATCGTCCTCCGAGGCCACCAAGTCAGTATGGTTGAGGGCCTCATAGGCAATTTCAGGCTTCTCCATGATTGCGTGTGACAGATATCAGGCGTGAATTGTGAGGGATGAATGCGCGTGGAAGCTGTTGGCCGACTAACAGAAGCCGTGATAGACACCACGCTTCTACCTTCTACTCGGTTTAACGGGTAGTTTGACACAATTTCTGCCCGAACCCTCTTCTTGCTCCGCAGAAAACCAAGTGAAATAGATACAAACGTCTGAGCCCCACTCACATACTGGAAACCACACCATTGCAATGCAGACTTTCGGGACCGTAAGACTCAAGGCCAATCAACAGGTGGCAATGACCACGTCTTTGTTAGCAAACTGTGGGGTTTGAACAAATCAAACGCCTCTAAGTAGCCAAAACCTGACTTGACACAACTGTCACCAGTTACGAGAGGGACTTTAAGCCCGACAATCATTAAAGTTTCTTTACAAATTGTGTCGCCAGGACCGGGAGCCTTTGACTTGTTAGATAAATTTTCTTGTCTTCGGTCTAAACCTTAAACCCACCCCGACGGTGATATAGAGTAGAAGCTTTAACATTAGTAAGTTTACGTAGTTTTAGTTCAAAGTCCGTCGGATTATTCACGTAAGCCCTTGATGCTTGCTTGGGCCACATTTGTTTGCATTGCCACGCTCTCAGGGCGTTGGGGAGACGGGGGGTTCCAGATCTAAGAACGGGTTGCCCCGTATTTGTCAGGCCGGTGAGGTCATTTCAGTATCCGAACCCCAAGGGTAAGCGTATATTTTGCGTGGATGAAGTAGATGGAAGCTAAGTTCTTAAATACAAGACCAGTAAGATCATTGAACTCTGAATGCGAAGTCTTCATAGCCGGAGATACCGACAGTCCATTAAAGTCAGCCTTTATAGTTTTGAACACAATCGCTAAACCGAGCACAGCCCGCCGCACGGTATTTTGGAATGCCAATAATCAAGTTCGCCATACGTATGTGACCTCCCCTTGACTCCGACCTTTCGCCTCTTAATCTGTCTTTGACCTGTTCCTTTGACCAAGGGCTAAAAACGACAAGAAGAAAAAAGACGCAATATTGCCAACTTCAACAAAGATCATCTGCAAACTGTTTTCTTTCTCAATCATGTCCTCCTCAGCCGACGAAGAAGAGATGCCTCTAACCGGAGAGAAGGGAGAAGACTATGACATTGAGTCAAGTGTACCTGACGAGAGCATTCATATGAAAACCGAGGTTTTAGGCTTCGTCCGTCGTCGGAGCCTACAAACCTTTCATCTCTTGCCGAACATCCCATGGTGGAAGGTCGTTGTGGCCCTGCTTGCCGTATGGGGCTTCATCGACATGGTCAAAATGGCGAGTTTGATTTTTAGACATCGTATAGGCGCAAACGAGGATCACGGCGACCTCTCGTGGTACTGTAGACGAGATTGCGGCAAGTCGCTTGAAGAGGCAGAGCCCAAGGGTTGTGTGTGGGATGAACTTGAATTCCGCTTCACACACCCCGAATGCACAAATCCGGAAGTCCAGCAGGACTTTCTCAAGGCCGGGCCGGGCCCTGATGGACAGTGGTTATACGCCATCGACGTGGACTGGACGCACGGCGCCGAGAGCCACGGCAACATCAACAACGGCAGCATGCACATCATAGACTCGACAGAGCTCGTCAAGCTGGTCAGACCCGGTCTAACGGTCTGGCATTCGAACTTGTGGCACATTTCTCACTGTCTCTGGTACTGGAAAAAAGTATCCCTGAGTCGATTTGACGGCACGTTGATGCCGATGGCGAGGGCAGAGGAAGCTGAGCATTCATACCATTGCACGCGAATGATCATCAACTACCTAAGGAAGAAGCATTTGACGGACCAGTACAAGACGAGCTTCAGCTTCTGAAGTTGATACGATGATGGAATGAGAAGCAAGACCGGAAGGCTCACCATTCGCTTGTTCCGAATTGAACTCTCGGTGGAGTTGTTCGTGTCAGTTAGAAGAATAAAGTTGTGCTTTTATGACTCAGGCGGGGTCAACCTACCTTTTTCCGGCAACTGTAGAATAAATTAATTAAGGTAACTTGCCCCTTGGCCGGTTAGTTCTTCCATTTTTGATGCACAACGGCCAGCCTGCCTCGTTGCGGCGTCGTCTGAACCTAGGCTCGGTAGCAACGATGGTGCGGAGGCAGATTAAGTTAAGGATTTGCGCGCGCATGTGAAACTATCACTACCAAGTATGCGACCCCAAACTTAATATGTACGGCAGTAGTTTGATGGTTTGGCAGATCGAAAAGAAATGATCATCATAGTTGACAGTGGTTCCACTCATCCGTGACAGGTCTCCGCCAAGAAGCATATGAAAGCTTTGAAGATAACACGACAAAGTCAATCGGTGAAAGTCGGACATTTATTTCTCTGCGCCCTTGTCTCGTGTGGCTCGAGGCTTTCCGTCTGGCTTTTCCCGAACTATCTGTGTATTCTTGAGCGTGCGACCGATCAAGTTGTGATTCAGAATGGCAGGGGTCTCCTACGATCAGCTCGCATAATCGTTTGACGACAACGAACGCGGATAAAAACTCTGCTAGGAAGAGCGATCAACTAAGATAACGAAACGGACTCCCCTGATCGGAAGTGATTGCTTGGTTGCCGAGCAGAATCAAATCGACTCAAAATTTTCAACTTTACATTGCCTGAGAAGCAAAAGGGGACCATGGTTTTCTTCCAGCAGTTCGTCTACAAACAGATAGACTCGGCTTGTGAGAGGGAAAAGCCGTATCGTGATAGCGAAGAAGACGATAGCCATGTGTATGAGCCGGAAATCAAGGTGCGCAGCTTCCGCAAGTTGTTGGTCAAAAGCACTCTCGTTATCGGTGTACTTGTTTCGGCATTCCTGAGTGGTCTCGTATCCTCGAAGGTCGTCAACTCTCACAGTCACAGCCCCTCATCACTGCTAGGGAGGATCCCGATTCCGTTAACGCAATGTGGCAACTCGCCTGACGAGGCTCGGAGCCTCGGTTGTCGGTTCGAGGTTCATAACTTTGCGTGGGTGCCGCCTGAATGCTACGATGACGAGCTGGGGGATGAATGGGACTCTCACAACGACTGGGTCTGGTCGCGATCTCCAAACAACAGCGCAGACACGGACAAACACTTCGTGGCCGAGTGTCGCGCCGGCAATGTACGAACCGCCTGGCTACCCTGGTATCAACACATGGCGCACTGCGACATCATCATGAAGAAGTAAGTTCTGATCATTGATCGCGCTCATTCATGCCACCAAACTCATACTGAATGATTCTTCTTGGATAACTAGATACATGCGTTCGGTCATGCTTTTCCGGCCCATGGACAACTGGACATCCAACTGGCCGCACTACGAGCACTGTTCGAGGATGATGAGTCGCTTTGATATGGACCCTATGTTCTACAACAGCCAAATTGGCTTAAAGTTCCCTACGTGCGACTACTCCTGGTTTGATGAGCGCCCAGAAACCGCTGCGTCCATTGAACTACAGCCACCATGGCACGCCACGGCGGACTATGTAAAGGCCCCTTATTGTAATGATGACAAGAAGGTTGTTTACGACGGAATTCAGTATCACTGAGATGAGGATGGTGGGAAAGGAGGGCCAGCTCAAAATAGCGACGGAAACTTCCCTGTCTCAAGAAATAGTATCGAGAATTATTACAAGTTTGCTATGGAAAACAATTACCATGAGTGGATTACATAACATTCAAAGAGCTATACCACCAGTCTTTGAAGAGATTCTGGATTAGTTGTTGACTGACTACTTGAAGACCCTTTAGTCCTCGGGATGTTCATTAGAACTAAAGCGCCACCTGATTGAAAAGTGCTGAACTTCTCAACTGCTGTGTTCATAATTGGGGACCATGCATATGCATTGGCTTCGTTTTTTATTTACGAACACAAACAGTTCAACCTGATGTAATGTACACCTGTAACTTCGCTAGACCACAAGAGATGTTCAGTTTATGGTATTCAGTTCTTCAGCGTTCCCCTGAAGCATCAGCGAGAAGTTCCATCACGCTCTTAATATCATTCGGCACCGGGAGCTTTTGCTGACCCTCGGGCGCCTTCAGAGCGAGCATGTCTTTCCGCGGCCTTGAAGAAGTATTGTGCCAACGTAGTATGGCATCATAGTTTACGCAAGTCTCCTTGACGCTGAAATCGGGGAACGGGGACGGATTCCCCTCAACCCACTCAAACACAAACATGGTGGTGCTCGGATGACAAGTCAGTTGCTTCATCAACACGTACAGGCAGTGTTGCGTGTGAAAGCGGTGCAACGTCGATCGCTTGGCGTTTTGAAAGCGTCCGCCATCGTGTTCAGGATGGTCGGAATTGAGGTCGCGACGAATCCAATCAAGGCAGTGAAGGTGATGCAGCGCATTCGGGGCGGCAATATAAGCGTCCGATCCGAGCCCGAAGGACTCGGGCCAGCGAGCCGTGGTAGACGGATTCTTCCCAAGCGAGATGACCTCGTCTGCGGTGATCGCCACAGGGTCTAGGTTCCCAAGTAAATCCCATTTCGCGTCCATGTCACGGCTAGGAGAACCAGTGTAGGCCGAACTCATAACTTCTGATACAGAAACATTAACTACGGCGGTGAAGAATGGTATGTCGATTACGTCCAGAAGGGGCGCTGTGTTGTAAAATTATACTTAGCATACTATAACACTAGACATTTCCAAGACATTCAGGGGAAAGCTCGAAACGATATTGCATCAAAGAACTTACAGTATGAGTTGATGGCCTTAAGAAGGCCGTTTGGCCTTGTCGTGATGCAATGCTTCCGGTCGACGACAACGAGAAGGGCAGCAGCAGAGAAGAGAAATAGGAAGATGTTGCAGGCAAAGAACACGTAGCTCAACAGCTTGGTCGATGCATGTTTTTTCATTGTCCTTGAGAGCATCGCCTGGTTCTCATCGTCAAAGGACAGTCTGGTTTCTTCATCTTCGCCATCGTCGTCTGCCATCTTTTGATTTGGGTGACTCGTAAAAGTGACACTTTCTTGTCCTCAGCGAAAGGAGACTCTTTGGTTTGATTATGTGCATGCTCTGGTCGAAACACCTTTGTTGAGTAGCGTAGGTCACTCCACGGCGGCAATATGCACTTAGAACGCAGGATGGGGGTGGTATTGCGGAGATGAGATGGCATGTAACCTAAGATACACCACTATGAATTGACAAGACAAAAGTGCGCCCGCAAAAGACGGAAACTTTTTCAAAGTTCAACCCAAAACACTCATCAGCTCACGTGGGACTTGCGGATGCTAGATAGGAGCGGGCAGTTAACCATGTCTCTAGTGTCAGCCAGTCGTACTCACAGCCACAAAGTAAATTCGAATGACACAAGGACAAAAGCGTAGCGGAAGCCGAAACAGAACTCTAATTGTGTCTCTTGATAACCACTCCCCCAAGTCCCATATCTCAACGATTTCATAGTCCGACGTTGACTTGATTAACTACTCATCAGTACAGGTCAAGTCAGATTTCCAAGATTCTATGCACGAAAACCTAGGACATCCAAGGCTTGGCGGGAAAATCTCTACCCCAAGATGCTTGAAGAGTAATCTACATCCTAGATCCCGGGGGTTAGAGCGGCGGCGCTGATCCTAAGAGGGACTGATTTGGTAGGCAGTTTCGGTACATGAGATTCGCAAGTAGCTGAGTAAGCCTAACCGACAAAAATTCAGAACAGCCTTTGGGAGCGGTCTTGGCAACAGTAAAACGGATATTTCGCCGGGTTTCTCCGGCTGTTGGTATTATTTCCGCTAACCTTCACAAGCTAGGTTCTTACCTGCACAAGTATGCGTACACAGGGATACATTCATCTGGTCTGCAATCTATTTCAGCTGCGAGCGGCAGCCCGTTTTCGACAAACCACACCCTGTGGCCCATGATGCAATAACTAGCTAACCAACGCGGACCCGAGACCCGGGCTCATAGGGGGGAACCGGGGTCGATGATGAACTTCTTATCCTTGACTCTCCGTTCCTCGATCCATTGCATCACCTCTCGGTGGTTCCTGCAGGTATGAAGATGACCCCAACCGTCCGTCCCCGGCTTTGCGTCTCTTCCCATAACCTTGCCTTCCAGTGTCATGTCGGCCGCACAAAGGATGCTCTGTCGGAGGTAGTCGAAACAGTGATTCGTGTGGACCTGAAAGTGGCCCTCTTCAACCTCATTTTCCTTTCCAGTCGGACCGTACCGAACAACACGGTCAAAGTCATTCATGATGAGGTATAGGCAGTGTAGCTGGTGGGCCCAGGCGACCTTCCATAGCTCGTTGCCTCTAGGGTCAAGCCACGGCTCACTTAGATGCTCATATCTTTCGTGATCCGGAATATGAACATCTCCTCCGCCCCCTATTGCAAAAAAAGAAAGAAAAAAATGTTAGCCAAGGGAGATCCATTTTCTTTCCCCTTTTCAGTCACAACAAGTCATAACGCCAAGCATGTGGCGACATACCCGGCAGAAGATCTTGCCAACGCTGTCGGACTATTGCGCTTTCCTCGATCGATGTGTAGTTAAGAGTGTAAACTTCGAGCTCTGGCTGAAATTTTACAAACTCCCTTGAGACTATGCGCGCCCCGCCGTTTCGTCACGGATTTTGTTAGCTTCTCCCAAGTCAAGCGACGGGAAAAAGTCAATTTGTGTGCAACCGATTCAGAAGCTTCCGGCGAATTTACTTACACGAGGGAACGGCATGGCTGGCCTCTTCCGCCGCCGGCAAGCTGTGCGTATAGACGCTAGCCAGCACAATAACGGCAGCAATGTTCAGGATCGTCGTGCTTGCATACAACGAGACCCGTAGCCATTCACGAAAGCGACATGACTTTTGACGCTCCCGGGGTTGGTAACCCCGCTGGCCCAGAAAGCTGACGTGTTCAGACGAGTCTGAACAGTCTCCCATTTCGTTGTAGCTTGAATGACGTCCCATTGCTAATCAAGTAGAAGTCTGTAGCCAAAATTAAAATGGGAAGAAGAAGGAAAAAGAAAAAGAAGACAACAGATATAGCATCTCATCCGGCAATTGGACCACTCGGCATGAGATGAAGGGGAGCTTATAGGGCTTGCAGCCGAATTGCAGTGCCTCATTAGTCTGGTCCACAAAAGCCAGTAACAGGACGGGGAATCCGATTGTCACGGTTCCCTCGTTTTTCTCATTCCAGGTTCTGGCCAGGTTTGCTAAAACACATCAGTGATGCTATCAGGACTGCCTCAGTAAGGGGGCGTAGGCCTATCCGGATGTCAACCGACATGGTAATTGCCTCTTATAGACTGACCTAGTATACCTACGTAAGGTCGGTCCAAGCGTGACGAAATGAGAGGAGTAGCATGAGTTTATTGCTTCCCAAATAAACTCTCCATTGTCGCAATAACCTTATCGATCATGCTGCGGGTCCCACCCATTTCTTGGTCATTCTGCCTTTTGTCGGACTAAAGGTGCCACAGGGCCAGATTTAGTCCCTCTGTCGGACTAAAGGTGCCGCAGGGCCATATTTAGTCCCCTTTTCGGAGAAATGGTGCCGCAGGGCCAGATCAGGTCGCTTTAGTCCCTTCAGCCCGCCGGATGGTTTTTCGCGACACATGTCTAATCACGGGTGATTGCTGCCATGAGATGATGACCCTTGGACTCGCCAACGTTCTACAACTTTTTTGCGAAGAAAGAGCTGTCCATTATAGTAAATTATTCATCGTGATCACTGATAACCCTAGTTACATAGACTAACACTACTTCATAACGCAGTGAAAAGAGGAAACCTTTCTGCAGCAATAAAGTGGTGTTTCTAGGAATTGCTGATAATAAGCCGTGATATTGGGGATCTTAAAATTACTCGTGCGCAGCTACTGGATAATTTGCTGGGCTTTTCTCTAATTATATTTTAATGCAAAATTGTTTTGACGGTAATTCATTCTTGTCATCATCCTACGTTTCGGAAGTACCCAACAATACAAAAAGCATTTGAGCCGCAGCGCCGGCATGTTCTCTCATCCTAAGCTTCGGCCTTGGGTTCCCCCCGTCGGTTCTTGAACTCAAAGTTGGCAAAGTCCAGCTCGGCATCCCACGGGGCGCGGCTCACCTTCTTCTTGGCCTCGGCATCTCTCTTGAAGATGAAGTACGCGAAGTCCGTGTCAATGTTTCCGTCCTTACTGGGCTCAATAGCTCCCGCCTCGGCCTTCTTCTTCTTGGCCTCAGTATCTCTCTTAAAAATGAAATAGGCGAAGTCTGTATCAATGTTTCCGTCTTTCTGAGGCTCAACAACTCCCGCCTCTGCCTCCTTCTTCTTGGTTTCTGCATCTCTCTTAAAGATGAAATAGGCGAAGTCCGTATCAATGTTTCCGTCTTTCTGAGGGTCAACAGCTCCCGCCTCGGCCCTCTTTCTCTTAGCCTCGGCATCATCTCTTTTAAAGCTGTGATCGGCAAACGACCCCTTATCAACATTGCCGCGGGCGGCAACTTCGGTAGCGTCTCGTTTTGTCAGCTTCCGCAACAAGTCGCCAAACCAGAGGATCTATGGCAGGTAAACTCAACGACCGATTTCACTTACCGGTTCGGGAGTTAAGCGGCACAGCTGCTGCGGCCTGAGCTGCGAGAAAGGCGACGAGCAGGGTTTTTGCCGCGGGCATCTTGAAGAATGAAATGGTTCTCAGTAGGTTGGCTTTGATTTGTTGAGATAGGCTGGAGGTCAACGTGATTGTGTGTCTAGCAAGCCTGAAACATGGGGAACACTTCGAAGACTTTATAACTGATAGACCGCCGAACTATCCCCAAAAAAGGATCCCTGGATGGTAGGGTAAAAAGACATTAATCAGTCATGCTGTCAACAACACACGTTTGAAGTCATCACTCTGCTACAAAGCTTCACCTGTTTCAAGCTAGAGACTAGGCAAGTCTACAGGCAGACACGAATGCTGCACTTGATAGGAAACATGTACTCATTTCGACTCACACTGCCCCCGCCAACATTGTATTATTTGCCCGGCGGTGGGCTTAACCTAGTTCTAAAGCCTCCGGCGGCAGACAGATAACTCCACCCGGAAAGTTGAGGACAAAGTTCTTGTTCAGAACAGGTCCGTAGACATACCAAGCCTCGGGCAGTGCACGCTTCTTGGCAAACAGCAGTATATGTGATGAATCAACATCATACTTCGAGCGGCAGTGACGGCTTTCTACGCGTGTATCCAGACTGAGGATTTTCACTCGACTAACAAGAAGAAGGAAAACCTTAATCAGGCGCTACCCCCTGTTGCCAAGAATAAACCACTTTGACTAGTAGGTATGAACGTCACAATACGATAAGATTTCGCTCTGCAGTAGTCATCGGCCGGCGTGCCGCTACCTTAAACCAGGCAATTAAAGTTCAGCAATAATCACGGAATATGGTTTGAAAAAATCGCCTGTTCCATTTTCCACAACACTTCGTTTCCGTAATCGTAAGCAGTTAGAAAGCCTTGTGGGAAAAAAGTCTCCTCGTTCTTGGTTTGACTCGGGATTCGACTCCGAATGAATCGTGGCGGGCAGGCAAATATGTCTGATATTGACGTCTTTTCTAAAGGTGCGGGTTCGCTAAGATACTCTGGGCCCCAGGGACACCCAAGGGAACGTTTGCCAAGGAATAAAAACGTTGAATCGTGAGCGCTTGACTCAACGGAAGCCCGATCTACAGACAGGCTGGTAAAACAAGTTTTATATGTCGGTAACGATCATTGCGGGCGCGAAACTGGCTGGGACGGCGACTATCGGCTTAGCTGAGATTGACTCCCTTAAATTTCGATACCTGTGCTTGTGAGTTTTCGCGGCGCTGATTTGGATTACCTAGTCTCTAGTGCAGTGGTAAATGAGGCTTACTAGCGTATTGGATCCTCTTAGATGCTTCGTTCTTGCCTTTTACAACACTCAAGGTCGAAGAGTATGCAGCTCTTTAAGTTGATAAGTAATGAAATGCAATTAAGTAATGACACATGGCAGGGGGTCAAGTAAGTGCGCAAGTAAGAAACAAGAATGAAGGGCGTAAACGAGATAACAGACTCCGGAAGAACACCTGCGGAAAATTGGTCCATGAAACAAGCAAGCGATGCTCCGCTTCGGCATACTACTCCTGGAACTGTTTCTGCTTCGCAGAGAGCTCACCAGAACTTCCGGATGGCTTTGGTAGGTGTATAGACATGTCGCCAGCCTCGCGTAGTCCTGACCGGGACACAAAGTCCTCCAAGTCCTTGACCTCGCCACCGAGCAGGCACGCCATTATACGTCGCCGTAAACCGACGTGAAGTTAGTGCTGTATTCTTCAGAATACCAAGAGGTGAATGAATTCCGAAGACGAGTGGGAAGAATCTACAATTGATGGAGTTGGATTGCCTTGGTACGGCGGGTTTGACTAAAGTCGGTTTCCACCCAGGCCGCATCTCCTGTTGGAGGAAGTCCTCCGAAAACAAGACAACCGTCACTGCTATCTAGGTAGTGAATCTTAAAAAAAGACATACAACACCAGGTATTCGCTGGTCGTCACCGACCCAACTACTAATCCGGCCCTCATTGGCTTATCTATGGGAGAGCGGACGGGATCCCGAGTTTTCCAATGGGTATGGTCGTATGTGTCGGTTCGTCACATGAAAACGGATTATGACGGATTGCCCATTAACAAGTCGTCCCTGATAGAGTCAATCAGTTGAGTCTGATAGGTGGGACAGAACCCAAGTAGACCGTTACGATTCAGCCTCTCTCGTGAGAGGCAACCCAGAGCCAGGTGGCCATGCTCGACAAAACCAGGAGCAATTGTAAGGGGAATCCTACTTCCTTCGACGGACTTGGGGTTAAAGAATCTCGGTCAGAGTGTGTTTCTCTATGTCATCCGCCATGGCCATGTTTGTAAAATCGCCGACGAAGCACTAATCCATGCCCACAGCGCCGTAGAAAATCTTGAGGACTTCGTTGAGCAGAGATGCAGGCACCAACCTCGAAAGGATGATCAGGTTCCTGGACACCGCCTACAGATAGATGTTTGGTAAAGCTTTCCTCAAATCTCGAACCGTTGGCCCGTGTTGATGTTTCCGTTAAGTTTATATTTCGCTTAGGCCTGAGGTTGTATGTTGCAGGCCAGGGAACAGCAGGTCTTTTGGCGGCAGTTGAATCTTCTGGAAGAGCAGGCTTCTCGGCAGCGCTGGATTTATCGACGCCGTCAACGATCGTGATCATAGCGACTGTCATGCTGATTCCTGCTTCCCGCTAAGGTTCCCCGTAATCCTTCTTCGCGACGCAAGTCTGCGCATGTATTAGGGACGTTCGGCTTCCTCGGTTGCCGGGATCAGGCGCAAGCGAGATGTCCAGAGGGTTTGTAGGAAGAATGAGTCGTTGAGTACCTTAGGTCAAGGTTGAGATTGGGCAACAGTTCCATCTCAGACTCCAGGGTCGAGCGGATGAGAAGGGGGACTCGGGATGCCGCGTGCCTCATCGAAGACAATACCAGGGTTCTCATCTATAATCTTGTTGTCAACCGGGGTTTGAGCGAACCGTCGGCTGTCTTTAAGACTTGATCTAGTGCGTCTTCCGGTGTTGAGATGAACGGTCTGGGATCTTCGTCAACGTTGTTCAAGTCGATCGAGGACCACCAGCTGGAAGTGTGGTTACTCAACTGGATGTTTTTCGTCAGCACTGCGGATGCCGGTCTCGTCACTCTTATATTCGGTAAGACTACGCAGGGCCCAGGCGAGACCGGTTAAGATAAAGTCGTACCTCGAATCAAGAGACCATGACGCTTGAAGGATTTGAATGCAGCAGGGGCGAATCTATGGTCTGCAAAAGCTCAAAATAACACTAGCTTGGAGTTTGCTTCTAAGCCTTGGACAGGCTCAAGTCTCAGGGCCAAGAGCTCAACCAAAATTTCTCTCCTATGCTTGAAACAGTTATTGCCAAGCACGAAGACCAAGAGAGGCTCATCGATAATCATGCGGATGCGGGTTGCTTGTGAATCGTGTATGTATGTGTGCGTACCATGTTTCCGCCTCAAGGTAAAACTTGAACAAGATCGACTTAGAGGCCTATCGCCAACAGCCAGTAACATCGTAGGGAGACACTCCCCCCCTTGTTGGATTTCGTGGGCAAAGCATGTATGGACATGTACAAGTACAGAGCGGTGGGACATATCACAGGATAAAGAGGATTTTAGCAAAGGCGATTATCGACATGTTTCTTACGGTTGCAACGAGCGACGCGCAATCCAAGGCCCGTAGTCTCGCTGCAAAAGAACGAGACCGTCCGTACGCCTCTGCTGTGACTAGGGGTTGCGAGTCATCTCCACCCATTTCGTGCGGCGGCACGTCCCTCACGAAGCGAGTTGCAGCGTCACAGGACAGATTTTCATTGGGATAGAGCGATATCACTAATTTCTGGGTCACCGACATGACTAGGAAAAGTACCTCCTATACAAAAGAGAAGGACAAAACCGTATTAAAACTTCCATGCCGCATGACGGTGAGGTATAAGCCAACAGTTGACCGAGTCCCGTCACGCGATCCTTGTAAGGAACACTCAAACACCTATCCTTCCCTCATTATGCCCTTCTTCAAGCTGAAGCATGTGGATCCCCAGCTTGGACGCCATTCACCCTGATGGCGCACATGACATCCCGGCCGGATGGGATATCAAGCTCACGTTTCCACGAAAAACATGGCTTCCCAACATAATTAACACCTCCTGCGTCTCGCCTGCATTCAACGTCTTCGTATTCCCTGTCGTCGTGCCCCCTTTATCTTCCTCATCCGCGTTCCCATTAAGACCTGTTCTCGTCGACTGCCTGTCCGGTTCATGTCCGTGACCGTCAGTTCCTAGTTTGTAACATCCCCACGATGAGCATTCGCAAGAGGATATATGAGCCATGTCATTCAGAATCGTTTTCTGGCTGTTAGTATCCTCCGTGCTTCTAGTGTCTGGTTCCCAGTGCAAGTCAGGCGCATCAGTCATCGCGCTGTCTCCATCGGAATCGAGCTCAGTTGAAACCCCTTTCGAAACGTCTTCGAACTCCGTATCATGCGAGCTCTTATCCAAGTCCACTCGATCCAAATCCATTCGATTCAAGTTGAGTTCATTCAAGTCTGTTTCATCCACATGGTATTCCGACAACTGCGGATAACCCCTTCCTTGTTCCATCGTACGTGCCAGTCCACCCAGCTTCGGACCTTGTTAGGTTCTGCGAACGTCAGTGGGCTGTTCCGGCTCGCGTAAACGAAAAAGAAAGAAGAAATAACCAGGGTCTGTCTGTTCTTTTGCGTTCCCAGGTTGCTTCAAAAGATAAACCAAGTCTTCCGTCAATTTCTGCTTCCGGGCGCGGATGGCCCATCGTTTTATCTCCCACTGCTGCAAGGCATACCAACGCCCTGTTTGCCCATCTCTCGATGTTGGTCGAGCGGTTCCACTTGGTTGTGCACCACGTCCAGAGCTGTCCATTCGCCCTCCGAATCTCCACTTCAGTGTGCACGCGTTCAGGGCTGCCCGAACGCCCTTCTGCTCCAGCCCATTCGCTCTCCGAGTGTCCACCTCCGTGTGCACCATGGCCTGTTCCACACCGGCCGCGTCCTGTGCCTGTTGTCATTGGTTCCTCCGAAACTTTCCCTTTTCGGTCTGTCACCACCTTCTTCGTGCTCCGGCGGCGTCTTATTGGCTCTCCGCTTCCTCGCCGCTCATTCTCTGCGTTCCTAGGCCCTGATGACAGCCCAAGCTCCGTCAGCAAAGGTGAGCTTTGCGTGCTGTCCGCTGTCCGCGACAGCCAGATACCATCTTGCAAACAAATCATACGAAAGTGAGGCTTTCCTTCGATCAATGGTGCTATTAGCCACTTTGGGTCTGAAGTCCTCCTGTCCTCAAAGGCTGCACTCTTTTCAAGTGCCATGATTCGCTCCTCCGTCGCCTCGTCCCCTGGACTTGCTGCTTTTCAACGTTTGTATGATTGGCCGTTCCGCTTACTATGATAGACAATCCATTTTACGTTCTAGTATACTCTGCACTCGTCGCTCCGTTCCGCTGTTCCCTCGCTCCGCTTCTCTCGTTCCACTACACCCTCCTCTCGTCGATTGCTAAGGAAGGCCTTCCGTCAAAAATGAGTGATTCAATTGTCAGTCGTAATCCTTATTTGTCTTTCACCTCCCGCCCCCTGTGAGCTAGTATATCTGGTCATCCTTCAGTCCGCGTTCCATCTGAATTCAACAGAATTGGCAAAGGCGGTACTGAAACATCCTCGTACTCTATGCATACTGTATACGCCTTACGCTTGCTCTCCCACGGACTTTGTCTTCCGTAGCACGTTTCTCAAGCATGTTCGCGTCGTCACGACGGACCAGCTTTTCGGAATCTTCGCTTCTCTCCCTCATGCACAAAACGAAACGTAACTTGATCGACGTCCTCCAACCGTCCATCTAGGCCCATATGACACTGCAAAATACAATCTTGTTTGTCCAAAATGAGACTTGTCTCAGTGTATGAAAGTGGTTCTCCCTTTATCGGCAAGAATAAATATCCGTGTTGCCCTCGCAGCAGTTATCAAAAGGTGTGGTATCCCCTTGAACGTGGCAAATGCTCTGTAGCATAATTAGGACAGATCAGGTGAGTTGTATATTTTAGAGTGTGAACAAGAAAAAAAGATTGATTGTAAACTAAATGCGGATATGAGAGCCGCGAAGGCCCAATGTTTGAACCATAGTTTGAAAGAAACTTACACCGCTCATTGTGTTGGCACCGCAACAGCTACGTGTGTACCCATTGCGTCTCACAATCTGGCCTGCATCGTTAATGGAGCAGCAGTAGGCATCTTGCTGGGCAGAAACGCTGAGGTCTCGACTGTTAGCCGCCTTCGACTTTCATCTCTGGACGATAAAAACACGGAAGAAAACAAGATAGCCGTGGCCAACACCTACAGCGCAAGTAAAGTCGCGACGGAAACTACGATGGAGAGCTGCATCTTGTCGATTAATTTCAATTTAGTTTTGAAGTGTTACGTTACTGGAAACTTAGTTGTTGATTGGAAATGAAGCTTCAGGAGGAGATTGGAAAAGGCCACGATTGTCCGATGTCTGGGAGTGTATTTAACCAGATATCTGAGAGCCGGGACGAGCCCTTTATATAATCCCCTCCATAAGGCACGAGGGTAGAGAAGCAAAGCGGCCAAAACTTCATTTCAACTCTATCTAAGCATGTTCAAACAACCCAGTTAGAGATAGATTTTGTAAAATACCCTGGATAGACTCTTGGCAGAAGCCGTGTGCAATTTTCTCCCTTAGTACGGACAGTGATTACCAAACTCACTGACAACTACATATATGATGCTCACTAATACTTATATCGGAAGGACAATTTAGAAGAACTTGATTAGATCCTCTGGGCGGCTTATTGAGGTTCGCTGCTTCTCTAGTGGGACCCTAGTGTTGACGGATCCAAAAAGTTAGAGCAACCCATCTAATAGAGTTTAACTCTAATACGTGGAACTGCATCTGGTTGTCAACGTGATCAACTCAACATAGAAAACTGGAATTCAAGGAAGCTGTGCAAAAACCATCGCTAATAACAAGGCTCGTATTCGTAGTTGTTCGACGAACTGCAACACAACGGTCTAATCCGGCCTGGTCCCACAATAGCCCCCTGTCACGGACTGTTGAAATCGTTAACGTGTAATCAAGAGCATGAAGAGTCTTCCCATTTCTGAGACCTAAGACTCCTGGTATTATAGTCTGAGTCAGTCAAGCTTCGGTGGAAGCCGGAGCCACAAATGGATGAACTACCATAGTACATTAATTTGAACTATACTCCACCTCGCGCCGACTTTCCCTTTCCAATCGTTGCTTGCTGACTTGTTCTTGTCGATCGTTCCTCGGCATCTCTCGTCTCTTTCTTCTTGTTAAGTCCTCCTTCTCCTGTACATTTGATGCAGCTGAAGACGGAGCACATCCGAACGTGTGGCCGTAAGGCCAATTCTTGGCAACGGGGCTTATCTGAACATATGCAGAAGAAGGTGGCCGGTTGATGACCCTGAACCAAAGGACACCATTTCTTACTGGGTGGCTCTGTTCAGTGAGAATTAACAGGACATGACTATACGAGTGCTGTTGTTGCAAGCCCGCCGCTCGCGGACCGTACCTGCAAGCGCCATTTAGAGTGGGTCATGGTCATCTTCGTGGTGCGTCTCGAAGATTGTTACTGGCAAGCTGGTCGGTGGGACGTGGCACGGAATTTGTCGGCGCATGGGATATCGACAGGCGCTTCGGGTTCGGAAAGGCTATACCGGACCTCTCTTCAATCTCCGAGTTTTGCCACAGTGTCGTACAAAAACGGATCCGCAATCCCCCAGTTATTACGTCTTACATCACCGCAGATAACTACCCAACTTGCTGCGCAGAAGCCACCAATACTACCGCCAGCAGTGCGACGCGAAGAGATATGAAGCGCCCCCTCTTCATCCCTCTCTCCGTCGTTCTCATCATGCCTTCCGGTCAGAACAGCTTGTTCAGCTAAGTCGGCTTTCGGAGAAAAGCTAGAGGGAAAAGCTGAGGAGCACCGTGGATGAATGGTCCCCTCAGGTCTGCGCTCTGGGATAACAGCCTTACGGAAGGTGTGAATTGGGACGCAGTGGTTCGCGCAATAAGTCATAGGCGAGGGACTTTCGAATCACATGTGTTGTGTGGCGTCGCGTCGCACTTGTGCTGGGAATGCTTGCTGTGCCTACGAACTATTTTGCATACTTCTCGGAGTAGGCGTTTTGGGCGAAGAGAATCCTTGCTGGAAGAGATCTAACGAGAGATATCGGTATTACTTCAGGGAAACACGGCTAAACCGCCGAGTTCATGGTGTTAGTTCGGTTCGGGCTGAGCCGTCACTGACAAGAAAGGGGATATGCTTATGCTATAAGCGGAGAGGCGTTATTTAGCACCCGATAGGTCGTATATCATTTGCGCAAGAGGCTCGCAGCCCTCAGTTTTACTGTAGTGATAAAAAATCCCTTCGGTAGTAGCTTTCTACGAAGTAATTTACACAAAGATCGGTATCATCATATCAAGCACTAAGCCAGCCTCGAGCTAACCTAAGTGCCCTATCTGCCTGAATGCCATGAAAGTGATTCCATGAACTTAAGCCCACATGTACCGTCTGGCAGTCAAAATCAATGATAGTTGGCTCATTGGGTAGTGACCATCCTATTCCCGGACTGTTCGGGACATCCCGACCGAGGCAGCGACCAATCCAATTACAACAAGAACTAGATCAGACAATCCTGCTGAAATGAACACTTCGAAACGAGAGGTTCTCCGAGTGTATAGAACTTGGAGGTATATAACGCTTTCTGCAAAGAACCAAACGAAACGAAAACACTGGACGATAAGAATATACATCGCCCATAAAGAGTCTCCGAACACCTCCTGAGCCACAAACACTTGCCAAGTGTCGCATATCCTTTTCGGCAAGCAAGACGACGTTCCTGGGGCGTTTGTAATCTCATCTTCGAAACACTTGTAAGCCTCGGCTTGAAAGTAGTTTCTCGAACTCCATTGGCGGTATACGGTCATCACATAGAGGCTCGCGACACCCTGCGCCCAAGCAGCCGCATATAAAAGAGCTATCAATGCTCTTCTTAATTTCTGACGTATTGAAAAGGCACGCCACCGGGTGGACATGGAACGTCCGGGCCAGGCGCCACGTTGATATCCACTCGATGCAGCATATGACTCCAATATCTTTCCTAGATGTGACAAAGGTGGCGAGTGATGACCGCCAGAAGAAGAAGGAAGCCACTGCCCAGATGGCTTCTAAGCCCCCAAGGGTGTCCCACTTTTCTTCGCATCGGCTAGGGCAATGCTCTTTAAAAAGGAATGTCGTTTTAGCAAGAAACAGGGCGCTAAGTAGGCACATGTTAAGATTTAACCAGTAACTGAGATAGTCGCGCCCGATGGCCGACTCGTTAGGCGATAAGGGAGGGACTTTGAAGTCTTGGAAGCATTTGATCGCTTCGCACCAAAAGTCACCATAGGTCATCATACCGATTTCAGGAGTAATAGCCGGGGTCAGGTCCTGTATCGACTTGACTCGATGTTTTGACTTATAAACAGACCCAAGGTACGTTTCAAGGGCTGAGCAATCGATTTGAGATGCTTCCGTTCCATTATGGCATTTCTGAAAGTCGCCGTTCTTATAGAGCAGGAAATTAAGGTCATCACCAGCAACACTTATTTTCCTTACAAAATAAGACGTATTTGAATGCTCACAATCGCCATCTATATAGCGGCAGTGAAAACAATAAGTACCCAAAAAGGGATTTAGCAATCTTTCGTGCCTTAATAGGCTTCGTCTTGGAGACTTTTATAATCCAGGGTTTCATAAGCTCCTGGTCTGGAGATCGATAGGGGCCTGGCTCTTGCTACTCGTTCGTAGTTAGAATGCGGCCACAAGGGTGGCAAAAGAGAATACAGTAGCCAAATTCTAGGACAAGGCTTTCGTGCTCGTGTTTTCCCCCGCCTCTTCTCACTGAGCTCAGCTCATGGTCGTCCGCAACAGAATCCATTTATCGATTGATCTGACTGTATGTTAAGTCCGTCATTTCGACTTTAGAACTGGTGGTATTAAGCCTTTCACAACTTCGCATAAAATCAGTCAACGTAGACGATACAGTTCTAACAAACGAGCCCTAGATGACCGAAACAGTTCTTTTATAGACTTAGCCAAGCTCAACCAGCCATACCCCACTAAAGAGCCTCACAGTTTCGTGCTTCCAGAGCCTGCTTGATTAGTATCATTTGTGGCTGATTGTGGCCACTGATCAGAATGGGAAAAGTGTTTTTTCATATATCACTCTCCCTGTGAGAGTCTGACCAACAAAAGTGGAGAGATACTGTGGTTTTGAATGATTGGTAGGAAAGGTAAATCAGAAACTGGCTGCTTCGGCTGGGTGCCTTGGCTTGCCAGCCTGATGCAAAGTCGGACCCGACTGGCCGCAGAACTAGGCAGAAGGTATCTTCAGGCTACCAAAGTGCATTTAGTAGTCTAACTCTTGCATATTGATTGCTTAGCACATGCTGACTTTGTCGCATTATCTTACAGAGCCGCACTGAATTGTATGAACAGTGGCCATGACATAAAAGACATTACGCCCCCTGGGCTTAAACCATTAAGTCAGATAATGAGCATACTCATCGCTAAATTCAACGCGTCACTCCTGGCTAATGTGCGCTCCTATAATTGATGTCGAGTTGTTTTATTCGGCGGAGTACAGTAATAAGGAAAGAAGTCAATGACGAGCGAGCTGACTCTTTGTCGCGTCTATCTGCCCTTGCGGACCACATGTCCTAGTACGTGGACCTTTGTCGCCGCTTCCTCTACGTCGGGGCGGAAGACGCATTTGCGATCGATACAATTCGAATCTGTCCCGAAGTCAGGTCTTGCTGACCTCCATAGGCCTATGTGAACTGAGCAATCCCTCGTCGTTCGGAAGCAGCGGATGGGACGCAGACACAAATGCACAGGAAAACGCTTGGAAAGCCAAACGAGATGGGGCTAAGAACCAGACTGTTCTCACGTTTTAAAAGGGGGGATGAGATCTGCGTGAGCCCGTCGAGGTGGCGGTAGTGTGCACGCCAGCTTGCTGACATTAAGATTCACCAGCGCCGGTGCGATAGCCCTCCTAGCGATACATTATTTTGGGTACTGATGCCGGGCCAAATGGATCTACAAATGTGCAATTGCACATACCCAGACCGAGTTGAAAAGCTGTTGTCGCAGGAACAGCACGGAAAGCCTTCCACGCTGGTTGAAAGCTGTCGTCTCCCCGACCCTGCAGGCGAAACACCGTAAAAACATGAAAGAGCCGGTGTACTACCTCATTTCGCCAACCGAGCTGTTGAAAAACCTTCTCAATAAGACTACCTTGATATTGCGGCAGGAGCTTTGATGTATTTTTTGGCTCAGGTAGAACCTGGCCAGTGATTTGGCGTCAAAACCTACAGGCTGTGAACAATCTCGACGTGCTTTCGTTTCCATGCCGGTAAGTATCATGAATACCTGCCTTTTTCCTGATGCAATAAGACAAAGGGATTGCGAATCATCTTGCCTTATTGGGATCCGTCCTTTGGACAGGCAGGTCTGATTGGAGCTATCTGCGAGGCATGCCAGGTTCCAGTCGGCGATGTGGGCACCATCAAAACGAGCGGCGTGTTCCTCGGCTGCGGTACTTGGTGAGATAGACTTGTCACAGAGGTGGACAAATCAATGCCAAGAGATGTTAAGCAGGAGACTGATTGGGGTAATTATGGCAAGCCTTAAGTTGCATTAATTTGGAAGAACGATAGAATCGGAGTTTCTAGTTATATCGCAGCCGTAATCCTAATAGAGGGCAAATAGGTGGTTGCCGAGAAGAAACAGTTTGAAAACAGCGATAGTTCAACCAATGATTACAACGCCTTAACAGCCGGGGGGGTCTTGTATCGAAGACATTCAACTCATAGTGGTGAATTCGCTGGCCAAGTACGAGGCAAGGAGTGGATCGAGTAAAACAGAAAGCCTCCGAGACAATATGCCATTGTGGCACCGTTCTTGATGTTTTCGTCCAAGACCACCCAGAATATGTTTCTCTAGCGTAGTACGTCCATCGAAGAGCGTGGTCAACCCTGCCGAGACGCTCAAATTGCTGGTGAAGTCCATTGCTCAAGTGGGCATTCGCCTCCCACGAATCAAGATTATTTCGAAAATCTACCACACAAAAGAGAAGCAACTAGCTGTAGGCAATCTATACTCTTTTATTCTGGAGTTTCTTCTTATCGCCTACTCGTGGTGCAATTAATCGAATCTCCGTCACATTAACCACAGCTTTAAGCGCCCTCAGTGTGCTCGCCCTAATAATCCTCAGCTAGGCTGACAGTGCCACAGCGTTTCAATCCACCCAGACGAGTGCCCAACTTGACACAAACCAAAAGCTGACTGATCTGCAACTATCGCAAGCCATGGACACACTTCTTCCACCATTTGACGACCCGGAAAAGTGCTATAGAGCTATCTCTTCTGGCGCAACCGTAGGTCCTCCGGCATGGGCGGCCAAATTTCGACAAATGAGTTATGGCTTTCTGCGAGGCTCGGCCGTTGGCCATCGAGCTCTGAGTCCTGCATTGTCTTCATAAAAGGCCCCTTCCCAGCACGCTCGGCTATGGTGGACTTCCGCGTCGACGTAATACAAAGGTTGGAGGTATCTGCGGTCCCGACACTCTGGGCTTTGACAGGCTTGGGCAAGTCTGGGCCGAAGCCTATGTCAACGACTACGGGTCTGCTGAAGTATGTGATGTATCAGGCCTTGCGGATAGGCGGGTCTTTGAAGACGGAGAAGCAGCTGTTATTATGCTATTCACAGTTTGCCACTGCTCGGAAGCCAGAGGAATGTCTGGCAGTTTCCATTCAAGTCTTTGGAACTTTGGGCGACCAAGCATACGTTGTTGTAGACTTGGCCGTAGTGCCGTCCTAGCTTGATGGGGCGGACGGATTCAATCTTATCCAGAAATTATGTCGGATGGTTGGAAATATATCTCGACAGGGAGGAAGACAAATCTGAAAGTTGCTCTGTTCATCTACGAGATTGATTGGTTCGTGATTCTACCTGGAGAGGTTTTCCGACCCACCATTTCCGCCAAATCAGTTAAAACGAAACGACCTCAAGGTAAGTCGAGGAGGCAAGCCGTAACCAGGTGTCTTGTGACTCGCTAAATAGCGTTTATTAGT
Source organism: Colletotrichum chlorophyti (assembly GCA_001937105.1). Taxonomy (NCBI): domain Eukaryota; kingdom Fungi; phylum Ascomycota; class Sordariomycetes; order Glomerellales; family Glomerellaceae; genus Colletotrichum; species Colletotrichum chlorophyti. The sequence goes on along the minus strand of MPGH01000007.1, from coordinate 96,820 downwards.
AGTTTAGTTGCTGTAGCACTTTCGATTTCTCTTTTCTAGATAATGAGCAGAGGTCGGGGTGCTGCAGGTCACTCATCGAAAGTGACGTTTTTTACCTACAAACTATTGTGGTGATTGCATCAGTGAGTCGGCCTGGCTTAAGGAGCAGTAAGAGGCATCACAGCTACTGTTAGCGTCAACTTGATATTTCTAACCATAACTAATCCACACAAAGGAATAAGGAGTTACACCGTAATTCCCAGCAGGCGAAGGCAATTAGCGACGCAATAGAGACCTTGCATGCTGAATGTCTGCTTGCTTCATCCTCAAATATCCTTATCAAAGCTAATCGTTATAACGGTCTCAGCTATAGACTCAATAGCAATTCTAATAGCGGATGTACTTCATTATAAATATACAGCAACATCTTGTGCATTATCATATCTTTGTTCGCCGGTCGAATCGGCCTAGACAGTCGACTTCTTAGATTTTCAAGAGTCCTTACGCTTCATAGTGGTAAACTAGAATTAGCGAGCGGCGCAGCACTCTTACTACCAGTGCGTTTGAGTGTCTAGCAGTCCCGGAGCATGATGTATGGTCCTAACTAATCTAGGCAGGTACCAACGCATCCGGGTTGCACTGCAGGGTTGCAAATTCTACCAACGGGTCCGGATTACCGTGTTCTACTCTCGCAGGTCCGGAGCATTGCGTCCTGCATAGAGCGTGGATCCCACAATTACTGATCAATTGCCACCAGTCTTAGAGCTGCTGTGCCGCACATTCGCAGACCGGCTCATGGCGCCTAAACGCAACTTTGTTCGGTCGGTCTCGGCTCAGTTGACAAGCATGCTTGGATTCAGCAGTACAGTGGACGGGCTGGCATCTTGTCCTTCATGAATTTGGCGCCTACCCAGTGACCCCATCGATCCTCTGAGCTTACCCTTACCCGAATCAGAAACTGACGACAATATGGAAACCAAACAACTCCAAGAAACAGCAATACCAGTCAACAGATTCATCACGTTATCAAACCAAGTCTTTGTGTTGCCCACGAGCCCTGCCAACCAGTCAGACCACCCACAGCCAAAAGGCTTACCGGACGTGGTGATTATCTATGGCTGGGGCGATGGCCGACTCAACCAGGTCGCCAAGTACGCCGACGGCTACCGCGTCTTATTTCCGGGCGTCAAAGTCATCGTGGTCTGCTCGCCAATCCTGAAAGCCATGTTCGAGAGCATCGAAAACCGCGTGCGCTGCATGCAGCCCGTCATCAGGGAGACATTGAACACCAACCCCGAAAACCCAACATCCCAAGCCCGGCCCTCCATCATCGCTCACATCTTATCGAACACGGGACTGCTGAACTTCGCCGCCACGCTTGAGGGCTACAGGCGCTCCTTCGCCCATCCCATGCCGCACGCTCTGCTGGTCTTGGACTCGACGCCGGGCTCGATGGACCACAGCTTCGAGAACATTGGGCGACTAGCCGACGCCATGTCATTCGGACTGAAATCGAAACTGCCGTGGCCGCCGCGAGTCACCACAGCCCTGTCCATTTTGATCCTGTACATGATGCGCGGCGTGGAGGCGCTGCGCAGCCGCGAGAACCCCATTGTGTTTAGCATCAAGATGAGCAACGACGAGAAGTTCGCGACCAGAAAGGCGCGGCGGCTGTACATCTACTTAAAGGAAGATGCCATTACGGGCTGGGAGTGCGTTGGGGAGCACGCGGTGGAGGCTAGGCAAAAAGGGTACAGTGTGGAAAGCATTTTGTTTGAGGGCAGCGGACATGTCGCGCACATGCGAAGGTGGCCGGAGAAATACTGGCACTTGATTATGAAGACGTGGGTGGAAGCAGATGAAATGTCTTCGGCGCCTCGTCCACGTCTTTAAACTCTTATTGGAGGCAGTCTCCTGGCCACGGCGGGCAATTCAGACATGATAGAATGATACGAGACCGCATTGGCTACAGTACATAGGCGGGGTATCTGACAAGCAAAAATTATCAACAGTGTTTGACAGTCTCGCGTGGTAAAGCAACGCCGGGCAGCCCAGCCCAGCTCTTCACAGCGCAGCCGGCTTCTTGTCATCATCGCTGCGGTCAATATTCACCGGGGTGCCCTTAATAGGTCCGTCGGCCCTCTTTGGCCACTCAAACGGCGTTATGCCCTTCTCAATTACAACGTCCTCCTCAAACGTGCCATAGACAGTAAGTGGTCCTAGTGCCCAAGTCTCTTTAATCAAATCGTAAACATTAGAATTACATATAGGGTCCTAGCCTTAGAAAGACTAAGAATATAGTTACTAACGTAGTATTTATATAACCTTTCTTAGACTTGGCGCCGAAGGTCCTGTCAAGATTGTAATGCCCGTTAAAGAAAAGGCGTATAATTGTGCCGGAAGATCTGTCCAGATACAACCCCCGCAAGATCCAGAGCCATTATAGTAAACCTGAGCAAAGTACACAGAAAACGCTAACACTAGGTCGATAGAGATGGAAAGCGTCTGAGGGGCATATTAGGCGCCTTACGCGGTTGCAACGCTTTTTATCCTGTGCGTCAACGTATGCGTTTGGCCATCCAGCCAACATTGAGTGCGATAGGTGATGGTCAGTCAACTCAGATCTTCGTTCGACAAATTGCATACTCACTAGACCGCTGAGTAGAGAACTGGCAACAACAAGAACAGCGTAGCTGGCCCACTTTCTGTAGTGCTCGAGGCGAATCAAGCACGCATACAAGACAACATTCTAAGACACGGCAGATAAGATAAAGGGCGTTGTGTACCCCAAGCGATCGGCAAGATAGGCCAAACAAATTTGAGAATCCTAGCACCAGAAGGCACAACCAAGTAAGGCGCGTTGCTTTCTGTAACGCTAAACCCAAAGGTCCTCAGAATTCGAGGGCTATAAGTGACAAGGCTGTGGACCACACAGGCAGTGCTCAAGCATATAAGCATATGAATCCATTTCTTCAGCTTCTTAACGGATTCAAGAACATCTTTCGGTCTGATGTAAGCTTCGTATTCATGAGCTTTGCTGGGTCATTGGAGGTAATTTATTACTTAAGTAGATATGAACCTTATGTTACGGCCAGCCTTCTAACAGTAAGGGGTCTGCTAACAGAAGCTGAGGTTTAACGCTAACTAAATCTTACTAGAGTACTGTATCGGTCTTACTAGTATAATTAATAGGTTTAGGCTTATATAGTAATTAGTTATATAAGTTAATAAGGAAGGTTAATATAAGGTTAATTAATTTATAAAGAGTTAACTAAAAGATATCCTAAGATAATTTATAAAGCTTACTATAAGGTAC
>MPGH01000007.1:301-60390 GCA_001937105.1 Colletotrichum chlorophyti | reverse complement strand
AAATAAGTACTAAAAGGTAAATCTAATAGGCCTAAAAGAGTTATTTAACTCTTTAATAGTCTAAAAGAAAAAAGAATTACCTTTTAAAAAAATAATCTATTTATATCCTTTACTTAATTAAAAGAAGGTATTATAAAAGGGAAGAAGACGCTAAAAGTAAAGGCTAATTTACTTTACTACCTTTTTTTTTAACTAATTAATATAAAAATATTAATTACTACTACCTAACCTCTAAAAACTTCCTCTACTTTAATAACTAATAAACCTTTTTAACCCTAAGTAGAGCTAATAAAATACCTTACTATTTAACTTTTAATTACTTTTTAGACTTAATTAAAGTACCCTCTTTTTAGAGAAATAAAAATTTCCTTACTTATTTCTTAATAGGATAAACCTTCCTTTCCCTTTAGCCTTCTTAACCTTTAAAAAGCTAAGAACGGACTTCTCTTTAAGTAAGTACTTATTCTATTCTATTATTTACCTTTTACTTTATTCCTTATTTAATATATTTAGTTAGAATAAATCTAATAGTACTTTTAGTAGTAATAGCTTTATACTTACTAATCTAAGGGGCTCCTTTACTAAAGAAGCCTAAAAGAACTTTTAAGACCTTAATTATTATAAAAGTATTAATACTAACTCTATATAAAAGGGATATACTCTAAACTATAACTTTAAGCCTAATTAAAGTAAAGAATACTTAAAGTCGCTTTTAGAGTTAGCCTTCTTTATAGATATATAATTTAACCCTTTAAAAGAGAATATACCTCCTTTAGTTAATTTACTAATATTACTAAGAACGCTAAAAGGAATACCCCTTTTAAGAAGTAAGAACCCTAAGTTAGTAACTAATTAATACTTTTATACTAATTAGGGCTATAAAAGCCTATTTTAATAATTTTAAAAAGGTTTTAATAAGGATAGAAAGTAAAGAGACTAAAAGTAACGTAGTACCTTAAGTACCTTAGCTAAGCTATATAATATATAAGGGAACATTTAAAAATTAAAATACTTAGATACTACTAAGATTAAAAGCCTTCTTAAGTTTATTTTATAAGAACCTAAATAAGCTAAAGCTTAAGTCTTTATAACTAGCTTAATACCTTAATAAGCTATAATCCTTAATATACCTCTTAAAAAAGAATATATTTATTATAATTTAACTTATAAAACTTTAATTAAAGCTAACTTAGTAATTTTTCCCTATTATAATAATAGTATTTAGTACTTTTATAGCTTTATTATTAATTAACTTATAAGCTAATATTTCTTTTATAATTTAATTTATTATAATACTAAAAGTAGNAACCTACTTAACTTAATTAAGTACTATAAGGTCTTTAGAGCCCCTATCCCCTTAATTAACTTAATTAAAACTATAGTTAGTATTATAAACGGTATATAATAAGAGGATAGTTAGACTTATAGTCTTAGGTTTATAGAATAGGTTTAATACTTTATATAAAAAGGATACTTAGATTTAATAAAGTTAGCTACCTAGCTTACTACTACTAAAAAGACTAAAAGTAAAGCTATTACTTCTAAAATTATCCTAAAAGGCTAAGTAACCTAAATAATAAATAAGTTTTATAGGGCGCTTCTTAATATTTTCCTTTACTATTAGCCTAAAAAGAGTTATAAGTAAGTAATATAAGCCTATTTAGTAAAGTAAAAGAAGTAACTAAAGCCTAATTAAAATAAATTAGAGATTATAGGTATTAAAACAGTACTTCTAAAGCTTCCTCTAAGAAAGTCCTTATCTCTTAAGGTTAGGCCTCTTCCTCCTCTACTAAAGTCCCTATTACTAAAAGGTAGGCCTTTACCTCCTCTAAAGAATTCTCTATCTCTTAAGCCTAATTCTCCCCTAAGACCTCCTCTTAAGTCCCCTAAGCTAGCTTAACTATTTATACCTTACTTATATAACCTTAGTACTCTTAGTACTATAACTAATAGTATTACTATATTTATAGAGAAGAGGAGATAAATTAATACCACTACTTATATAGACCTAATTAAGGCTAAAGAAGTAGTTTAAGTTAAGGGACTCTAAAAGATTATAAACTATAAAAAGGATAAATAAGTATATAGTTTTAATAATCCCTAAAATGTTATAGTAGCTAATATAAAGCCTTAAGGTATATATCTACCTCTTATATATCCTCTAAGTTAAGAAGGGTTTAAGTAAGAGAATATAAAGGCTTCTTAAGAAAAAGTAAAGACTAAAGAAAAAGAGAAGAAGCATAAGGAAAAAAAATTAAAGAAGGGACCTTATAATAGCTAACGTTACCCTCTTTATAACTACTAAAGGGTATAATACTTCTAGGATTTTGTTTTATTTCTTTCTTTATAGTTTTTACTTAGGCTAGGCTTAATTAAGCCTAAGGATTTAATTTAGAATAAATATACTACCTTAAAGATATATTACTTTATATATATAGGGCGTTTACCTTAAAGTAATAAGGGATAATTAAAGTAGAGTAGTAGTTAAGATATAGATTTCTTACTTAATTTACTTTAGTTATTATAGTTTTTTTTTTATATCCTAATATAAAATAGGGGTTTAAAGTATCTTTTAGTCTTAATTAAAGGGAGGAGGATAAAGATAATAATATAGATAAAAAGCAGTNNTTATTATAGACNNNATAGATATTTATAGATAGATAGAGATAAATTATTTAGATTAATTTCCCTTAAGAGACCTTTCTTATAAATACTTCTTTTAATATACCTAGTAGTAATAATAACGCTACTACCTCCCTTAAGGTACCTTTACTACTAAGTAATAAAGTATACNTAAATCTACCTAATAGCTACCTATATAATAAAANNGACCTTATTTAAGCCTAATTAGGGCTAAATAAGCTCTCTTTCCTTTATTATAGTTCCCTAAGGGTAGTAGTAGGTAGTAAGTCACCCTTAAGGCGTTAGGACTAAGGGTATATAATAGTTCTAAGATTTAAGTAGTATATATTGTTTTTTACTTACTTACTTACTTACTTAATTCCCTACCTCGTTCTAATAGGTATTTTCTTATTATAGTAATAGTCTTAGTTTTTATTACCTTTTTCTTCTAAACTTATTTCTTAAGTTCTTAGTTAATTTATTAAATTCTTTTAGGATTCCCTTAAGTATACCTCTAAATTAGNNNAATTTACTTATATATTACTTAAATAGTTAGGTCCTATAATATATTTAATATATTAATCTTATATTAGTAAGTNTACTATAAAAGCGNTACTTAAGTTATTAAAGTTTTAACTTATTATTTTATTTTTAATATTTAGTATCTTATATTAATATTTTAAACTTACTTTATTTAATATCTTATTTCTAAGCTACTATAAGGGTTCTAGGTTTTTATAAATACTATCCTACTTATTCTTTATTATTCTTATAAATTAGATAATTATTATTAAAGTAGTTAGACTATAGGAGTGTCTTATAAGGTACCCCCTTTTATACTATATTAACCTACTTCTTTTTAGGTACTAGTCTAAACTTCTTAGGTTGTTAGTAGTTATACGCTATATATCCTAGCTTATTATAGTTATAGTATTTAAAACCTTAGTTTTTACCTTAAGGTCCTTTAGATACTATACTAAGGTCTATAGGACTACTAAAATATCTATAGGCAGTACTGTACTAAAGTAGCTATCTAACTTAAAGGTTATTATAGTTATCTTTATTATAGATAATCCATCCTTATAGGTAAGCTTAGAAGTTCCTCTTTAGTTACTATTAGTATTTTTTATTAAAATTAATAGGTTATTTTTATTTACTTTTTTCCTTATGTTATTTATATAGGTGGTTATTAATCTTAATAATTAGTTTAGTATAGCTAAGGAAATCCTTAAGACGATCTTACTTAACTAACTTATCCTTAACTTTATTTTTAAGTCCCTAATAGAATATAAAAATCTTAGTATTATTTATATAGTTAAGTCTTATATAAATATATTTAAATTTAGTAGTATAGTATATAGCTACTCCTTTTTACTTAAGGTCAGTATAGATAACTTTTTTAGTATTATCTCTAAAGCTAACGGTATAGAATTAATAGTATACTTAGACCTATATAAAGAATCCTTTTAAGTATCTTAAAGTTCTATTAAAGGTCTAAGGTATATTAAGCTTAAGTTTCTTATACGTCTTAATTAAAGTACTAATAATACTAATAGTAGCTTAGAGCGTATTAACTTCTTTTTAAAGGGCTTAAAGCTTAGCTAGGTTAGGGTTTCNTAAGTATACTGTTCTTAAGTTTCTAAAGTTCTATAGCGTTATTATTAAAGAGTTCTCTAAGTTTTTAATTATAGGTTTTATTCTTTTAAACCTTTTTTTAGAGTTAGTTATAGACTTTTTTAGTAATAACTAAGTTACTATTAGAACTATAAGTAACGTTTAGTATATCTTTATCTTTAGTCTTAATTAATTCTTAAATAAGACTCCTTTATAGCTGTTTACTAACTAAAAGGGTTAAACTAAAGGTTAGTAACTTAATAGTAGAGGTATAAGAAGATATATTATTATTATATTAGTTAGTAGCGTTAACGGTTAACTTACTAAATAGNTAAAGTATTATAACTAGCCTTTTAATAGTAAGGGGTCTATTAATAGAAGCTAAGGTTTAATACTAATTAAATCTTATTAAAGTACTATATTAGTTTTATTAGTATAATTAATATATTTAGACTTATATAATAATTAATTATATAAGTTATTAAAGAAGGTTAATATAAGGTTAACTAATTTATAGAGAGTTAACTAAAAGATATCTTAAGATAATTTATAAAGCTTACTATAAGGTATNTAAAAGGAATNNAGTTAATTACTAAAGAGCTATAGAAGTATAAGCTTTAATAAGGTTAAGCTTATCCTATATATAAGTCCTGGTCCTATGGTCCTTTCTTATTAGTTCCTATAGACCGCTATTATTCTATTAGTCCTTAAGGAGGACCGCCCTTAGTATTATCGGTCCTAACTAAGGGCTGCTTATTAAGCGTTAGTCCTCTTATCTTTACGTAACTTATTTATAGTTCTTCCGTTCTAAGTAAGACCTTACTGTTCTGTACCTTACGTATATATAGTCTATGTTCCTAGCTATTAGGCGCCTATAGGGCGTCCCTGGTCCTGTCGTGTCTTACGGGTCGTAACACCTTATTCAGTAAGGTAGCTGTATCTCCTAAAGCTGATAAGAGGATACCTACTTCTAATGGATAGTAGAGTGAGGAGAATAGAGAGAACCCCAAAACATGGTTATAAAAATGTCCGTTGCACTAAGAGTTAGCTTTGCGTGTGCGCACTGGCGGGAGCTTAGTGCATCAAAGCGAGGAACACCTATTCCGACCCTTTAAGACCCAGGCTACCGTCAAGGTTCAGGAAGCCGACTCTAAGCAACAAAGAGATTATAGTAGCAAGCTTTTACACCAGATAACAAGTCATTACTCGCACGCAGGCCTCATTCCTTTTGTACCACAAACCGATGATATATAAGCACCTAGGTATGAAGCCTGCCCTCAGACACCCAAACAGAAGCCTAGTAGCTATGTAGGCGCAGTTGCTTATGAAAGCCTGAAAAGTGGCCACTCTTCTCTATGCCACTATCTGGCTTGAAAGCCAGAGGCGGCGCCCAATCTGGTGTCAATCAGGCATGTACCTGGAGACAGAAGTGCTCTACAATTACCTTCAACAGGAGCATAGTAAATGTAATCTCAAAGAGAAAGATCCTCCGTAATAGAAGCGAATTTCCAACGTTGATTCTGTTGGTTATGATGCGGAGGTTATCGGTGATAGTGGATGTGGGAGCACTCACGATGTTAGCCCAATCGACCTACAAAGGAAAGAAGCCGAGAACAGTTAGAGGCGTCAATGTCAAGTCAGCCCTGAAAATGGTCAGTCACACGCTACCTTGCAAGGTGTCAGGGGCTCGGGTTTAGCACTACATACTTCCACCTAGCTGTTGCTTCTTCTTCATCCGCTAAATCGCTCAATGAAAACCACCCAATTTCCGCTGTCACTTGGTGAGCTGTCTTAACTGAATAGTTCTTTGCTGTACATTGTTGTAGAACACCAGGATAGAGAGTACAACCCTAAGAGAATTACCACCACAATATCGAAACGCACCATCAAAAATCAAAAACATACAACACCAGGTATTCGCTGGTCGTCACCGACCCAACTACTAATCCGGCCCTCATTGGCTTATCTATGGGAGAGCGGACGGGATCCCGAGTTTTCCAATGGGTATGGTCGTATGTGATAGTTGAGGCTCACAGATGCGTTGATGTAGCTGCTGGATGAATTACGCCATTGGTCCGGCATTATGAAATCTTGAATTTTGCTGTCGGCCAGCTTTGCCCGCTCATATGTACCCAGTGTCTTAGTCGTGCCTACGAGGACAACTTCACAATTAGTGTACACTCACGCTCCCATCTAGATGAGGGTACTGCATCGACTGGCGCTAAGATCCTCATCGCCCAGCATGAGCGCCGCTTCGCACACAAATCTCTTCTGGCGCCTTGTGCACCAGCTGACTAATCCCTTACGGATTTTGGGCATGATCTCACCAGTCATCGCAACCTCAACCCCAGCGCGCCAGCACTAGCTAGTACTTCAGAAGCTCAGCAGGCGTGCCGGCTGCCTGAGCAAAATTTGTCTTCCTGCACACCAGGCAGTCGTGACGGTATTGTTGTTCTGTCAAAAGTCCAGACATCGGAGGACAAGACTGTGGGAGCTCGAATATCACACAGGAGCAGCAGCGTCATCACCAGCTGGTAGGATGGAAGGGCCAAAGAAGACTGGAGCGGCGCTGACGGGTTTGTATCCTGGAGGGTGAGGGTATGAGATGAGCTCCGCTGTCGATCGGATGCGCCGTGAATTCGTAAGGAAGAAAGGCAGGCTTAGATTTCGGCTTTGTGCAGCCTGGTGCACAAAGCCGGTAGATCGTTTTGTGCGGTATCGCACGATACAGCTGCCGACCTCCTGGAGCGGACCAAGTTGGAATACAATGCCAGGTGGGGGGCAATTTGCGAGCTAGACATCGCGCAAGACGCGGCCGTTACCTCCGGCCAAACAAGATAGGAGTTCGCAGGCCCAAACTTACCAAACGAGAGGCTCCCATGGCTCTTTTACGAGCTATTCTTGTGCTCCTAGGACGCTACCGTCCGGTTTCACCCTTGTTCAAGCTTGAATTGTTGTCAGACAAGACCCGGCCGGAACAGCAAGCTCCCCAAGTCCTTTACATAAGCTGCTTAGTTAAAGACTAGCATGGTCTAGTAATAGGCGTAGCACAATTGCAATAAGCTGTTGTGCTGTGACTGAGTGGACGATGTTGAGGTGCTTGCTCTGATTGATTGACTACCTAAGGTAAGTTGGCTCGAGAGAAAGAAATGAATGGAGAGTAACGGCACCGGGCACTTGTACTTACCGAGGATACCTTGGACATTGACTTGGGAATCATCACGTTGAAGACGGACCTTACACTGTTTGAATAGGTGCAGAAAGTGCGCCTTGGTTTGTCCATTTACATGTGGATTGTAGGGCATATGTGGTTCTGAAAAAGATAAGTTTCTCTTACTGCTTCTGTTGGATTACTTAGTGAACTGGGGAGATGATGGTACAACTGGCTGTGCCGCAAGTAACTGGGAGTGAACTTACTAGAGGACTATCTCCGGTTACCTTACTAGTATGACTGGTGCTGAACCTGAAGTGTAGGTGGAATTGTGGTTGGCTGCCATAAGGAAAGTGTACCACCGTAAGGTATCTCTTCAAGGCAGGTGCCCGCAGCAATGTGTGTGGTATTACCTCTCATACTCAGCCAATCCACACTCGGCTTGTTCTACCAAAGGCCCTGTTTCTCTTACCAATTGGTGTATGAAGCTGCAAAATCGAACCAAGCTGGATTTTTGATAATACAAGCCGAAAACATATACTGTGATGTTAGTCTCATCCAAGGAACCGCCTGTTCGTACTACATGCCTTAGCCAAGGTACAACGGAGTCGGCATGAATGGGCGGACCCGGAGTGGGCCAAGGGACCGATCCGCTAGGTGCGGAAGACAGGCTTGGTGGAGGTGTCAGTACAAAGCTCATGCGAAAGCAACGCACAAGCCTTGTAAAAAGCCTTGCTTGCGGCCGAGATCAGTCCCCATAATGCGTCCTCGTTTACTACCACCTACCTTACCTTACATTCCACTATTAACATGACGACCACACGACGCAGGGTGCCTTTCCAATCAGGAGAATCTCTCCAGACGCCTACTCTAAATTCATCCCGCTTCCTCAAGTCGCTCACCGACTCACTCCTAATGGTTGAGCCATACGTAGCTACGCCCACGAAGGCGGAATGGCCGCCTAAGGTACCTTGTCCAAGGCCTTTGGCAGCCGTCGAGGCCAAGGCGCAGTGCAGTTGCTGTTTCTTCTCCGAGCTGGAAGGAGGACAGGTGGTTTTCAGCGCTCCTTGGCAATCTAGCCATGGGCCTTGGACGGCGCGTCATCTTTACCAAACTTGACCGACACCACCCGGTGAGTCCCGAATTCAGCTCAACTCAAGCAGATCGTTCAAGGGAATAGGAGAGCTGTGGGCTGAACACACCAATGGACTGTTAAGCTTGGCTTGGTTATGGCCATGTGCCGTGATCATAGGTCGAGAGCATTTAAATCGCTGACTTCGGGTGCAAATGTTCATTCTTTTCATATTACAATTGTGTCGACTATTGACAACGTCAGTGACCATGAATGTATCTCCAGCCACAGCCTATTTCCAGACTCAGCCCTCAACGGAGACGACTTTCTCGCCTACAGGAATGTCCATGCTGCCGTGGGATGTCCGCCGGACGGATGCATGGCGTTACTTCGCAAGGTTTTGCGATACCTCAACGAGCAGGCAGTATGTAGGCGGTTGGGGCTCGCCTATGTCATAGGCAACCTGTTAACCCGCCTTGTATTTCTGCTCACAACATCGAGCACCATCGGAGACGACTAGCCAGAGCTAACAACGGATCTAAGCCTGTCTATTCTTGCCTTTTCCTCTGCTGTGTTGACATTTTCAATGACCTTTAGCGATATTAGTGTGCTTTTATCTTGGGTGAAACATGAAATGGGTCGCTGCGAAGAAGGCCAACCTTTCCTTAAATGATTGGAGGCGAATTCTTCGGAGCAACAGCGCCCTCTCCGCGTCCAAGAGCCTATTCGTCGGCCCCATGAGTGCAAGGCTGGCCGAGCTCTTCTTCCTTGCTCTGAGGTCCAGTCCTCCCTTTGGCTTCTCGCTTATCTTTGGCGGATATGAACTACAGTGCCGTAAAGAAGGCAAACGCTACCCCTAGATGTTTATTGTATAGGTAAACCGATGTTAATTTATTCCCCGGTGGAGCCCTTACTATCGGGCGGCCGCTTATCTACTTAATAATCTTATTTCTTTACCTCTATAAGATAAGTAATGTACTATAGTTAATATTAGCTATTATAGTTTTATTTTCTAAGATTATTTAGCCCTTTTAATAATATAGGGCTATAGCTATAACTAAAATAATTATTAAAAAACTCATTTATATTTAGCGCTTCTATACTATCCCTACTAATATAAATAAGTAGTTAGTCCTTAAGTTTATACCCTATAAGCTCCTTATTCAGTACTTATTAGATACTAGCGCTAGAGCCGTAGTCGACCTCTCTATTAAGTATAGCGGCTTATTCCTTATACTATATATAAAGAGGCTTACGCTACCTATAATAGGCTCCCTACTACTAGCTATAGGTATATAAGTTTAGCTATAAACCGTTAAAGTTAGAGTAACTAACAACGCTAAACGTTTGCCTCTTAATAGATCAGATCTTTAATTACTAAGCTTGCGGATTAGGCTGAGCGTCCTTATGACTTTTTACAGCATTACCACCGCCGCCGCTTTCAAGCAGGTCATGCACATTTACCGATAGTCCGCTGTTCACCAGAACCCTGTCAATATCGTCCGGCTGGAGAGACTCCTCCATGGATACCTCTCCTCGTACTGGGGCTTCTGCGACATGCCCGCACTGGGCGGCCGCGACTTCATCACTGGCGTGCTAAGAAACGTCATCACCCGACTATGCATCAGTCTCGTCCTGCCACTGGCATTGCTCATCGGCTGGGACTCATGTGTGCGCTCCTCGAAGCATCGAAGCACTGTGTTCACGATTATATCACGTTTGGCATCATGGTACTTTCCGCCATTGTCGTGTTGGCGTCGACTCGAAGGAATTAAGTCCCAGACGACGACCTGCTTATCACAGCGGTAGTGATGCAGGACCTGGTCAAGCTGTTCCGTGAGACAAACGAGGGAACGGGGAGCACGAATATCATCAAGTTAAATTGGGGTCGGTCCCCGTACATGAGTTGGGAGCCGCCTCTACAGAGAGTCCGTTGTCGAGAATATCGGTCTAACGAGAGGTTGGGGCGTTCAAAGCTGGACGATATGTGTAGAAAAGGCGAATCGTCGTCGACCAAGACTTCCTACAGAACGAAAAATGAGCTCCGACCCGCAGCATCATATATATATTCTCCTCAAGAGATGGGTGAATTGAACAGGGCTTTCACGTCCTTGGTTCGGGCCTAGATGAATAGCGCACGCGCACTGCAACATAAACTGATTAGAGAGCCACGAGGCGGCTTGGTTATTGCACGCGGAACTTTTCATTTCATGAAGTAAGTGGTGAAAAGACAACGTCAGTTTTGATAACACGGCCAAGGTTGTACTTGAGTTTGGGACAAGCTGTGGTCTCACTTCATGCTTCCCAACATTATCAACCACTACCGCCACTTTCATAGTCCATGAAATCATCGCTGCCCTCGTACATAACCTGGATTCTGATCTGGGGCAATAATCTCGGTGACGCGTCATCGCTTCCAAGAGATATGCGGCGCGCGATAGGAAGATGATCAAGACGGTAGGAGTGATGCAAGTTTGCTGGTTGTCAAAGAATCGGCGTAGGTTTTCTTTATCAATATCCTCCCGTCATCTAAGGGAACCGCCATCGCAGTCTCCATTCCCAAAAGTATCCCAGTGAAGTCCCCGGTCCCTAAGCTTCACGTTGAACGGTGAACGCCAGAAGTCCGTACGAGGAAGCTCGAGGTGTCTGTAAATGGTTTCTGCAACAAACTCTACTCTACGGCTCTCCAGCCCCAACGTCAACTCAGGCGCTGCGGTCGTCACAATTCTGGCGCGTTAATAACACGGACATACTCAAAGGAAAACTTAGGTGCGGGCTAGCAGAGCAAGACTGATTACCTCGCCAGGATCACCGCTTCTCAAGCTTCATTGACCTTTTTCACGCCAAGGTCCAATACCTGTGCCAAGGAAGACCAAGAATGTCGTTGGCTGCTCAAGCGTGGATGAAGTCGAAGTGGAAAGGCCTCGAAGGACTCAGCAGAGCCACGTGCTGGCTGTCGCTGGACTCTGAATCCCCAAATCAACGAGCCACAAGTGGACACCTGTCATAAGGAGAGTGCTTCAACCGTCCCTCCTATGTGAACCCCGTCAGTATTTAGACTGAAGAACCATCAGGCGCTAGTGGACAGATGATTGATTGATTCTGGGTGTTTTACCGTTTCGGTGATCGGGATGCCGTGGATTCAACGGAACTGCTTCGGTCGGATATTGCAGTGTGAAAACGCGCTGGGCTAGTGATCGGCTGGCTTCCTATGATTTGGGAGCAGTCAATCCAGGTGCCGATAAGCCCGATTCATCTGTGGTTCATGGCAAGTGAGGGGGAGGCTTGAAACTGAGCAGGACGGATGATGAAGTTCTCACTTGCCCATCAGGAGACCGCCCTAAAGGGGATCATTGGGAGCAGACCAGCAATGGATTTTGCGCCAAGCAACAAGGAGGCGCGGACAAGGTAGTGATGGCGGATTGCACTTCGGTTCTTAGGCCTTGTCGCAGCTTCTTCACCAACTAGGACAGAACTTGAAGCAATGGCCGGTACTCAGCGGGGTATCGTTCCTTCATGGCGAGTCGCTTCCATTCGTAATTGGTTTGTTACACCTGCGCCAGTTGCGTAGCATGGCCTGGCGTAGCTATGCCGTTTAGGAGGAAGTCGGCGACATGATTCAAAACAGTAGTCCGAGACCTGTGGAGTAGTATGCTTGATGTCATGCTTGAGCTTCCCTGCAGCGATCTGATCACGACAGGCCTTGGCGAAGTGTGAATGCTCAGTGGCTTGGCACGAGTCATGTAACTTGCCTTTCTTAGCGCGGAAATTGCCGTTATTGGAGGATGTTGTGTAAAAGAGTATGACAAATGCCTCGGGCCTGCACGTTCTTATTTCAACTACCGGTATACAACAGCAAAACTTGTAGTGCGCTGAAAGTTTGCGCAAATATTTTTGACGTTTGCGGGGTAGGTTCCGTAGTGATTCGAGCAGAATTCGACCTTTACCATGCCCTCCTTCAAGTAGTCAGCCCGGCCCGGAGTTCATGCTCGTTGAGGATCTGTCGCAGCGAGACAGGCCTAATGACCTCCGTCGAAAGTCCTAGCTGGCACATCGCGTCGCCGTGATTTTGAATAATACCTGGATCGATTGAGGAGCTCTGAAAAACAACCCTGCCGTGGCAATGCTGGAGTGTGACCGCCTCCCAAGCTTGCCTAACATTGGACCCCAGAGCAAGCTCGAATGTCCCCCGTACCGTGATGATGGCCGATTGCTCCTCCCGGGCCTTCCGGTAGCGGAACAGCATTGCCATGCCCTCTCTGCCGTTCCACAGTTCCATCATCTCAAGCTTTCGCATCTTTAGTGCAGCATCCGCAGCATCTCGTAACATGTCGTTAATGTCCGTGACATCCTCATCATCACTGAGTACCCTCGATGTCAGCGCTAAATACGTGAGATTCTCCCACTTCCATGAAAGTTTGCGCGCTTCGAAGAAGTAGCTAGCGTCAATCATAAAAGAGGCTGACAGCGTCTTGAGTTGCAGACTGGCTCTCGCAAGTTTGTGGCTAACTATAGGAGTCGGCACCCTCATGGCGGGGCTGTCAGAATATATTCCCGGGTATGGCTGGTTAAAATTTCCGAAAGTTGTTAGTCTTGATAGTTTTGTCCCAGGAAACAATCTGATTAGTGTCTGGTTGGCTACATCAAAATCGGGGATGGTCAGCAGTCACAGTTAACTAGATTCCTAGCTGCCACACTTACATTTATCAGTATGTTGGTCCATGCCGGCCCACTCTCTCCAAGGCTCGTAGCGAAGCTCATTCAGGTTAGGGAAGCGCGTTGACATGTTTGCTAGGGCGACTGGCTTCCAACGTCGGCGGGTTTGCTGGCGAAGGAACACAACCCCAATTGCGGGGACGAGCGGTAGTGTCTGCCATCACTGCATCTCCTCCTCCTCCTCCTCAAACGGTCCCTCGCACATGATCTCGTCGAATACCTTTTCGATGGCGAGCCAGTTAGGAGTAAACCTTTGCCGACCGGCAACCCAGCCATGAGCTTGATCGTCAATCGGAATCTCTTGCTCATGTCCGCTGTGCTGTATGGACAAACACTCGCCAAGGTGGGTATCTGGGTGAAAGCTGAGGTACTTGAACCAGTGCTGTGTATCGCTCGGCGAGTAAACGCTGATGTCGAGAACCAGGTCGCTGCGAGGCTCCCATGTGCTGAGGGTCGAGAGCAAGATCTGGAAAGCATCCGCGATAAAGCTGTTATCAGCATCGTCCAACCCCCAAGAGTCCCGATCTTTTGGTTCGCACAGGTTACGGTTGTACTGCTGCAGTTCCACACGAAACCATATATAACGGATCAGATTTCTCTTGCGGAAGAGAATAGCTTTGGACTCAGGGTTGGAGAGGCGTGGTAGCGTCAGGCTGATCTCAGCAAAAATGAGCGGCTCGATGACGGCATGCCATTCTCGTGAAACGGTAGCAAGGGAGAATCACGAGCACCTCGTGTCGGATCTCAGGAGGTAGACGAAGCCAGGATAAAGTGGCGTCAGACATCTCTGACTAGGATAGACGAGGTAGGCCGTGATTTGAAAGGAACTTAGAATGAAATTTGGGACAGTTGTATAGCTCGAAATTATATATATGGCTGTGGTTGGAGGTAGTGGGTCATGTTGGTAGGTACCCAAATATGAGTGGCGTGGTCCGCTGGCTAAGACAAACCTTCCGCTCTGCGGTAATAGGGGTTTCCGGAAAGCCATGCCTCAGCTTCACACAATCGTGAACTACATCCTGCATGGATGCCAATGGTGCCGCGTACCTGGAGGGCTGAACCCAAAAGCCTGCAACCTTTTGGCAAACCTTTGCAAGCGAGGCTGTTGCTGTAGCAGGACCGCCGGCCGCCACTGGTTGCCTGCCACATTCAAACTAATGGATTCAGCGCCTAACACCGCTGGTAAAGCAATTGGCTCCATCTATGCATGTCCAACTACATCACTGAAGCCACGATGGTTTTCTCAAACCGCGAATGTGCTGAACGTAAACCTATCTAACCTTTGACCTTGCGACTACGATCGAGTCTCATATTAGCTTGGAGGTAGTGAGCACTCTGATTGAAAGGCGTGGCTCTTACCCATTTACAATAGCACAACTACGAAGTGAACGACATTGGATTGGTCTACAAACACTCAATGTTGCAGCGGAAACTATTATGAGGGAGTCAGGCCTCAAAGTACTGCCCAGCAGGGAATTCGACGTAGTGCAAAGCAGAAAAGCAACGAAAAAGAAAGAGAGGAGGGCACGCCAAGAAGCGAGGAGCTCGATAATGCTGTGTTATCTGCATCGGCGGAGACACGCGGGCCTCAAGCGAGGCATGACCTTGAACTCGCGACTCCAGAAGGATTGGAAGCCGAGGCGCAATACTAATTCAAGATTTAGGGATAACGAATCAAAGACACATTAGAGACGGCGGTGAAGTTTAAATCTTTTTGTTTTTTTGCTTTTTTTCAGAATTGATATTGCCTCGAACATCCGTAAGGTAACTTCTCATCAAGTGAAATGCTCGGCAGCACGACTCTCGCATCGTACGCAGCTAACCACGAAACGAATACCGAGATTCCTCGAAATCAGAACCTCTCAAAATTCACCAGCCAAACACCATCTCTGAAACGCGAATGCGGCATGCCGGTGCAGTAGTTGGACAATAACTCGGCCACCTACTACCTGGTGATGTCGTTGACAAAGATGTCCCCTTAGTCCTTGCCCACTAAGATATCGGAGCGGTATCCAACTTCGATGGACCGGAAGTGCTCCTCTCGGCACTACTGAAGGATCTCGAGCGTGCCCAAGGCGAACCGCACAAATTTCTCTTCTAGAATGTCATTGGCAGCGAAGTGACCCTTGGCTGCCTTGGTTGCAACGAGTTTGTCCCCTTCCTTGTAAGTGTATCAAATGCGCAAAACCCGCTCATGGCTGCCGCCGATTACGGAGGTGATTCTGATCTCAGACTCCGTCACGATAAACACTTGGAATTTGCTTATTGAAAGGCTATCGATAGAACTCTTGGTGCAACCACTGACCATCGGGGTCGGCTCCGAGATGGCGTCCGCAGCCCACGTCGCAGGGGTGGAAGCAGGTTAGAGGAGAATATCGTCTTTTGGCATTGACTTTTACTTGTTCGTCGCTTGCACCTCACGAACGCTTGTAGACGTCTTTGAGGGCCTTCAGCCTCCATGACGCGCTGCCGAAGCAAGTGACCAGGCGCCACGTACCCTGGTCGTGGGCTATCTCATCAAGGGCGCGGCTGTCGTAAAGCTTCTAAAATCCCTCGATAACCTCTTAAATGGACGGGCAAATGACGGGTGGCTGTTGTGGTTCAGTCACGCTGACGTAGTTTCCAATGGCCGTATAGCGAGAAAGAATCCCGTCTTGGACGCCGTTCCTCTGGTCCAAAATGACAATATCGAGGCAATTGCTGGGCCCAAGCCCGAGCGAACGAAGGAGACAAATGACTTGAAGATGGCTCTGCAGTTTATTCCACTGCCAAAAGCTTCCTCGCGCGTCGGTTCCGACGACTGCCATGACTGCCGTCAGAAGTGACTGATCAACAGCGGTCACAGGGTTCCTTTTGTACTGGAAGAATCCGAACCGTTTTTCGAAGTTTCGCCAGTCGTGAGCTGAGAGAAGCCAAGACACCTCGCCAATAAAGTACGACGCCAATTCGACGTGGGTGAACAGGGATTCTTTGGGTCGTGTTTTCCGTAATTATCGCCAAACAAGCACAACAAAACGCACGCAAAGTCAGGGAGTTGATACTGAATTTTCGGCGAGGGCAAAGTGTTTCGAAGCAGCCGGATGGCGATCAAAGGGCGTATCAAGGGGTGGTGTGACGGTGGTATCGCTGAATTGGTGAGCCTCTGCCCGTGGGGACTTGCTGACCAAAGCAGGTGAGCATTGCTCAGTTGTCTATCCACGGAGCTAAATAATTCATTTTGTTCAGTGACAGTCTCTACGCATTTCTCCGAGAAACAACATGGTCACTATTGTACCAAGAATTCTCAAGCAGATGAGCACTCTGCACTTGCTAGTTTACAAAGGGTGGCTAGGCAGCGGGCTCGCGGCTTCATATGTCCTAGCTTTCACGCCCCTATCTGCACTCTGGGCAACCAGGCAAGGTGCGTGTTGGGCAGCGAAACGGTTATCAAATGGCCCCTAAGTCGTTGATTCTGAGCGGTGTGAGGAATCTCGGTATTTTTTCGCGCCGAAATAAGACCCTTTCGAACTCGAGTAGAGATGCAGCGATGCTCTCCCTTATTTCTCCGACAGACCCGGGTAGTGACTCGAAGTTCCTATTCGGTTTGTCATCCATGCGGTCAAAGTAGTCTATAAAGGGTGCGGATTGACAAGAGACTCTGGATCCTCCTGCGGCGTAGTACTAGGTTGCGACCACCTGATGGGGTACAATGTCGAGAGAAGAGTTGATTCAGTACCATAACTCACGCGGGGAAGTATTCAACCCTCGATCTGTCTCAACCTTATCCTTTGTCTGTTGGAACAAGGGGTATATCAAGTTTACTAGAGAACTAGGCTTGTGGCGGTTGATGGTGACTCAGGTAGAGACTCAAGTGAAGTGATCGTTTGGGGGACAATCTGAGGCGTGGTGGTACTGATACCAGAGGTCCCACCGGCATATTGACCGTAGGCGACTTGATGGTGATATACCTCAGCCGCGAGATCCGCAATTCGCTTGCACTATCAGGATTGAATAGTTGCGAATGACAAGGTTTTTTTTAGAGTGTCATTCCCGAAAAGTCTGACAAGCATTGAAATAATCAGTCTGCACAAAGAGTTGCCTCAGAATCTTCACCACTTAGCATATGTAATATCTAAATTTGCTTTGCCTTATCACGCTGCTCCAGTGGTTGAGCACGTCTTAAAAGCCTCGCCACAGCCTCATGTCTAAGCTTTGAGGCCCAGATCAGTGCCGTCCTGCCATAGTTATCCTGAGTATGTATGTCCGCCCCGTTGTTGATGAGGAGCTGCACCACGGCCTCATGTCCCCGCTGTGAGGCCCAGATGAGTGCCGTACCGCCATACTTATCCTGTGTATGTACGTCCGCCCCGTTATTGATGAGGAGCTGCACCACTCCCTCATCACCCTGCTGTGAGGCCCATATCATTGCCGTCCATCCAAAGTCATCCCGAGTGTTGATGTCCGCCCCGTTATCAATCAGGAGTTGCACTACGGCGTTATGTCCCTGCTTTAAGGCCAAGTCTAACGCAGTCTCTCTCATATTATTCCGAGAGTGTACGTTCGCCCCCTGTTCGATGAGGAGCCTTGATACGACCACAAGTCCGTGCTTTGAAGCCCAGATCAGTGCCGTATCTCCATTCTTGTCCTGAGTGTGTATATCTGCCCCGTTATCAAGAAGGAACCGCGTTACAGCCTCATGGCCCTGCTGTAAAGCCAGCAGAAGAGGTGTATGGCCTCTTCTATCTGTTTCTTTAGCGTTTGCTCCTCCTCGAATTAGGACCTTCACAAAACTCAGTCTGCCCTCCTGAGCGGCCCACGACAACGGTGTTCTGCCCTTACATGCTTTGAAATCTTTCTTGTACTTTAAACCTTTCATAATGTCGACGCCATCGCAGATAGTCGAAGATAGACCCAAAAGGGCCGCTGCCGCACCTTTATGGCCGTTCGCTAATGCGGCGAAAAAAGGATACTCATACTTCTCCCGAGGAACGTAGATAGGACTCTCTCTTTTCATCCGCGTGCGAACGAGGTTTCCCAGACCTCTGTCTGCTAGGACGTAAAGAGGGCTTACATGAGAGCTATACCTCTGCGCTTTGTGCCCCTCGCAGAAGCTGACCACTTTGATCCAAGCTGAAGCAAAGAACTGGGACATGAAGTCGTCTTGGGAAACGAAAAGCGCAGCGGCATTAGCGTGGTGAAGGACATGCTGGCTAGCATACTCTAGAAATGAGTAATTCTCAGCTACTGCGTTTCGTTCCCCAATGGCTCCACGGGAGTTGACAAACGCTTGGACTCCTGGAAGATTCAAATATGTTGCGCAGCAGTGTCTGAGCCTCTCATGGCTAGGGCCCTCCCAATCGAACCCAAGTTCAGGCCACATCTCCTGGAGGCCCTTTTCCTTAACCAAGAAGTCCGGTACCGATTGATGAATAAACTGCACTGTGGGTTTCTTGGATTTGCTTATCTCGGCAAGTCCTTTTGAGGAACTCGTGATCAGTCTGACGGCGTCTATGTCTGTGTCACCTGGTAGGTCGGAATCAACGAGATCTTGCTCCAACAAGCCAGCCCACAATGCATGTTGAAATTCTGCTGGACTCAAGGGCCGCTTTGCACAAAGCAACCAGAGAACGCAGAGAAGAAGGGATTCCGGTCTTTCCTGATCACGCCTTAACATGCTCCTAAAGAGGTCGCTCAACTTGGTTGGGATCTCAGACATCCTCTTTCTCAGAGCGAGGGCGCCGTGACTGTTCTCCTTGTTCAAGATCTCCACCACTAACACGATCCACATGAAAATCCCGTCAGCCTTCTCTAAGACCTTGGTTTGTAATTCTGTAAGAAGCGAGGAGTTTGTGATCCTGAGATGACTCTTGACGTACTGCGCTAAGTCATCCGCATGTCCTGGTTCGTTTTCAAGGGTGAGCAAAATTCCCTGGCGAGTATCAATGTAAGGGTATGGTCGACTTGAGAAACAGATTCGAAATTGGATACCATCTTCGGTTGTTTTTTCTGCTAAATCTTCGAAGTAATGGACCATGTCCCGGACTTCCTGCTCATCACATTCGTCGAGGGCATCGATGAAGCAAATAAAGTGGCGCTGGTCAAGAGCCATTACGGCACTTTGGAGAAGCGCCTTGAGAACATTCAAGTCGGGGCAATCTTGTTGGCTCTCCGGAACGATGTCTGTGTTATCGAGGACTGCCTGAAGGTTCGGAAATGTCTTGAGTAGCTGCCACAGCAGGGAACGGTACATGCCGGCGATGGACTTCTCCAAATAAATTCCACGTTCGTTGAAGAAGAAAGAGGCTGTGGCCATATTGGGTTTGTTACCGCACTTTCTCTTCGTTTCCAAGAAAAGAAACTTCATCATAGTCGACTTTCCCGCACCCGCCTTGCCTCGCATCCAAAAGAAGCCATGGTTTTGCGATTGCATTTCGGGATTAAGCCAATGCCGGTATGCTGAGTGCTGCAAGAGCCAACGACATGTTTTGGAATGTGCGAACCCAATAGTGGTTTTGCGAGCATCAATCTGAGGGAAGCGAAGGGACCCTAACAATCGTTGCCGCCGTTCCGAGGCACGAGCTTCTGTTCGCAAACTAAGTCAGCCTGCAACCGAAAGGCAACGTGAAGTGCGAAAGCGAAGGGGCTGCGTTACCGGCAACATCACGCTCGCTCGCCCCGCTGAAGTACGTAGTGGTTTGGCCAGATTCTCCGAGCAACTGCGGAAATGCTTCCACTAGTTCTCTAGCGTATGCAGCAGCAGTCGCAGCAGCATAGTCTTGCCATTGCTTGTTCTTGTGGGAATCGGAATAGTCGCAGATGCCGCGGATCGGCAAGCATTCAAGGTTGTCCATCATGCCGGCTGCCTCCATTTCAAAGCATAACGCCAGCAGAGGCTGAGCAATATCATCGCGTGTTTTTGCGTCCTTCATAACCGTGTTACCCGAAGCGATGACTCCGTAGTGGACCTTGGGTTCGTCAGAGAAGCGTGCTTTTCGCAGTTGCAGCTTCTCCCGATCGCAGCCATCACATGTCGACCTATTTGGAGGGTGTTCGTAGGACGCTTGGAAAAGGAGGTCGGGGCAATTGGGGCGCGAGAGGTTTGGGAGTCTGCTTCGTATGAGACCTGTTATTCGACTGCTGGAATCGTGTTGCAAATGCCTTGATCGTAGAGTGGATACAGTCGAGTTTAGCAAGCGCGCAGGAGTCTTCGGAATGCCTGTTTCCTGGAAGCAGCCGCCCACGATCGCCTTACCCATGTCGTACTGCATTACCCTGGTGCCAACGACTACGTCGCCTAGGTACAAGTCGGCCTGACTAGGAGATCCACCGCCGACGCCGACCATCAAAGTAGCGCGGATCTCCGGAAAAGTGCGTTTCAAGTTCGTCGCGACGATTGCGGCGTTGATTGTTCCATACTCTCCGTGCAAGCATGCCATGACGACGTTGTGCTGGCCGATACGTCCTAGAACGTACGTGTTGTCATCGCTAGCTTGGCTGGGAAGTTGACGGTGTTCCTCATCCAGCATGACACGAGATCTCGCCAGTTCGAAGGGAAGTGCACAGATCCAGGCAATTGTGTAATCCTCGTACACGAAGGTGGAATGTTTATCGTGACTTGCATGAATGCCGCGATTGTTGGCGATGCTGAAAGTTCTTGGCTGCTTTGAATGGGTCCTATTCCATTCTTCATCTTCAAAAGCTGGTTTCGAATTCATTGTCCTCTCTTATTTTACAAGATGTGAGAAACTCAAGGCGAGTGAGCCGGGAGATAGTTGAGACTAGAGGACAGGAGGGTGAGGCTGGCCGGGAAGCCAGCGCGGACAAAAGAGTGGGTTATTCGGCTTACGGCGGAGGCAGCCCAGCAGATCAGTAGGTCAGGTGGGAAGGTCCGCAAGCTCGTGTGAGTGGCTGCTGGGAACCAACGGGCATATGGACCAAGATTATTCCGGGGTCCGGAGAGAGAAGTGTGGTGAGGGCCACGGACAGCCTACTGCCTATGCATAGTATTGTACCATAATGGATTCAAACAATCACGGCCACAGGAACCTACAATGCAATCACCAACTCCTCGATTGAACCACCTTATGAAGGGGCCATGCGGGCACTGGGTACATTGGATTTCGTCCTCACCCATCTGCTTTCCGACGTCGACATGAGCTAGGATCGGACTCTTGTGGTCGGTGATACAGATCACAGACTCCATTAGCGCACTGGCCTTGCTGCTGCGAGCCTAAGTAACAGCTCAGTCAGTGCTCATTTGGGCCGCTTAGATGGAGGGATAGTTTTGAGACGTCGTTGGCATTCCACGTACGCTCCGATTTGGCCATTGTGTGTCCTCCTAACGAGCGCTCCGTTTTTCAAATTTGGAGTCGCCACCTTGACAGCACAGCGGGGTGGGTGGCAGATCGAGCCGTCTTAGGGTTGCCTCTGCGACAATAGGCTGATGGCGTTGGCCCAATGGGTTCGTCCAAACGCGATGGAAACCTCGCTTACCCTCTTCTCAAGGATGAATTAAGCGCCCGGCTTCCGCTGGCCTGGCCCTGTGCTCCCAAACGCTGTGACAGCCTTCTAACTACAAAGGTGTGACGAAGGGTTGGCTGATACGAGTCAAGATGAGACAGCTTACAGGAAAGGGATCCCTGCCAGCCTGGTTGGGTATATAGCTGGCCTCTGCCACAGAGGACACGTAGGTCAGACTTAGAAGGAACAACGCACTTGCGGTGGCCAGTATGCTGTGTGCCCTGCGTTCGTGACAAAAGATTTTCATAGACTCGGTGGTGAGTCACGTCCAAGACGCAGAAGATGCAACACGAGTAGGCTTACAGTCTTTGTAGCGACGGTTCACAAGTTGGCGCTGAGGAGCGATGAAAGCCGGTCCTACGGCGAGCTCAAGTCCATCTCTCCACGAGCACCGTTCGATCTTACTGACAGGTGTTGGCTAACTCGAGTTCAGATGTTGATTTCCAGAGGATCTAGGACGAAAGTGTGGGTGGGGCTTCGTTTTGATTGCTCTTATCGATACCTTGGGCTGTGAAACCTTTCGAGCGATGCCAGACATCATCGGCAAGCCGATCCTCAACCCCCACCGATCAAACAGAGACGGATGATACCCCGCATCAGACTCCGTTTGGTAACCAAACGATAGAAATTCTAGAACGTTATCAGCCGTGCGTTTTAAACTTTCACTTCTTGTACGGATCAAGCTTGTTCGCCAGACACCCCACCTCCTGAGCTATTGTGTTGGTCGATGACAGTCGATGGTTTCATATATGACAAATTTTTTGGAATATAATTGTGAGAAATCGTTTGTTGATTTGACAGGAATGAGGACAAACCTTGGTCTTCACCAGCGTTTGCTGAGACCCGTCCCCGTGTTAGGTTCATCTCATAGCTCTCAGTCTCACGGCACGCGACTCATGTTCAACTGTTTTATTCGATCTCTTTTCACGTGGTCACACTAGATGGATCTTCAGTCCCGCCACGTTCATCTGCTAACCTAATTTCAACTTCATGTCGTTCCGGTTTTACACAGAGTTTTTGCCTTCTTCCTTCTTTTCCCCACTCGACGTGGCCGGGCAAGCCCTAAGCTTAATTGTTTTTGATTTTAGTCAATGGCCTACTCCGTTTGTCCTCGCTGGTCCCATCCAATCCCTCTTTGCTTCGTAATGGTATCCTAACTTCCCGTCATAGGCTTATCAGGATAAGGAATAGGTCGGATGACGTCCAGATATCCTTGTATTCTTTTGTTGTATCCAAGCCTCGTCACTTTTGTTAGCCCGTCGGTGCCTCCAAGCTTCTCGGCGCCGCTTGCCGCACCGCCACCAGTCAGCCTCCGTGCTAGCTTCAAACGCGACCAGCTACCCAAGCTCTCCAGCTTTAGCTAGGTAGCATGCAGCCTTCCATCCACCAAATCAACAGCGGCATTAACAATGTGGCAATCATGTGGGGCGCAGTGCAAAGACATTCCACGAAGACAAATTCGAAAACGACAGTTGCGCTAGTGGGGAATCAATGTCTGATAAGGTATCCACAGACGGCGTTTGCCAATTGCCGTAGCCGCGTTTCAACAGTTGGCGCAGTACAAAAGCAGATTATCACGAACAGGATCTTGTTGAGTCGTACATGTCCCTCGGACAATTGCGGGTTCCTACCGCGCTTGGGGGATGAGGACTCTTAGCTTAATCGCCACTGCGGTGATGATTATTCCATGCCCATTTTGATATGGAAGCAGGTGGAAACAGCCAGTGACAACAGCAGGATCCCGCCTGACTTCCAGACTGTGCAAGTTAGAACCGAGGCCAAGGTAAGAGCCTGGGCCTTTGACTTCAATTCCAACCACGTCGGGGTGCATTTGACAATCATGCGCCCTGCACCCCCGGACGAATAAACCCCGAAGAGATTCAAGGTGGCATAATGCATCGGGCCAGCCTATGCTAAGTCTGAAGCATCGTTTTTGATAGGATATCATATCGTTTTCGACCATTTGGGTGGCTATGCCTCGCCATCGCTGGGTTTGCTATGAGACTTTGCTGAGTGCCGGCAATTATGATACCCAAGTATCCTCGCGTTCCATTATGACCGTTCATTCACTCTCTCGAGCCTGATGTTCGATCAAAAGGAGACGCCTCAGGGCCGCCGATATATCAAGGCACAGAAAGTCCAAACGTACAAAAGCCATAGCGACTTCCACTCGAAGTCTGGAAGTAGCTCGGTAGCAACACAACCCTGGTGCAACTTTTCTTTCGCATGTTTACACTGGTAGAATCTTTTGCTGATGAGAGCTTCTCTTCGTCAGACGTTCTGACCGTCCAACATTTACTTAGCGAGCAGTGACGCTGAGAGACTTGTGCTATGAGATTGTCAGCACCTAGGTTATTGTCATCTTACGGCCGAGTCAGCCAACCGCTGCTGTCTCAGGCGAAAGAGACACAATGGTCTAACGCAGGAGGATATGCATGGCCCACACGGAGTCGTCGGGATCGGGCCTTTGAGTCGCCTCTGACTGACGCGACGACTGTAAGCCTACAAAGGAAATATTGAACTTATCGACACGAGCATCCCGACGTTTCAAAAGCCGTCATGCTGCAAGTGAGCCAGCCGAAGTTTGTTTCTGGTCGTCCGTTCAGTCCAAAGCTGTCAGGAACTTTTTGTGTGGCTAATCATGGCGGTGTTTCTGGGTTGGGCCAAGATCGCTGTATAAACATACATGAAGAGGCCTGGCGCTGCGGTTAATAGAATTCGCCTCGGAAGAGGTTGAGACCCCTTGTTCTATGCAACAACGTATTTACATCGCAAAGATTCATGCGGTGTGTTGTCGATGTCGCTGTCAGGGATCGTGCTTGACGGGAAGGATGGTGTAAACAGTCGATGTACTTTGCCTTCGACACAAAAGGTCAATGACCCGTCCAACAGGAAGTCCTGTCAATGGCATTGCACGGTCGTTCTTCCAAAGCGTCCGTACTCGGACGACTTTTGGTCCGTCCCTAGATCGAGGAAGTTGAACAGCTTCTTAATCGATTATCTTGAAACGCTTTCATGATCAAACTACTCACGACATAACCTTAGAACTACTTAACATCTCCATTATACCCATGTTTAACGGTACCGTCTTTCTTTCCGATGGAGACCAATCTCCCGGTTGCCAGTGTCATAATCGTCTCCGAACATCATTTTTCTGGCACGGAAAATTTGGGCAACAAAGATTGGGCATTCTCAGCCAAACCCGTCTTAAACAGAAAATTGCCGCCCTGAACCACATCCCAGTCATCATTTCCAGGTTTGCCTTGGCTGAAAGCGTGATACTGGATGGTCACAGATAGGTTTGGCTAGCAAGACATGACTTACTCCCAGCTCTGCTAGCTCTGCCACCGTCATCGAAGCCGGCTCCTTTCATTATCCTTGTACAAAGACAGGAGAATACAGGCAGAAGCGATAAGCACTGAAACCTGGAGTTATTACAGCTTAGAATAGATCACATTGGGGTATTTTGATTAGTTTAGGTTTATAAATTTACTACCTATGTAGGAGATGTGCTATAAAACCAAATCAAACACAGTAAATCACGTCTCCTCTTGAATCTAGACATCTGCATCTTCGTCGCCCCCTAATCGTTTGCTGTATTCTAACTCAAGAACACTCAAGTCAGCAACGCAGTCACCCAGTTTGACAGCATAGGCCCGTTGCTTTTCATGCCACTCTTGTTGGCTGCCGAATCTCGGCCCAAGAATGAGCCCTGCGAATCTTTCAATATCACTGACGCATCTTTGAATCTCCCTGTGAAGCGAAGAGTTGCCTGACCCCCCTGGATCGCTAGAAACCTTATGAATATGGCAAGACGACGGGTTGCGGCGCAAGTGTTGGTTGCGTTCGTCGGAGCGGTAGCGATGTTTCAGAAGTTTCGTCCTGGTGATTATTTTCCCAGCGGAGTAGCTAACAAGAGCTTGATCGCTAGACGAGAACAGCCTCGGTGTCTCCAGCGCCAGGTCCATGAGACGATCGGATTCTTCGCAAATGGTATCGATACAAAAGTCGCGAAGGTCTTGCGAATTGCATCGGAAAAGCACGTCGTACACCCATCGGGGTTTTCTCGGTACAAGATAGCAACTGATCTGGCTGCCTCGCGCCGCTTGCAATGCATCTTGTGCTCCGGAAAGCTCGCGTCAGCTGGGATTAAGAAAAGGAGCATTCTAATGATACCCACCAATGTATGAGCGCACAGCAATGCAAGGCTGCTGTGGACAAAAGTTGATAATGGCGCCTTTTTGCACGGCAACTACTTCCAGACTAAGATCAAATGCTGAGCTGTTCGTGCGACAAGAGGTTGAAGCATGGTCGCTCCGCAAACTTTCTCCCCCAGGAGAAATTGTCATTTGAGAGCGAGCTGCACGTTTCTGATAGCTCCTCCTTCGGTCTTTTACTCAGGCTTCTCGGAAGGGACGGATCTAATGCGAAGCCGCGGGGACTGTAACAAGAAGCTGGTCGCCCTCGGAGCTTTGAAAGAAGAAGGAAGACATGAAAGGTTACGATATTTCCAAGCAGAACACTCGAACTACGAAATTGTATTGATAGTAGGACGGATTGCGAGTACATTTCTATTTTAAAGATTCGTTGCTGTTTTCTCGAACCAAAGACCAACATTACTGGAACGGGTGGCTGCATATCATTATGCGACATTTTTCGCTTGCCCTTTGAGAACATAAAAAGCAGACCGGGAAAAGGAAAGCAGTGGAAGACGACCGGGGAGGTGGAGCAGAATAGTACTATAAACCAGAACGAGGACCAATATCAGAGCACAGCCGGGCCGCATCGAGGTATGCCCGAAAACAATCCTCTCATATAGGCCCCTATTCAGTGCCCCGCCTTGCACCGTACCGCCATGCTGCACGCGGGCAAGATGCAGCAGCCAGGCCAGATGACAGCCCAAAAAGCAGGATGCCCATGAAACTCGCCAATAGATATGAAGAAAATGATGTGCGTCGACTGCGACGGTATAAGAGAGTCTGCAAATGATCTAGACACCCATGGTGAAGGAAAGAAATTTATTTTCGAATTTACAAAGGACGGCATGGGCGTGTTTCCTCCTTGAAATGCCGTACTGAGGAGCAAACAAACCCGAAGACACATCGGCCACTGGCTGCAAGGATAAATTACGCGAGCGATGGGTCCCGCAGAGATTGTCGAATTGACGACGGTCGGTTGACTCGAATCACAGATGGAACTGGGGCCGGGGGTCCAGAAGTCAATGGGAATAAGCAAAGCACGATCATGAATCGCCAAAGCCCACATTTACGTGCGTAATAACAGGCTGGAGTTGGATGTAACCAACAATCAACTCGAAATCGCGCAGAGTGGCATGTTAGCCAGCAGCCTAAGGGGAGAGGCGGGCTCGTCGCATCGTACCATGGCTTATCAGGACGTGCTGGGCATCCTGCATAACAATATAAAGGCACGGGCGCGTTTCCCAAACAGGCTTGGTTCTCCTTAAACGGGGGACAACAACCTAACAAGATGCAATCAGGCTCGAAATCTCGGACGCCGACGGATGATGTGGCATATAGAATCCACTTGGCCGCGCCCGTGGACTTCGATTCGGCTCGAAGCAGACATGTGTCTTTAGTACTACTGAGCCATGTGCACAAGGCGGTTCCCCTCGTTCGCACATGCTATATCGCAGAGTGATTTACGAATGTTTAGATGTCTCGTTATCTTTGCGCATGTTTGAGTCAAAACAGTTGATTCGAGACACATGGATTGGCCTTTCTTTTGAACCCGTAAAATCTTTCTTTTAAACCTTACGTTACTTTGCTTTTGCTACTGATTTGCACATCGTCTTGTGATATTACAGGTTCTTAAAACACTGCTCGAGTTCCGTCCGCCCCTGTTCTTTTCGGCCACGATCTAGAACGAACTTGAACGTTTAAATAACTTAGTGTCTAGTCGTTTATAATGATAGGCCCTCAGTGAAGTTGCTAAGTTGTCGCAGACATTCGACGGTGCCTCCCGTATATTTAATCTCACTTTATCTGCATGCTGTCGTGAAACTCTCTTCCACCAACCGTGAAGAGTTTGTTGAGAATTGACGATTATTTGCGACTATACTGGAACCGCCCGATTCCATTTACCTAGTAGCCATATTTAGTTATTATTGGAGCTAATCAAGGGAGCAGGTGCTAGTCAACCGCTGTTTTTGATAAGTCCGCTTCAAGCAGGGCGTTCATACTCAGATTCTATAGACCATCACACCACCACGACCACATCCTAGCGTCCCGACTTACAGACTAGAAGAGTCTAAAGAAAGCCAGAGAGTTATTAATTCCCAACAGAAAAGGCTGTGGAATGTGGAGGGTAGCACCAAGCTCACGAGGGACCCATACTCGCATGTTCTGCAGATGCCATGGCTGGCTTGGCCAAAGGGGGCTATTTGTCACAACAGGGAACTTCGACTCCTTCATAGCTAATGTCGACGGCTACTGCCGAGGAGAGGCTTTTGCTTCTGTTGTTCTTAGGAGACTTGAAGAAGCTCAGCATGATGGCGATAACATTGTAGGCGTCGTCGACAGCTGGGCTCCCAATCACGCTCCCTACGCTTATTCCATTCACTTCCCATCGTCATTAATCAAGTCCAGAAAGAGTCTCACTGCAAGTCTTACGGGCCTCTAGGGCTCAATCCACTGATATCGGCAATGTCGCCTTCACGGCACCGGCACAACGGCAGGCGACCTGTATGAAGTAAACTCAATTACCAGTGTTCTTGGTGGCAAGCGCATGACCGACAACTGTCTCGTTCTTCGACATTAAAGCCATCGTGGGCCACGCCGGGGCTGGTACTGCAACCTTTGCTTTGCTTAAGTTCGTCAAGATCCTCGGACACAACGGGGCGATCCTCCCCGCAACCTACAGCCAAGTACCCGGTCCATCCGGCCCAGCTGACCCCGAGTTCCCTTCGCTCACGAGTCGACACATCCACGTGGCAAACGGCCGCCAACCTCAGGCCCAGCCAACAGATAGTTCTGAACTGCTTCGATGCACTGGAGGAAACACAAGCTTTGTCAAATCACCTCTACTGCGCCCAAGGCCTCGTGCCAAGTCTGCCTGCGAGAATGACACGTGACGAAAACCAGACCAAAGATCTCACCAGGTCATTGTGTGTTCCGGGTTCTCTTTGACGGCAAAGAAAAAAAACGAGCGTCGAATTATCGACCATCTTAAGGAATCATAAAGATGACAGTCTGACGGACCTTGTTTCCTCGTCTAACGCCCGCTGTACCTATGTAGCACCACGCGTACAGGGCGGCGTGGGCAATAATCAGCACGTAAAAAGCTAGGTAGAAACCTTCTTGAAGACGCAAGCAAGAGAAGCAAACCTCCAGCGTCCCGGTTCCCTTGCCCGTACCTACACCGGGCATGGTGCAGCCGACCGCGGCATGGCCAAGCGGCTGTTCAACGCCTCTACTAGGTTTCATAAATCCATCCTGGCAGCAGAACATTTCTTTAACATCTATGGCTTTTTTCGGTTGTTAACTACAATTAAGGCGACGAATTCACGGGCAGCACACATCGGCCGCATATTAAGGCAGGATAAGAGCAGATCGATACAATAGGGTGCTCCAACTGGGCCTCGTCAACCTTTGGTAGTTACGGGGTCTCAAGCCAGACGTGATCACCGGCCGCAACCTTGATGAATACGCAGGTCTTTGTACTGCGGGGTGTTATCTCTTAGCATTAACATCTAACTGCTTGTCAAGTGAGCGCTTCTGCTTGATGGGCACTGCCAGGCAGAGGCTTACTCGATGCTAGTCTTGCTTTGGCTTGTGAGGAGACCTCATCTCTCACGGCTGCTAACTCGGGACTGCTGTGCCGCTTGCAAGAAGAAATCCAGCACGACACTCATTAGCGGGCCAACGGAAGCGATCTCGGCGATGTGGGACACTGCACGGAGAGATCACGGCATCGAGGCCAAGGTGCTTGAGTTGTTTAGGGCTTTCGCTCCGAACCGATGAATGAGATCGCCAGCGGCGTTGAATTACCAGCGCAGAATGTGTACTTCGCAGTGCTCAAACAACTATAGCCTTACCTTTACTCGGAAGACTGTAAAGAGAAAAGTTTCCTTTAAATACCAAATACATAGCTCGCTAGATGTAAGAGGCTGTCACTTTTGTGCTACTCTTGAAGCTATGCGCTGGGGTAGACTTGCTAATACCGGAACGGTGTGGATCAAGCTCGGCTCTAACGCTATAAATACCCTCATCGTACGTAAGACTTTGACTGTTCTATATAACGACCATTTACTGCCCACATCACCTCTGGCAAGGAAGATTAAGCTATTATCTATGATATAGTGGCTTATTGTATCGCCGAGGCCTTGACATCGAATGGCATGCCTACTATGGAGACTATAAATCGTCCCTGCACCTTGTTGAACTCTAAGGCTATCCTTCCCGCCTAAAGGATTACTGGAGAGCGCATGTCTGCCTGAAGCCTGAGCAGATCATTATTTGCGGTAACAGCCCTACTACAGTCACGCCAGGCAACAGGATGCCAGACCTGCCGTACTTAACACCGTATCTGCAATACCTAACTCGCGAGTCTATTCAGGCAGATGGCTCCACTCAGGCAGATTTCATGTTCAAGGTCAATTACGCAGAGGTGATTGCCACAGCCCAAGGTCACCTGGTTGATTCCTATCTTTCCCAGATCTAAGCTTTACAAAATGGCCTGCACTGCAGCCGACTAACTCATCCCAAAGAATTAGAGAATATCAGAAAAGCCGCACATCTCGGAGATAGACAGGCATCTTGTTATCAGCACGTCTACCAACGACTTAGTCGTGCAGACTACAGCCGTCTGCAAAGCGACGGCGTTCAGGTCAAGTTCAGTGTGACATCCGGGCCGAACACCAAATCCTTGGAACAAGCGCTCATGTGTAACGACCGCGCCGCCGCTCTGCAGATCAAGACAGGCTTAACATCTTTGTTTCTTGCCAAGGCCCGGATGAACGCCGCCATCCAAGAAGTCAGCGGTCGAAGCCGTCGTTGCTGGGCACTTGCAATCAACACGGTTTTCGCTGATGAGATCCCAGAGATTATCTTTAGTAATCTGGATGATGGGGGCCGAGAGGCGAGACATACCCTTCACCTGTCGGCAGTCCGGTGTTTATCTCTCGCTGAGATTCGAACCCGACGGCTCCGCCTCGGTGACATCCTTCTTCCAACTTCCCCAACTTAGCGCCAACCACTGCGTATATGAACTGCATTCATTTTAGGTGAAGGGCCAGAGGTGTTCCCTTGCACGATCGAACAAGCGACCAACCTCTACCTGTGCTTGGGTTGATTGACACAACACGCGGGCTCTGGGAGTACCGGTACGAGACGGGTCTCAACAATGTCTTCGCGCCGCTACCCTACGGCTCGGACATGGAGGCGTACCTGATAGCAACTCTTGCGCCCTCCACAAGTACCATCTGAAGCCATCAGGCCGGGGAAGAGACCCATGCACGCCACCTTGATTATATGGGCTACCAAGGATATGGCGGATGGAATGAATGGAGAGGACTATGACGAACTCTTTAACTCGTTTAGACTGAGAGAATGGTTCTGTTTTGATCGGACTGAGTTTGGTCCTAACGGTTGGGAAAAGCTGTGTGGTGATCAGATCGATTTTGATTCTATTGATGGCCATTAGGTTCCGCGGCGGACAGTATCTGTGAGCACACCAACTGTGCACTATTGTCTTTCCCGTAGTAAAGTTAGCTCGCGGGTGCGGAAGTTATAAGAGAACCGGAAACCGGGAGAGGCTGAGGGAAGTCGACAAGGTCGATTAGTTCAGAGGGGAACGAAACGGAGACAGCGACCAGCGAGATTAGCAATGGTAAAGTCGGAGTAGAATGAGAGATGACAAGGCATTAAAGGTCGACACTGAAACTCTCAAGGTTGTGGAGGCGTTGAAGAGCTAATGAATACAAAGCCAGCGAGTCTTCAGTAGCATTTCCCCGGGCTTAAAGCTGAGGACGTGCTAGGGTAAGAACTAGCTACAAAGACGTCTGCAGGGGCAAACCCTTGCGACCGATTTTGCCATCACTGTTTCCGTGCGTTGAAAAAACAGTACGCTAAGGCGCACCAGCTCAAGCTGATCGACAACAGCAGCAGCATCTTAAACACCATTGTGGCTGCTAGCATTCATTGACGTGAGTATGGCAACCTTTGTGCCTCGATTGTATTACAGAATGAAATCAAAGCCGTGCGTTGAGTTGAAGGGGATGATCATCGTAGCTTGTTTGAGTTTTGGGCCGTAGAAAATTAATGATTTGCGTCTGTGGCCGGTTAGGTTGTGGAGAAGAAGGAATGTGTAGCATGGAGGTGGGAGGTCCGATAAGAGGTCCGAGTAAGGCTTTCTCTGTCACAAGACCGGCTCGGTGCCTCCCAAGCTCTCGTTTGCTTCCACGACGTCACTGAATTCGAGATAGGAACTTTTGATGATTTAATTGATGTTCGAGTAGAACTGTGTTCCAGATGTGTGATCGGTTACCGGTACTTCAAGGCTGATAATAATTCGCTACAGAACCGTTTGAAGCTTATTTGTCGCGAGCTGAGCAATAACCACCATCGGCCATACTTAACTTCCAACGTGAAAGATAAATATTGTACAATGACTCTCTAAGACCTGATATGCTTCCTAGTACTCGACCGGACCGATTTGTACTTGAGTTTAGGAAATTGCAAGGATTGTGATCTTATGCTTGGGCCGGGGAGGCAAACTTAACATTTTTGTCTGCAACAGTCCTGTCCGACTCTGTTCAGCTCTCGTCCTTTTCTGTAAGCGTTCAAGCAACTTGCGTGCCTCTATAATCTCGCACCAGTATGCGTTCGCTGTGACCTTGCCTACGCTACTCAGAGATTCTATGTAGAAGTATTGTGAAATGATTGGCGAATGAATTAAGATAAATAACCACGATGTTCCGGATTCTTCGAGGGTACTTCATCCCATACTTTAAAGATTTGGTTAATAATGGCCACTGACCACTGTGATCCGAGTAAGGCAACAGGCGTTTCTGCAACCCGGATTAATACAACCCAATAGAAGGGCCCTTCACAAAGCCGCGGATCTGAAGCGAGTGAAAAGGCAAGGATAAATGAGAAAAGAAAGGGACTTGAAATTGCCTAACCTTAAATCAAACACGTATCCGCTCGCACTTTTAGAGTCTGACAGGAACAAGACAGGCACAAGCTTGTCGACATACCTTGGATCGCCAGACAAAACCAGGCACATGACTCGCCCATAATGGCCCTAGTTCGTCTGCCAAAGCCATCACAGCAAAACATAACAAGAGGAGCGAAAACCGAATAATCCGCCACGCCCGTCAAGTTTAAGTAGTCCTTCCAGACGGTATCAACCCACATCACGCCCGCCGCTCCCGCAGGAGGGAATGTTCCATAGTATCGCCACCATTACTGGCACCGCCTTCTTAATTATTTTATAATGAAAATGTCTCAGCTGTCTTGAAAATTACGATATCGTACCCTCCTCAGGTATCATACCAACCTAGCGACCTAGAAGGACTGACCCTGCAACTAGCATACGTCCCAGGAGCGTTATAACTACCTGAGGTACAGTTCAATGCTCTCCCTCTTGATCAGTCTGATCACTCAATGACGCTTCCCGGCTTCAAGTAGATCCTTAATGACCTTTCTGTTAGCATCTGCTAATCTCATTAGGATGACGCAGGGTCAGTGCTCTGGCCTACCGAAAGTTTAATCAGCGAGAAGATACCGCGACACTGTATGTGGCACAAAGGGTGGGCTATGGTTGGTGAAGGACATGGACTTGCCTCGTGCTCGAACGGAGTTTGCGAAGACTTAGCCCCTCTTTTAGCGCCTGGACGCGAGAGCGAGAGCGAAAGCCATCCAAGCACAGAGCATGGACAAGAGAAGGAAGGGCTTGTATCAGTATTGTCAGTAATTCAACGAAAGGTTGTCAGGCAGACGTGACTGGACAGTAAAACCTCAGGTGAGAAACTACCCAGTAGGAATCGAAGCTGGGTTGTGCTTGGAGGACTTACGTTAGCTCGATCCAACTCTGAATCAAAGCGCAGTACATGCTGATGATCCCACTTCATCGTGTAGTATCTAACGGCACGTTATTTGATTTTCGTCCGGTTGCGCTGCAGGGGTGGCAGCGCACGCTGTCAGATTAGACAGGTCGGGGAGCTGGGCAAATGATCTCAGAGTCATGTCTGATTGCATGCTTCGGCGCTCGGCGCTCCCCGCGCTTCACGCCTCAGCTTGTTGCTTGCCCCTGACGTGCTAATTTTTATCTCGAGAACAAGCATTATTCACCATCTTGGCTAAGGTCGGCGAGCCGACCACTGGCGATCACAAATTCTTTGAATGTCCGAGGTTCCAGGGGGCAACAAGTGATGACTACATCGCGTGTAGCCATAGATATAGTTGGCGGTGGCACTTGGCGTCAATGTGTCTAACGTCTCCAGGACTGGGCAGTGTTCTATCGCCTTGTACCAAAGGGAGGACAAGCAGGGCAGTTGGCCTGCACGACACAGCCGTACAAATTGTATACATGTGTCTTTCGGACTCTCCGTGCGGAGGAACCCTTCCTAACCAAACCTATCAGTACCTAGAGTACAAAGCTCACAGATGAGTTCTCAGCATCATCTAAGGCATCCCCTATCCTTGAAAAGGGACGCTCGGCGTCTTGCCCCTGTTTCTTTCTACAAACAAAAGTAGTAAAATGTATAGAGGTTGATCCGGGCCTCCAGCTACCTGGGAGCCGGGCCAAAATTTGGAAGGCTCCTCCGTACCTGACCAGAGCTACGACTTGTTCGTGTGAGAAGAAAAGTAGAGGCTGAGAAAACGGTTTTCTGCCAGACTAGCACTTAAACAGTAGACTTTTAAAGTGAGTGGAATTCCATGGACTAAGTAGAAGAAATGCTGAACGGATGCTGTCTCCAGCATCTTGTCTGCAAAAGGCCATTTAGTAAATGAGGGGCTTCCTTCCCTTCCCTTTGGCGAAATTGATTCATGCATCCGTACACATCTAGATAGCACCTCGGAGGCTTCGAAGCCCATTCTTGGTTGTCGTACGCAACCTGACGACTGTTCTACACAATGTTGCAATCACCTACAAATTATCGCACGAGCACGCGTTAAGCATAAAGTCCATGTTAGTCCGAGCAAGACTCTCATATTGAAAGGAGCGCAAAGTTAGACTTCCATTCCACGTTAATAAGTCATCGGTTTGCAGAACGAGATGTCGCTTAACTACACACCCCATCAAGCTTAAAACACCGGATTTTAGAGCGTCTCATTACTTTCATCTTATAGAAGGCCATCACTTTAGGCTGTCTTTTCAATCTTTCTCTGCCAATCAATGCGCACATAATCTCTTGAGCATGTCCCGCAGCAACAGGCTGTGCCGATACGCAGCAATGCAAGACGGACGACATCTGGGCCCTCTTGTTGCTTCATTGCCGTACAAAAGCATCAGCAGAGAATTTCCATCGCTTTAATCATTTTGGCCATTGTTTCGTCCTCCTTAATCATCGGTACGGAGCACTGTGAAAATCCGTATTTCAACACAATCCCAACGGTCTCAAGGTGTAAAGGCCTCTAGCCGACTTTTTCGATAGCAAATGCCCAGAGTGGTTCAGCTGGGATGAACCCGGGGGCCGACTACTGAAGCGCTCACACCTTGTTGGTAATAATTAAGTCGCCTGCATTCAACGTTGTAGTGTCGAAATTCTCCGCCTCTCATACATTGCAAGCAACTTCACCACAGAAGACAAGGCGAGGTATATTTGCTTGGTACTCTATTCCGTACGATGACCGTCGTCGGCGGGGAGATTTCGGTTATACCGCTTCGACCGGCATCTCATCTATTTCAAAATGACATCTATCTCTAATGAAACCTAGACCTTGTAGAAGAAGATACCAACGGCTTTGTGATGTCTGTGGGCAGGGATAGATGGCTGTACCGTTCCAAGCCAGCAGCAGGCCGGCTGCGGAGAGTTGAGTTACAGGCTCAAATGAGAAGTCAACCCCATACGCGACACCCTCTGGACCTGGCTTTGTACGAAGTAAACATGTAGCAAGTCACTTTATTAGCATGTACTAGTTCTGCAATTTTAATAGAATATTAAGCAGTCTTTCGACTAATAAAGGTAATCCACTTAACGTCGAGATTGTTATTAGTTCACTAGATCCTTCACTCCAAGAGAGCCCAGCGATCACAATGGTAGTCTTCACGGTTTCTCGTCTGGCCTCTTTGCAAGAGTCAAGAGACCAAATCCCGCTTGCCCAGATGGCAAGGTAGAGTGGCGTATCATGGCGGCTTTTAAGGTGTGACGGTAAACAACTAAGAGTCTTTTCTTCCGCAGCCACAGCCGTTGGCACAACAGCCCAAAAAGTCCGCATTAATTCAGGAAATGACGGTAACAGCAACCATTTCCAAACTTATATAGCCTTGGAAGAGCGGATGAGGCAGTAGGAGACGCAGGTGTGTCAACACCTCGTGGGGAAGGAAGCGTTGACGCGTACCCCAAGGTTAAAACATACCGTAGCATCGGCCATCGGAATGCTGTTCATGCCGGAGCGGCGCGTAGACACATTATAACCAGCCTGTTAGCGTTCTTCTTTCTCCCTCTTCTTTTTTTTAAAAAAAAAAAAAAAAACTATAGATATTCCTCAAGAATTTCAGTTGATTAAGACTTAGGTAGGGTGCATTTGACGCGTGTCCGAGAGGCTCCTCAGTTTACAGGACCTTGGTTGTGTACAAAATACGATGCAGAAACATACCCAAGCAATCAATTCCAATATTCTAGAAAACTATTCATAGCAGTATCTATTACTGTAGCTTTCTTGTTTCTTGCAGAGCCGTCTACCTTCGCCGAGCCCACCCCCCACCCCCAAAGCACTTGTCGGCACTTTCGCAGTATCCAGTGATGGCATGTAGTCATTCAAACAGAGACACTTACCAGCCGGTGCAGCTGCAACTTGTTGCAACTTATTAGATGGTTTCGGACGCGCCGCGGCTCGGCGGGCTGGGTCTCAAAAAAAGAATTAGCCTCGCTCGCTGTCGGTGAAGCTATGGACGAGCGCTCAGCGCTCGCACATTATGAAGCGGACTTGTCCCACCGCCAAGGCTCAGTTTAATGTAGAACCTAGAGTGTAATTGTACCCATGGCAATCCGGATTTTCGCAGTTAGCCAACAGAGTGGGTACTGAACCGGTATTTGAGGTACAAAGCTGCCAAGGGACGTATGTAAGGATGGCCTTTCAGTCAACGGACATTAGTAAATATAAAGTCGGATGATTCCCTAGGCTATGATCCCCTACATAATCGTAAGAATATTTCAGGACGCGCACAAAGCCGGCACCGGGATGTCGCTTATACGCAAGTACATGTGTGGTGTTTTTCAGGCCCTGGGTGTCTGCAATGATTAGTGATTCTTTGGTACCATGGCCGAATGGTCCATCGCTGGGCGCGTAGCACACCACCAGTATCCTCGTTGTTACATAGATTACGGGTGATCAGTCGCCTCTTATGATTATTTATTCATGAGTTCAAAGTTGTCAGCCTCCTGTTTAATCTCTAAGAACAGACCAGCAGGCTTTCCCGAATAGGCTAATTGAAACTTTAAGTGTTGAGAAAGAATGAACAACAATGTGTGAACTAAATTACTCTTAATTAGAGTAGCGTTAAACTTTTAACTGATTCAGGTACAGAGTGCAAACTGATGTTCATTTAATATACTCAATATTATTGCTTTCAGTAATCACTTGGACGATCGATTAACTGTATAATACCCTTAAGGCCCCCTTTTAAGGTATTTAAAAAATTCGTCCCAAATCTTTGGATCAGTCACTTCACAAAGACTATTCATCGCACCATCGAACATAACTCTGATCTACCTAAGGCGATTATCTACTCTCTGTTTCATCATGAAGCTCCTTGTAGCAAGGTAAGCGTCCTTTTTGCTTCATCTTGGATTATTTTAACCTCTCACAGCATGGCCCTCATCGGCCTTTCCTCAGCAGCTACGAACATCAAGTGTTTGAGGCCTGACAACACATTGTCTGGGTACACCCTCTCCTGCTGTGGTCCTAACACCAACGGGACACCCGTCACTATATCCACTAAGGAAACAGTGGTATGTCTCAAGCTATATTCATCTTTCAGCTATGTGGCCTAACACTAACACATCTAGTGTTATGTCAACACTATTTCTACTGAGAAGTACACAAATTGCTGTACTGATGGCGGCAGACGGGCCGGATACAGGGCGGTTAGAACATAGTTAAAACTGTCAGAAGACCCAATGGCGGACAGTACTACAGTTTACTTACGACCCATAAGATGCAGTAGGGCCAAAAACACATCAGGCAGCTAGAAGCTGGCAACTGCTGGATTGCTTGCATAAGGTCCAGGGCTAAATAGACTGGCCCCGAACGGCAGAACTACAGGAAAAGTTGTGCGGAGATAAACGAAAAGTGTTACTACTCCTCAAATTTGGTTAACTCTACCTTAATCTACTGGAAACACGTCGCAAGGAAGCACTCTTCTAGACTGCACAGTGAGAAATTGTGAAAAGCGATAATATATGTTGCATGCTGATTAGGAGGTGTGTTTGAGAAGCAGTAAAGGCAGCAGGCCTTTTGGCCACTTATTTAACGCAGTGGTCACTAACCCTTATAATCGGGCTCAAGCATCGCAACTCAAACAGATAGCCTGCTTATGCTCTCTTAAACTCTCGGGAAATACACGAAGGGTAGCCACTTCTCAGATGCCACCCTACGCCAAGAAGTCCAATGAGGAACAAGTTAATTTTCAAAAGGAAATATAGAGAAAAGAAAAATGTATTCCCGGGAAAACATCCATGGAAACGCCTCGAATCTGTCGAGCGCGTCATATTGTTCTTCAGGGGTCCTCCAGGCACCGCCTCGTTTCCTTAAGGTGCTAGATTCATACCCAACGGTCGGAGTTTAACTCGTTCGCTGTTCCAATGCTGTGATGGCATACGAGAGCTGATTTTTTCTACACCCTTATCAATGTCAGGATGTCCAAAATGAGTCAAAGGATGGTCTTTCTCGACGTCATATGTTAATTGTCAGATTTCTGCAACCAGGAAGCCGTGACAGTCGGCCAACCTGCCTTCACTACTTCCATATGCCCACTTAGCCCCTATAATACACCTAACAGATAGTTACACAAGAAATCAAATCATCACTTATTATAGCACACAACTTCCTACTACATACTATACGGTACAGAGTTGGCCGTATAGACCTAGATAGATTTCGCGGGTTTTTAATCGCTATTAATCAAGTTAGGGGGTTTAAAAGAGGAAGAACATTGCTTACTAAGGAGTTGAATATTTATACAAAGCTAACAACTTTGGTATGGCGTAGTGTGTTCTTAGATAGAACGGCGATACGACTGCTAATCCTAAAAGAATATCTATTGGTTGTCGCGACTGGCGGCGATCGTGCAACCAGCCATGACAAAATGTTGACGATAGGGTCACTTCTCGCGTTTCGGCCACTGGGACCGAGGCGCCACTTTGACGCAAAAAGTGGCAAAGCAATGGAGAAGACAATCAGTAGTTAAGCCTCCGCAGCTTTGTGATGCCCCTGGAAAGGCTCTTCAAAGATCCTTTCTCTGACGCCTCTGCCAACTAACGCGGGTTCGTGTTAACGCGGCTGTTGCTTGGTGCTCATATAAGAGAGCTTACATGACGTATGGCGTTGATGCCATCATTGCTGCTGCTTTTATTGTTGTTATTGGAGTTTCCATGTATGACAGTGACTTTTTTCTTCACGTCACAAGTTTTCCTTTTTCATCTTCACGGCGCTCCTCAAGAGCAGGGGATGGGACGCACATACGCTTATTTTGCATATGAGCACTTTGAAGATGTCCCCCTCCACTATGTGTTGTTGCTAAACATCAGCAGCTTGGCCATGTCCCGTAGGAGAGGAGGGCAGTGATTGGAGACGGTGGCGTCTATGACAAAGATTAATATCTTTCTGTAATTAATGAAATCTGATAAGAATATCTGGGGTCTTCCGGATGGTATTTGGAGGTACTGATGAAACACAATTTGTTCAGGCAATAGACCATAGTATGGACATAATAACAAATATTACGGCAAATTTCTGACTCCTTTTGCATGGCTGCTATGATTCCAAATCTGCCGCCACACTCTCTCCATCACATGGCTATCGACTGAATATTACAGGTCGGCGGACTGCGTCAGAGCTTGTTCGTGACGCTGTTG
Source organism: Colletotrichum chlorophyti (assembly GCA_001937105.1). Taxonomy (NCBI): domain Eukaryota; kingdom Fungi; phylum Ascomycota; class Sordariomycetes; order Glomerellales; family Glomerellaceae; genus Colletotrichum; species Colletotrichum chlorophyti. The sequence continues at coordinate 20,454 of MPGH01000007.1, read as the reverse complement.
TTCTGAGGCTAACAAGACAAGAAAAAATGAGTTCCTGGCACCTAACAATAGTATGTATGCAATCTCTCATTTGAGCTGGACTCAAGCTCTGGCAGTTTTGAAGGAGATGCCAAGGAATATGTCACCTTAGCTATGCAGTCGGGCTGGCAGCGAACTGGTCGCTCCAAGACCCTGAAGCTTGGATTCCGCAGTGATTCAAGACGGCACAAGTGGGACACTACGTACATAGCCGTCCTTTTGGGTTGGGTGCCAACACTGCTGGCAATTACTTTGATTCTCTGAGCCATGCCTTTTGTTCTTGAAAGTCTTCTCTTAGCATCTCCATTCGGAATTGGCGGGTAGCTCCTCATATTGTGTAGATTGGCCGAGTACAGGATACATGATTCGTGAAGCTGGAAAAGGAGTTGATTATGGACACTCTCTGAGTCTGATCCAGAGACCGACTGGCTTAGACTTGATTTATCTATCAGATGACTTATGGAAAGCTGATGTGCGTCGGGCATGGCTTGTTCAGGAAGACGACACTACGCTATCTGATATCGAATGATAGTGTTTTTCCTCTTCCCCGACCCCCATTTGCGGCTCCAGTGAAGTATCGGGTTGTGGGTCTTGTTGTTATTCCAATCTGAATCCAAGACGTTACGGGCTTAACACTATTCTCGTATTGAAATCTAGGTTTCCTGTTCGGCTTAGTCGTAGTAGGAGCAGTAGTCCCTAGATCCTTATGAGCTAGTCGCACAAGCTTATCTCATTCCTACCAGCAGCTCAGAGCTAGGCTCAAATAGCGAGATACGATAAAATCCAGCTTTTTCACCCCCGAGTGCAATGGACCTTTTCCTATCTGTTCATAATACCTGCGTAACTATAAAAATGTCGGATAACGTCTAGTTGGCACGTTTAATATCCTCTCTCACACGCCAATCAATGGGATTGGGGCTATTCGCCCAAGATTCCATATATTTGTGTCTACTTGAGTACTAGTGTAGTTGTATGGCGATTAATTAAATAACTTTATACTTTATGACATGTAGACTCGTCTTGTATTGATGATAATTATGCCCATTGAATTGGGATGAACGGTTGGATGTTGCGTATGAAGCAGTACTCTGGTGCAACAAAACACCCGTATTTGCTATTGTCTGTGAAATCTTGTGAATCCTTTTAACTTTCGTGCACAACAGGCCTAACCGGCCTCTATCTCTCACATTCAAGGAGTCGTTTGCTGCTGTCGTCGTTCCCAAGGTGCAGTAAATTTTCGGCAACGCGAATCCGCTTTTGTCATTAGCGGTTTTCAAAGGTAGCCCAAATGTTTCGAAATAAAGACGTTGAGCGTTCAGCTCAGACTGCTACAATGCGATGCGATAAGTTTCTTCTAGCACATCCAATTCAATTATAACGACTAGCATCTCGCCCAGGCTGATATCTTGTCCGGCTGTAGCGTTTAAACAAGTGTTATGTGTCTGTCAGAGTAGGGTATGCTGCTTTAGAATGATGAAGTTGGGCCAAAAAATGGGGAACCTAGGTACCATGATATAAAAAGCAAATACACCCGTTTTTCAGGCAACCCATAGTTATCTGCTCGGAAATGCTATACACTAGCTTCCTGCCCTTGATATACCCTTTGCGCACCTGGTGCATGCCCTCGACCACGGCAGCCAAGCCTGCCCTTCGCAACTCCAGAGGATGCGGCACAATCAAACCCTCATCGAGGAGGCGCTGAGCTAGCACATACCACGTTTCGGCGCAAGCGCGATCATCGAGACGTGCTCCTAGATCGAATGGCGGGGCCCACACTACCTCGTAGCCGAACTGCGTGTATCCACAGATCCAGTCCGGCTCGACGCTGCGGCGTGTGTGCCCGCGCAGAGGGAAGGGATCCAGAGCCACGTACCGGCCGCCCGCCGGGCTCAAAGCCTTGCAACATGCGTCCATCGAGACCATGTCGGAGATGCAGTCCAGGGCTATGCCCAGCAATCCTTCGGTATACTCGAGTATCTCCATCCCGCAGCCGGGTGAATGGTAGTCGAAGGTGGTGGCGGCGCCCAGCTCGAGGGCCCGGGACGCCGACGCTTCAGAGCACGTCGTGACGGGTGTGAGTCCCAGCAGCTTCAGGACCTGAATGGCCATGGAGTCTGAGGCGGTACCTCCCCCGTATACCAGCGCATAGGTCGGACGAGTATTGTTCCCGGTCGATTCGAGTACCAAAGGCCCCGTGGCGTCGGGCATAGGGATTCGCAGGTACTGGGAGAAAGAAAGCTCAACGGTTGCCAGGACTGCCGGCAACGAAGAGGCCGTTTCAAAATCCATGCTGGCCGGGATGCGCCATACTAGCTGAGAGGGCACGGCCAGATAATCGGCAAAGGCGCCGTTATCGTGGCGGAGAGGATTACTGCCAAAGATGCCGCCCATGACGCAGTCGCCGATGTGCCACTGATTTGACTCGGCATCGCTGCCTAAAGAAACTACGATGCCGGAAAAGTCGGTGCCACTCGTTGCGTCGGTCGCGGGCGACATATCAACCGACTTCGCGTCTACCGGGTTGATGGCAACGCAGGCCACCTGCACGAGCAATTCGGACGGTCGCAGTACAGGCAAGGTAGTATCTTTGATCACTACGAGCTCGTTGGAGCCAGCAACCTTAAGTGCTGTGTGAGTGGCTGGGAGCGAGTCGGTGATGAGGATGGCCATTGCAACATGAAACGCACAGTCTGATGCCTGGAGTTATTCTGTCAACAATACGAGAATAGAAGATAGTTTTCTTTCACGTCTTTCTGAGGAGCTACTGTGTGCATCGTCATATGTGGAGCTTAATCTAGGTTGAGTACCAACGGCCTGCTCAAGATTTTCCTCGGTCCAGTATTGACACCTTCCAGATAGCTTCTGAATCGAGTCAAGAGGGACGCTCTACGCTTTCTCCGTACCACCGAGGGGCCTGAAGCTACGACGCCAGCAAATGCCAGAAAGCGATAGGCTGCGCCGGAACCACCGACTGAATCGATTGTCTCTTTGTCGGTTAATGACTGTCGTCCTCAACGTCTCTTGGGTATTCTTTTCGTCGTGAACTCCGGCGATGCGGACAAGTCGATATGCCGAAGTGCCGTGACATTCATTTTGTCCTTTCAACTGCAACAAATTGTCCACTTTGATGGATCGTGGATCCAGCCACGTACCAGGGTTTTGAATCGCATCTATACGGGTGCTGTGTAAAGAAACTATGGTTTTCTGGTGATTGGACGAACCTGGGACCCCAGTCTAGTGCCCGACGGGATGGATAGCGGAGCCTCTCTCTCCAAAGTTCCAGTTTTACAAAAACCTTATTGTAACCGCTGTTCACAGAACGGCGCCTGATGAGTTATAGCAACCCCCGGGGGTGCGCGGATATCCCGATGTGAGAGGATCTGCCAAACGCCCACGAACCCTAGCTTACCGTCGACTGCCACACTGACTGGGTCTCTTTTATACACTGTAGTCCTTTACAATCTGTCCGAGGATAGTTCGTTCGCAATAAACGTCGACAGACAGACATTCACCTTCATCTTGGATTTTGGCACGATCTTGCGCACAGTCTTTGGCCTGTCATGGCCAAACACGGCTCTGCTGGCCGCTGCAGCATGTGTAGTCTATGTCGTCGTCTACCGGTTAACTAGTTCTAAGCCCGGTTGCCAGCTTTCCAGGACCGACTCTAGCAGCCCTTTCTTTTCTCTACGAGCGCTATTTCGACATCGTCAAAGAGGGCGGAGGGCGGTACTGGGCCGAGATAAACCGCATGCACGACGCTTTTGGCAAGTGAAAACCCTCTTACCACGGGCGAGAATTTTCCTTTAATATTTGGCGTGCCAGGACCCATCGTGCGAATCAATCCCTGGGAGGTGCACATCCGGGACCCGGAGTGGACGAAGGCCTACAAAATGAAGACGAAGGCGTCTAAGCCGGCGTGGTTCTACCGGTCTCAAGGCCCGCCAGGCACCGTATTGCAAGCAGGTTAAGGGAAGCAACCAGCAATTAATGTCTTGTCATATGCTGTCCAGATTCTTGCTGACTGCTGTCGTCATGAGCATGGTTCAGTCCTCACGAGTTCCATTACATGCGACGTCAGGCTCTGTTACCTGTCTACGCTACCACTGTCATCGTGTCCCGTGAAAAGGTGTACGAGGCGTTGGTGCACAAGTTGGTTGATAGATTCAGAGGCTTCAAGGGCACCGGCTCCGTCCTTACCTGTGAGCTCATCACCGTCCTCTCTATTCATGGTTTCTCAATCCGTCTACTGACTTGCTAATTGTTGCAATATGGCAGTGGAGGATGCTTTCGCTGCCTCGCTATCGATGTGACTTGTACCACGAATCTCAGTAGGGACTTCGGCTTTGTAGACGTCGAGGACTTTGAGACAGAGATGTTCTCCATCGGAAGGGCCTTTGGACGCATGAACATAATCACTCGTCAGGTAGGGCACTGGCTGTTCGAGGTGCTGCGGGCACGTCCACGTTGGAGCAAGAGCGTGGAGGTGGCAAGTCCTGGCGTCGTACGCATTCTGCGCTTTAGAAATGTGAGTACATCACATGCTAGACTTCCCGGATTACTGTCGCAAATTTGTCCAATTTCTCACAATAACTGGGTGTCTCGTGAGTAGATGATCATGGAGGCCATCAGTGATGACTACCGCGCTGTAACTGCAGCCGCGGGCCAGAGAAAGACCGGTACAAGCGGTGGCAAAGCCACAGCTGCGGGAGCAACGGCTGAGTTTACCACCGCTGTTGAGCACATATTGAACTCGAGCCTGCCGGCCTATGAAAAAGAAAAAGATATCACCCGCGTGGTGGACGAGGTCTGGCTAAATATCAACGCGGGCATCGAGACGGAAGGCGTCATGATGACATTTGCGGCTTTTATGTTGCTTCATTGTCGAGAGAAGCTCGCCAGACTCGGTGAAGAGCTTGGCGAATGCGAGAAGAGACTTGGAAGACTTCCTAGTTATCAGGAGCTCCGGAAGCTTCCATATCTGACCACCGTGATACAGGAGTCGTTCCGGCTGAACCATCTCGTATCGAGCCGCCTCCCCAGGTACGACCCGAACAACAACATGGTGTACCAGGACACGGTGATCCCCAAGGGGGTGCACGTGTCCATCTCGCTTTACGACACCTACCTGAACCCCGACGTGTCTTCCGATCCATACAATTTCGAGCCGGAACGATGGCTTGATGATGCCGACCGAAGACGGATGCGCATATACGTCAACAACTTTGGCCGCGGTCCGCGTGCCTGCATCGGGCAGGAGGTGGCGAACATAGAAGTGTACCTGGCGTTGGGGGCGCTTGTTCGCCCCTTCGGCTGGTTTCGACATGGAGTTGCACGACACGCTGTACGAGCGTGACGTTGTCTTTTATTCCGATTTTTTCGGGGCCTTTCCTAAGAGCACCAACAACGTGAGGGTGAAAGTGGTGTGACTTGCGTGAGAGAACTCCATGGTCGTGGTGGTGGCCTGGACGATGAATGGCACACACAATACGAAGATTGACAGAGTTTTGTTTCACGTTAAGAATTAAGCTAAGGGTGGCACGAGATTGAAAATGACCACCTCTCCTTCAGAGATAGTACCCGCAGAAAAAACATTCAGAAGAATCTCTGGCTCCCGCTGAATGATGGACGATGTAAGCCAGCTCCGCATTTCTGAACCTTTCTTTGCGACAATGGGGGCAAAAGACGTCACGTACAGTACCTGATCCATCACGCTGCAAAGTTTGAGCAAAGGCGGCCCCCAGTATAGCTCCAGCATTGACGAATAGTGGTTACCAGTCCATGTAACATCGGGTTTAGAGGTTGTCGTAAGATACTAGTCCTAATTGCTGCAACGTGATTATACGTTCCACTTTTATAATAAACACTCAATTAGGAATTTTGTAGGAAATAGTTATAACCAATCCAGAACTCGTTTCCAATGAAAGATTACCAGTTAACAATAACAAAAGCGGAACCAGAAATGCGCCTCTCATATAACGGTCTGATATAAATCGATTCGTACAGCTGTCTCGTAAGGTCCCCTGGACAAAAATTCCTTATTCCACTAATAATGGCAACACCGATCCTATTCAAGGTTTGTTGGTATTCTGTTGACTGCCAATTGCCGTGTCGATGGAGTGGGAGTTCCTCTCGCGCTCCACACAAGGAAGTCAGTCAGACCTCTCCCTGGCAGATGGAACTGAAGCCATGCGTCATGAAAGAGGTATTTGGTCACTTGAGCAGGGGCTCCAAACTCAGTCTAAATCTAGCGAGTGGTGCGTAAAACTCTAATTACACTCACCTATCTAGCCCCGCCTCGTCCATCCTCTAATGTGTAACCACAATACCCTCTTGTGACCCATCGGGTCTATTTAACCAAGGCTACAAACACCCTCAGTGAGGGCTTAGCCCAGATGCCCTTCGTCTTCTTGTCGTGCCAGTCTACGGATTCTGGACACGACTCCAATTAGAAATTGTACATGAACCTGGCCAAGATACTTCGCATTTCGTGCAAAGCCACGTTCTGGCCAATGCAGGCCCGAGTGCCGGTTCTGAAGGGTACCCAGGCGAGATGGTTATGGTAATTGTGGTACGCGGAGAATTCTCCCTCGTCGGGGAGCCATCGCTCGGGAACGAACTTTTCAGGGTCCTTCCAGTAACGCGGCGAGTTGAAAGCCGTCCAGCTGGGGATGGCCACCTGGGTCTGAACCCTCGGGTCAGCGTACCGATAAAGCCGCTTGGCGACGGTGGTGGACCAACCTTCTCGGAGAACCACTCCCCATTAACCACGTTACCGCCCGGCGCCATCTCGCGTTGAGTGCCCAAGCCTACCTGACCGGTGGGGTACACTAAGTCACGGCCCAGAGTCAGTTGGTCTTCGCGGTGTGGGAACGGGAAGGGGAAAGGTACTCACTCCGCATAGCTTCCTCAATGACAGCATTCATGTAGCTCATCTTCTTCATGGCGTTGCTTGTTAAGCCGGACTCTTGCGGATCGGTCCTAATCTTCGGCAGCAGCTTCTCCATCTTGTCAGGGTTGTTGAGGAACAGCCAAGTCATGGCGGTCAGTGTGGTGGCTGTAGTCTCAGTTCCCGACATCTTGAACATGCCCGCATTCGCGTTCATCGTCGCGCGAGACATCAGCTCCCCTAGCTGTCTGAGCATGAAGCCAAAGATGTCTGGGCGGCTGTCGTTGCCCCTCTCCAAGCGCTTGGTGACCAAGGCGTTCGAGCTCTTGATGTGCCTCGCGCAATCCTCCATGACGCCTCTGGGCGCCAAGGCGCCGTATGACAGTCCACCAAGAGGATATGCCTTCATGACCGATCTGATGGCTATGGCGAAATGACATTCTAGGTTAGTGATCGGCTGGTGCTGGGTGTTTTGAAGACGTCTTGGCCGGAATGCTCACTGAGAAACTTGAAAGTAATAAACACCGCTTGCACCCACGGAGATTCTACTATAGTTTCGAGCTGGCCAAGGTCCTCGCCAAAGGTAAGACTGCCCATGATGTCAAAAGTTGCGAAGTTATACAGCTTGCCAATATCCACCCTCAGCTTATCGTTAGGGCTATCGACAATCCCCTGCCTCGGTATCTCTACTAGCTGGTCAATGTACTTCCCGATCAGGCTTTCCTGCTCTGTCAGCGCCCGGTTCCTGAAGGCGTGGTTGAACTGCCTTTTTTGCGCCGCACGCCCGGCCATGGTTGGCTCGGTGGCCATCGGATGGACGTTGCTTGTCAACTTCCCAACGAACCGTTCTAGATTCTTAACGTTTGGTCCGTACTTTCCGTGCTTGTGTCCGTATATATCCTTCCAAGCTCGAGGGTTGATGAAGCTGAGGCGGTTAGGCCCCAAACGGACCGTTTCGCCATATTTTCGGTGCAGTCTGTCGTTCCATTTCATAATGTCCCCTTTGGCGAAGTGATAAGTCCAGACGAGGCTGGTCAGTTTCGCGAGCAGCGGCCCAGGATACTTGCTGAGGGACTGGAACAAGACGCGGTAGATAGCGGTGCTGACCAGGTACGCAGCGATCAGACCAACGAATAATGATATGCCAAACCGCACGGGTTCTCCTGGCGCCGCGGACAAGATGACATCGGAGACTTGACGCGCCGTGTCCGTCGCTGACCGTGTTCCCTCCATCCCTGGTTCAGTCGGTAGTGAGCAGAAGTAAAAAAAAAAAAAAAAAGCTGGACAGAGTAGTTGCAAAGAACAAGAACCCCCTGGAGTTGGTGTTGATGTCGTTGTCGTTGTTCTTTTCAACGCCCGGCGGTTGCTGAGCGGTACGCTTCAGAAAACTGCGTCTGGGTATAGGGTTATCCCCCAGTTAGCCTGCGGAACGCATAGTCCGGGCCGCAACATACAGTCAGGCCTGGCGTAACAGAGATCGGCAATGAGTCTGGCACGCGATGTACGATTCAGCCGCCTTCTCCATTAGCCCCACAACTCCAGACCCCTACTGCAGCAGGGACCCTGACTCCTGAATGCGGCCTGGAGCCATCGGCCGGAGGCTTTGGAGACTTTGAACTGGCCCTTCGTGCCGAAGAAAGGCAAGTAATAATCAAGCAAAGTTTCAACTAATGGAGCAATAGTCGGAATATAACGCAGCTCCTGCACTAGTTGATGTTCCGCGGCCCGCGTATTCTGTTCGGGATACGGGAAATCTCAGCTATTTGGCCTGTCGGGCTTCCAAAGTTTGCAGATAGTTATGCCGCGCGCAACGGTCGAGTCACTCAGCCAAACCGAACACCAACCTGGAACTGCACACACGCCCCCCTCTTCCCCTTGCCAACTTCTACCCGAAACTTAACGTATTCCTCCAAGTGGTTTATTGCCGTCTAGTTGTATGCCGAGCAGCCGCATGAGTTAGTATGTGGGCGCAATGTCATTGTTTTTGATTGATGGTGTGTCTAGCGCGTTATAGATTGCAACTCCTCTCCTCTTCCAAGACACATTTCCATTAACTGATGCTATTCCTATGTTGTGTTGCTCACCGCGTAATCTGCCAGACCGAAGTGGGCGAGCCAAATTGCCCATGAAATAAAACGAAAGGCCGGAAATGAAATGCTGCGATACTATGAAAGTGAAGCGCGTGCCACTAAAGAGCACAAGCACGGAATTCCAAATCGACCGCTTGCGATCGTTCAGACGTTGGCTTTCTGTTTTTAAATCACAAATGATTGGTAAACTATAAAGTACGACAAACGCAGGGGCTACTCGTTAGATCGAGAGTCACCATAGTTTGAGTTTGGTGTATCATATGTAATTCTTCTTCGTTCCACCTTGGTAACAGCCAGCTCCCAGTCTCAGTCCATTCCTCGAACCCGACGTAGCAAACATCATGTCTTCATCACCTTCTTCTGCAGGCGAGTCCGTTGCTGTCATTGGATCGGCATGCAGATTCCCAGGCGGCTCCAGCTCCAACTCCAAGCTTTGGGAGTTGTTCCGGGAACCTCATGACGTCGTGAGACAGTTCGACCCTAAACGTTTCAATCTGGGCCGGTTCTAATACCCCGATGGCGAGACACACGGATCTACGGACGTGAAAGCACTTTCATGCCTCCTGGAGGAGGACAGCCGTCTCTTTGACAATGGCTTCTTCGCCATCAGCCCGGTAGAGGCGGCCGGCATCGATCCTCAACAACGGCGAGGCGACATACGAGGCGTGCACAAAGGCCAATTTCGCCAACCATATCGCCCTCAAGACGCATCAGATGGGGCTGCGGCAGGAGTGCGTGCTGCAACAAAGCTCCTTGGGATTCGACATGCCTCTTATCCAGATCTTCTCAGCGCTCGCTAACGGCGGTCACCTTGTCATCGCCGGTAGCGACATCAGGCGGGACCCTGTGGAGCTTGTCAAGGTAATGTCCAAAGAGGGCGTTTCGATGACTATTTCAACGCCGACAGAATATCTAGCCTGGACCGACGCGGCCGCCGAGATGCTGCAGAAGAACGCAGCCTGGCGTTTTGCCTTTTCAGGCGGCGAACAGGTCCCTCGCCAGTTGAAGACGGAGCTGCGCCGCCTGAGTCTGCCAGATTTAAGCCTCACCAATTGCTATGGGCCAACCGAGATCACGGCAGCGGTGACTTTCCAGTGCATCCCGTTGGATATCGAGGGAGAATCCGAGCCCGAATCGTCGTGTCTGTTGTGTGGAGACTCGAGCACTTGGGCTCAGTATGCGGTTGGTAAGGCGCTGCTCAACTATACGATTTGCATCGTCGACGCTGCCGGGCACCCTCAGCCATGTGGACACACTGGAGAGATCTGCATCGGCGGCGCAGGTGTAGCTGTGGGATATCTTGACCGGCCGGACCAGACCAGCGCCAAGTTCGTCACGGACGTCACGGCTGAATCTGGCAGCTCAAATACGAAGACTAGGAGCAGTCGCCGCCGCGTCATGTATCGAACTGGCGACAAAGGGCGTCTCATGTCTGATTGCACACTCCTGTGCCTGGTAAGATTGGATGGCGACACGCAGATCAAGCTGCGCGGGCAGCGGATCGAGTTACAAGAAATCGAGTTGGCTTGTTTGAGGGCGTCTGAGGGAATCCTCAGGTCCGTAGTCGTCTTTCTTTACGACAATGTACTGGTTGCTTATGCTACGCTGGCCAATGCTAACCCTGACGCTTCTCCTGATGGAGAATCCAACATGGCACAACAAATCCTATCCCGTCTGAAGCTTCCGCAGGCTTTCATACCTGCTTCGATCCGCATTCTGACTGCCATGCCAACAACGCCCAACGGCAAGCTGGGTCGGAAGGCCATTGCCCTTCTCCCAGGGGCAGCAACAGCTGGAAAGGAGCATGAACCAACAAAGAAGAGCTTTGAGAAGATGTCGGTCCGCGAAGGTGAACTGCTTCTCTTGTGGGAGGGTGTGCTCCTCGCGTTTGGTGATACACGCCTTAGTCCCTCATCCGATTTCTTCCTCTGCGTTGGTAATTCGCTGTTGCTCATGAGGCTTCAAAAAGCTATCAGGGAGACCCCCGGGGGTGCACATCACCACGAAACGGCTGTACGAAGCCACAACGCTGCGCGCCATGACACGCTGCGTCTTCGAGAAAGCGAACTGGGCCGACTTGACTGAACAGGACGCGGCCCCAATAGATTGGGCAATCGAGACGTTGGCGCCCGGCTGGCTCCAAGAAAAGGCGCAACAGCTCGCGAAGGAGCATTCTTTCAATACAGCTATTGTTTCCGCTGATGGTGTTGAGGTCCTGCTTACCGGAGCAACTAGCTTTCTGGGCGGGCATATCTTGAGCTCCCTCCTCAAGTTCCCCGCCATAAAAATGGTGCACTGCATCGCCGTACCGGTTGACGAAGACGCGAAGCTCCCCAAGAACGATAAGAGGGTCGCGCGCTACAGTGGTAGCTTGCTCTTACCCACTCTAGGCCTTACGCCTCAGGAACAGACGAGGCTTGAGCAGAGGTTCCATGTGGTGGTACATGCGGGCGCCAACGGCCACTGCCTGAACCTCTTCGACTCACTTCGCGCGCCCAACCTGCACTCTCTACACTTCCTGGCGTCTTTGGCGCTGCCGCAGTCCGTCCCGTTATTGTTCCTCTCGAGCAGTCGCGCTGTGCTCTTATCAAACGACACCGCACCCTAGCCAGTGTCTCTGAAGGCCACTCCACCTGCAACGGACGGCAAGGACGGTTACACGGCTAGTAAGTGGGCAGGTGAGGCCTTTCTGGAGAACCTAGTTTCCCTCTTGAACGTTGGACAGCATGAGGGTCCGGTCGCCGGGCCCGGCTCTCAATCCTCGCTCAAGGTCGCTGTCCACCGGCCCTGCACACTGGTGAGCGAGCAGGCTCCCAACTCGGACGCTATGAACAGCATCCTGCGCTACTCCCTTGCCATGCGCTGCGCGCCGCGACTTAAGCCCGCCGATGGCTATCTGGACTTTGGGCCACTGGACGTTATCATCGGCCAGATCACAACGGCAGTCTTGGAGTTGGCCAAACCAGGGCGTCCCGAAGATGAATTGATTGCTCATCCGGCGGAGATCCACTTTCGCCATCACTCGGGTGGTGTGAAGTCGCCCATGAGCGAATTTCGGGCGCACTTGGAAAGAGTCTACGGTGGAAAATTCGATGAGGTCGACATGGAAGAATGGGTTGTTCGCGCTGGTCAACAAGGCATGGACCCATTAATCGTTGCGTATATTGAGGCTTTGCTGGAGAGTGGAATGCCTATGGATTCGCCTTTCATGGGAGAGGTATAACTGAAACTATATCCTTCTGGTTTGTTATATTTCTCGTATGCACTGACTATTCGGACTCATCTTGGGCTGATACTATTCCACTTAACATGAGCGTACGTATGGGGCCCGTTTTGTAAGGACTGTGACACCAAGTTGGCATGAAGGAGAGCCGATGATTCTTGTGACACGAGAGCTCCAGCGTATTAAGGTAGGCAGTATTGGACTCAAGGATCAAGTTCTAGCATATGATGTATTCAAGACAGCATTACTTCTTTGAGAGGCTCTCCTGACAATCTAACTTTCTGAAGTGAGTCACCACTAGGGCAGAATCTCTCAAAGTTTAGCACACCGCCTATTATGGCAAGCGTGGCAAGTTATTCCAGGGCGTCATTCTTTCAAGGTCCAAAAAGCAGGGAACCTTGTGTCTAAGGCATACAAGCGATAGAAAATTGTACAGATAGCTCAACGCACCGTTGATACAGTATTTTACTTTCCCGTCTCTCGTAGAGGGAGCGGTTCCTACTGTTGGTGACAAGAAAACAGATACTTGCGGCATCAAGGCGACCAATACGAATTTCCTATCTAGATCTCGCTTGATTTCTATTCGTGTATGGAACATATCATATCCTCCGCATATCCGCGATATCTCGAAACCAGGTCGGTCCACGCAAGCCCTCTGCCGCCATGCGCGCTTCTCTGCATGCCAAAAGCAAAGTGTGCCACAAGTGCGCTTCCTTCGACGACGACGTGTCTGCCCAGCTCTCTGGGCCTTACCTTGGTCAAAAACTCTTCATCATCCACTGTGGGAAACGGGAAGGCGTCCATGATGTCTCGTCCCCGGATTGCAATAAAGTTTAGCGCTAGTCGTTGAAAGTTATAGTCCCATATGTTGAACTTGTATCGCCAGATATCTCCTTGTTCTAGATGCTGGAGGAACGAGTAATGAGACTGTGCACCCGCAGCCCAGTTTCTTACGCTAGGTCCCCAAGCATCGAAAGTAAACGTTGCCGCAGGGGTTTCTGAAGCATTATAGAATGTTTCAGAGGACAGGCGAAGCCATCGGTGACCCTGATAAGGAGCAGGAGTTGAACCATCGAAAATGAAATCTTCTGGTCCTTCTGGTAGGCCGTCATAATATGGGTACTGTGATGCACGCCAGTTTGCTGAAACTGGCTCTAGATCGCCTTTGCTCCATATCTGAGTGGGGGGGTTCATTTCCTGAGTAGAAAAATAAAGAGTATGTGGTCAGCTTAGGAGAGACTCCAGTCGATTCACAGCAGTTCTTACCGGCCAGTAAGGCTCGTAAACTCCCATTTGGCCATGAACCCAAGAGAGAGCCGCCCCGTTAACTATATTGGCGGATACTCCAAAGAACTGTGGATTTTCAGCCAGGCGCTTAACCATGGCCTCAATAGCCCCATCCTCGATAAACAACTATAACACAAATCAACATCACTGTTTTTATGCCACTGCCGGTAAAAGACGGTCAAGTGACTCATGTGTCTGCATGAGAGCATCGGCTTTCTTCCCTTGAATAAACTTACCACGTCATCGTCAATTTTGATATATACGGTATCAGGCTCAGATACAGCTTCCCAACTACTCAACCAGTAGCTGGAATTGAAATCTGCCATCTTACTTTCGGCCCACCAGTCCAAATTGATGCCTTCATATTTGCCTCTGACACCCTCGTATGTCTTGTTCGATGAGAACTTGGAATAACCTGCCTGCGCCAGAAGGTAATCCTTCAAGTACGAAAGATCGCCTTCATTTTGAGTCTTGACAGCAAAGATCACTTCATCCAGGATGCCGCCGTTAAGTTTCAAGTTACGCTACAGAGTCCTTAGCCTCAATTTTCGATGGATAGATCCTTGGCCAGTCCTGCATTCTGCGAATTGAACGACATGTTTCATACCTTTAGATAGCAATCCAGAATAGAGACATATTCCATTCTGCCGTAGAACACAAGCGCGACAATTCGCACACCTGCAAGAAGGGTCGCATTCGATGTTGACGTAGGAGAAGAACGATTTTCAATACTGCTAGCCTCACATGTAGATATACCGGAGGTAGAAAGATGTCCGCGCCGACTGTTATCCGCCCATGACCAGTGCAGCAAGACCAAAGCCGTTAGTCCTAAGAACACCAGGTGGAGCAAACTTCTGCGGCGAAACATGTAGGTCTTCTTTTCCCAACTGGAGTCGTGCACAACGAAACGACTTGCAGGTAGGTGTAATAACAATATGCCTGGGGAAAGACACTCCAGTCAATTTTCTTGTCTGGATGGAATGATGAGGCTCAAAACAGTTTCCAAGCGTGGTCGAATGATGTTTTGTTGAGTTCGTTGGCTCCTTATAAGTACCAGCATCATCCTTTAGCAGGCTGTGATCATGCAGGAGGCAACCCACATGGGTCCAGAACCAAGATTGCCTTATTGGTAATTGCATTTCCTCATTAAGTCTAACCGTTTGTCCTAGTCTCGGATTTGAGTCAGACAAAAGCGAGGCGACCTATGAACGCGCAGCAACTTGGTGATGCCAAGCAGGCTGCGGCACAAACTGTTCTCTTTGCATTACAGCATGTGCAAGGCCTTGTAAATCCATTAAAGCCTGCATGTGTGACACGAAATCAGGATATTTGGGCGAAACAGACGGCAAGCAACTAATACACCAAAGGGATACCTTCAACCTATGTACACATCAGGGTAGGCAGACTGCAGGTACGGCCAATCACTGATTTAACCTAAATAACAACGCAGGCTCATGTACATCTGTTTTCATCAGGTGATGTAAGTAAGTCCTTGGAGGCACTCTTCACCTTCTATTGAGCCTCCTCTACCCCGCCTTTTCTCCCAATTTACATATTGGAAATGTTGCCTTGCTCACTGTCAATCTGTTCGACCTTCGCCAGCACTAATACTACCTTTCGAAGTTTGAAATACACTCGATGACTTTAAAAACTTGTCAAGCTGTAAATTCTAGCCTTTTTCTTCAAGCCCTCGCTAGTAGACAATGCCGAGAACAGAATACTGTGCAGTCTGCAAAAACCTGGATCCCTCCGCTCCGCTCTCAAGCGACCCAGTGTGTCTCAGAAACCCGCTGGGCAATCGTACGGCTATTTTCATCCCAGAAGACGAACTTAAGGACTTGTTTGGAACAGGTCGGTCTGCACTTCTCGATAGACCAGTCTCCAGTGTTCGCAAGGCAGCAGAGGCGGGATGTATCTTCTGCGACCTGTTGTGTCGTGCTTTCGTTGCCCTTGGCATCTCCGGTGTCGAGATGAACCTCTTCCTGGAGGAAAGTATGAACCCTAGGCTCACAGTATGGGACGAGCAAGACGCTAGGTATTCTTTCGAGCTGGCCGCTCCCAAGGGTGAGGTACCCCGTACTCATTCTTACACCTGTGCTCTTGTTTGCAAGCGCTCATTCTTTTTTCATACTAGGCGCACCGCACCTGTGGAAAATGTTTCAACCACTTTCTCACGTCTCCCAACATCCCAAATCACCTGAAGCTATGAGTTTCCTCTCCGATACCCTTGATGATTGTGTAAAGAACCACAAAGACTGTATCAGCCCCGTATTCATGCCACGGCGTTTGGTCGATGTTGGCACAGAAGGCGATGATTGTCGACTGATCCCTACCGACGGGCTAGATCCCCAGAGATATATAGCCGTCAGCTACTGCTGGGGTCGTATAGGCTCCCAGTTGACAACCACCGGCTCTACAATACACGATAGGGAATCGCGTATCCCAATCGATCAATTACCAATGGCCATCGTAGATGCCGTTTGGCTGGTCAGAAGGCTTGGCGTCAAGTACATGTGGCTGGATGCTATCTGCATTGTTCAGGATGATCATGCAGACTGGTCACATCATGTCGGTCGGATGTCCGATGTGTACAGGAGTGCCACTCTGGTCATTGCAGCTGGTTCGTCTGGTTCGAGCGGAGACTCGTTCTTAGATACCGGTGACCGCAAACCAGGGGCAACTGTTGCATTTTCTCATCTCGGACAGGCCGGAGACATCTACTGTGCGCCGTTCCCAGCCAGCGGTGTTCACGATGATTACCGAGGTATTTATGGAAGCCTTGACCCCGTCTTCAGGCGTGCTTGGACACTTCAAGAATGCATACTTCCTACTCGCCTGGTAGTCTTCTCCAGCACGGAACTGCAATGGGTGTGCAGAGAGCACATGGTATGTGAGGCAGGTCACCGAGACTCCAACAAGCATCACTACTCCATCTACTCCATCAAAGAGCCGACTGATGCGTACCATTACTGGCATAATCAAGTGATGGATTACACCAGTAGACGCATGACACTTGAGAAAGACAAGCTGCCAGCGCTGGCCGGTGTAGCCATAGAGATCAGTAAAATTACACGCGGTACATACATCGGAGGAATGTGGAAGGAGAACTTGATATCCGATCTTTGCTGGGAGCGATATCTATGGGAGGTTGAGCCGTTTGCTCCAATGGGCTCATATCGTGCTCCGACCTTCTCCTGGGCTTCTGTTGGTGGGAACGTGTTCTACAATGACGACGCAATTGCTGGTGGCCCTGGAATCTCTTATCCGATCCACTACACTGATGGGACCCAGTCGATTGGCCACACAAAATACTACTCGACTCTCCTCGAGGCAAAAGCCATTCCTCTTGCGGAGGACAATCCATTTGGCGAGATCACAGACGGATTGATCAGGATTGAAGGCCCTCTGACGGAGGCCTTAATCTACGACCATAAAGACACGCGTCCAGGTCGTCGTTATACGCACACTGCGCACTTCAAAGATGCTGTCGAGGAGTTTGACTTTCATTGCGATGTCCCACTGGGCCAGTATACCTTTCCGGATGTAGCTGATGGCTTGACGTCAGCAGAAGACAGAACCACAGCCCTTCGGGCTCCTCTTGGGAAAGGGACACCTGTACAAGGAGCCAAAGTCTGGCTGCTAAACATCGGATATTTCCCACACAGGTACAACAATCCCACCGAGTGCCCATACGTCTGGCTGGGCCTGGTGATCCTAGGAAAGTCCCGAAGGCCTGGGGCGTTCGAGCGAATTGGGTATAAGAACCTTATGTGGCCACCCAGCCACTCGAAGTGGCCGCATAGAGAACTTGACAATCTGCATCCATTCGCGACTGGCAAGAATACAGTAGAGGTTACGATTGTCTAAGACGCTAGGAACATCTCAGCGATCGAAGCCTAGATTAGACGAAAGTATTGTTTCCAGTCTTACTTAGTGGTTTAGGTTTGATTTATAACATTGCGGATAGGAGAGAAAGTATAAGGGTTTTGGGTCTGCTATATTCCTTGTTAGTTCTATTACATCTTCAGCAGATTGTGTTTAATGAATATAGCGTCTTATTTTCCAATCGAGATTATTCCTTGGGGCAGCATACCTCACCGCTGATGGTGTATAGAAAACTATCTGTTTAGGATGATGGAATAGCTACCCGCCGACAAGGTGTTCGTACCCCGCTCTGCGCCCTCCCAATAAGTATTACTGAGTATAACTCCGTAAAGCCACGTCGTTCAGATGAACGTATTCTTTACTTCACTTTAAGTACGTAGTAGAGTTTACCGGGAAGCCAAACTTCGTACTAGCGTATACTACAAATAAGCGATAGGTACTTTTAGCGTTATTTTACCACATCACCCCAGCTACAATTTACCGTGCGGGTACTTGGTGGCTTTTAGAATTGAGGTTTAGTCCATTCATACGCCTACAGCCATAGTATACGAGGCCCACGATGTCCCGGGACGACGTCGATGTCGAAAGCATGTATGTCGATGGGGCCCACACCGAAGGAAGAGCGGCATAAACGAAGAAGAACCGCGGGATCCAAACGTTGTGGACTTTGACGGCCCTAGTGACCCAGAGAACCCGCTGAATTGGTCGACGACCAAGAAGACAACGCCCATTGTCATAGTGTCCTTGACCACGTTGCTCTCGCGAGTTTCTAGTTCGATATACTCTGACTATGCGCTGGCAGGCTCTATACAAGGCGCCAGAGCTAACACGTCTGCCCTGTCTATTTTTATTGGCTCGACCATCAGCGCAGGCAGCCGCCAACATCATGCACCACTTTGGCACGCAGACGAGACGCTGGGTACGCTCATGACTACCATCCACCTGCTCGAATACGTATTCAGCCCTCTTGTCATTGCGCCGCTCTTGGACATTTACGGACACGCTATTATGTACAATTCCTGCACTCTCCTGTTTGCCGTCTTCAACGTCGCATGCGCGGTAGCGAACAGCTTCGGCTCCCTGGTGGTGTACCGCCTGCTGGCCAGCATAACGGGGTCGTGCGCAGGCACGCAGGGCGCTAGCTCTATCGTAGATATGATCGTACGCGAGGAGCGCGGGTTGGCCTTGGATACAAACCAGACAACCAGACAGCTGTTCACATACTGTATACTGCGCCCTTTCAAAATGCTGATCTCCCCCATCGTTTTTTTTATGTCGGCCTACGCAGCCACCCTCTTCAGTAATGCGTACCTCTGCTTCAGGAACTTCCCCCGCATCTTTAAGGACCAATACGGTTTCAGCAGCGGAGCATCCGGACAGACCAGTATCGGGCTTGGAGTTGTTTCATTGTGGGCCTTCTGTTTTGCGTTGCTGTCTCTGATCCCTGGTCCGCCTACCTGGCAAGGAAGAATGACGGCGTGACCAAACCTGGGTATTGACTGCCCACATTAGTTGTTGGTGCTGTTTTTCGTCCCTATCGGTCTTTTCTAGTACGGATGGGCGGCCGAGTGTAAAACCCATTGGGTTGTGCCCATCATCGGAATTGCTTTCACTGGCATTGGCATTGTGATCACATACGTGAGTTCTCCTGGGACAAGTTTTTTTTGCAGCAAACCTAATCAACGCCGTGGACAGATGACAAGCGCCACGTATCTCGTCGACGCATACACGGTCTATTCCGCCTCGGTTACGGCCGCGAGTGCCATCATCTGCAGTCTCTTCGGAGCTCTGCTGCCTCTGGCTGGTAGCGCCATGTTCGACGCTCTAGGAGTTGTCTGGGGTAATTCTATGTTTGGGTTCATTTCTCTGGCCTTCTTTCCACTGCCGTTCATCTTTTAATTCTATGGTGAGAGAATTCGCGAGTCACGACTGTTTAAGATAGACTTGTAAGCCGCTTAGACAGGGGTACCTTTTATTCTGTATCCGAATCTTAAGCTACTGGCAAGGGTAGATGGGATACTTGGGGAATAGGTTGTAATTTAAGCCTGGTCAAGGGATGCCAGGTTGATTGGTAAAGGATAAAAGCAGGCAACATCAGCATTTCCCTTTCTTTTAGGAGAAAACGAAGAATCATCAGTTACCCGGGGAACACAGCAAATACAGCAGATGTTCTCCTTGCTTCACGGTGTTCTGCAGGATTAACCATGTTTCTAGCTAGATATTTAAAAAATAACTTATATTCGTTCTGCATCCATTCGAATCATCTCATTCCGCGGGGCACTTCTCTATCAGACATGCTTTTATTTCTCTTTGTCTTTGGTTCAGTCTTGGTGCCCTCAAGACCTCCTATGGTTGAAGTAGGTTAGGGGCATTTACCTTGAGTGGGCGAGAAATCCTTCGGCTATCACCATTAGACGATGCTTGTTAGGATGCGCTCGTATGATGTCCTTTTTCAACCACCTCCGGTCGCTGGGTAGTGGTCGTCACACAGCATTAGACATGAGGATGAGCACTGTTGCTACGCGCGCAGTAACAGCGTACTTTCTTGCAAGCTTGGCAACGACAATGGTCAGCATCCGATAGTGGTAAATGGCCGCAGGGCATGTCGGAATGTGCTCCGACTTCTAGAATGTCGATAAGGACAAGCTCTAGCGGGATGATTTCACTTTGATAGTGGCAAAATATGCGCGGGCTGGCCGCCATCTTGTGCCTTTTTAACGACACCGTCTTTGTGGTGAAGCAGAGGGTCGAACGCATCAAGTGT
>MPGH01000069.1:79109-91386 GCA_001937105.1 Colletotrichum chlorophyti | reverse complement strand
AAGGTTAATTAATTTATAGAGAGTTAGCTAAAAGATATTTTAAAATAAATTATAAAGTTAATTACTAAAAAGCTATAGAAGTATAAGCTTTAATAAGGTTAAGCTTATCTTATATATAAGTTCTAATCCTATAGTCCTTTCTTATTAATTCCTATAGACCGTTATTATTCTATTAGTCCTTAGGGAGGACCGCCTTTAGTATTATTAGTCCTAACTAAGGACTACTTATTAAATATCGGTCCTCTTATTATTATATAACTTACCTATAGTTCTTCTGTTCTAAGTGAGACCTTACTGTTCCCGTACCTTACGCATATATAGTCTATGTTTCCAGCCATTAGGCGCCCATGGGGCGTCCCTGGTCCTGTTGTGTCTTACGGGTCGTAACACACTGCAGGACGCTAACGACAGGCGCTGGCGGTACTTGGCGAGGTACTGGTGTATCAGATGAATTTGTTGGGGGAAACGCGTCTCGAAGGAGTCAGAGACGGCAGTGATCCATGTGAACCATCTATAGAAGACGTCAGAAACACGATGCTCAGAGTCGATTATCGGAATTTATACGTTGCCTTAGAAGCTGCGGCATGAATACCGGCATTCTTTGTGACCAAGAAGCCCATTCGGAGACCACCCATACCGAAGTCCTTACTGAGGCTGTACAGGCAGTGGATGTTACCAGCTGCGAGTGCTTGAGGCGGGAGGCTCAGGACGGAGATGAATGGAGTTGTATGCCGACTCCGGTTGTCATGGATCTCGTCATGATCGGCGAGTGTGAAAATAGACAGGGCATAAATCTCATCAGAGATAAGGTGCAAGCCATTCTGGGTGCACCAAACGGCTAGCGCTTCAAGGGTTTCACGCGCGTAGCATCTGCCCTGGGGGTTGGACGGGTTGCACAAAAAAGTGCCCCACAGCGCACGCTGCGACTACGCGACGCTTCCAGGGCCCTGTCCAAAGCCGAGAGGAAATGCAGAACGGCTTTCTTGCTAAAAGGCTCTAGTATGCCGGTGGTTAAAACGGGAATTGTAATTAAATCCGCCCTTGTCCGGAAATTAAAGTCAGCCATATAAAAATTAGGCGTGAAATGAAGGACGCCATCTTGGGGATCACCCAAAGTCCATGCGGCGATGTCGATGAGGGAAGTAACACCATTTGCAGCAATCAGGTCGAACTTAACGACGGGTATGGATGGGTTGAAAAATTCGTTGAAGAACCCTGCACCGGCTTGAAGCAGAGCGTCGGAGCCGAAAAGCGGTCGTCCTTACGAGAGGGCCGATGGTGCTTGGAGACTGGGCAGCGTGGCAAAATATTCGCCGATCCAATCGGTCATGAGCGAGTTCACAGCGCCAGAAAGATTAATGAGACCGTCCGAGTTGCTAAGCTGGTTGTACGGAGGAATCAGCTTAACTCTTTGCATGAGGTCCCAGGCGGTAATGGAGCTGTGCCAGCTTTCTCTGTTCGATTAAGCAACCAAACAGCAGATGTCTGTAACAGCTCAACGCCAGGGGCTTCTGGATTCATTGATACCGGCGAAGGAACGTCTGAGGGTCATTTATTTTTCTGGCTTTTCGAAAGCAAGAATGATCCCTCATTCGATCCCCTGATTCTGTGGATGACTGGGTGAGCTTCTCTGGACGCCAACCTCCTTTACCAAGGTTCAGGCAACACTGTGACTAAACTGACGATTCATCTCTTTGTATAGAGGTCCCGGAGCGCCTTCCACTGGATACGGTAATCTCATGGAACTTGGTCCCTGCCGTATCGCGTCCGAAGGTGGTTATACTATCGAGAACGAGTTTGGATGGAACAAAAACGCGAGCCTGCTATTTGTGGAGTATGTCGATACCGTCATTCAAACATGAGTTTTCACTTTGTTTTAAAGATTGATGCTTCGACAGTCAACCGATCAGCGTAGGCTTCTCGACAGGGTCTAAAATCCCGCACGGTCTGGAGGAGGCGTCGGAAGCTATGAACAAATTCTTGCATCAATTCTTCACAGCATTCCCACAACTGGCAAAGCGCGACTTCCATATCGCCGGCGAGTCCTATGGAGGATCATGGGTACCATCACTAGTAGCTACTATCCTACACAATCAAAAGAATGGGCCTTCAACATGAGGTCGAATCTCTTGAGTCGAGGTCCGACGCGGAGCAACGCCTTCTTATTACAAGCGTATCTGCACCAGCTCTACTGCCGCACATAAATCTCAAAGGAATAATGATCGGCAATGGCCTTATTCGCCAGCCCGTGCAAAATCCGGGCATGTTTGAGGCGCTCTGCTCCGGCCTCGACGGCCTATTAAACGCGACTCAGTGCCTCGAGTGGGCTCCGCGAGCTCTCTGGTGTGAGAAGAATCTTTTTGTCTGCGAGGCAGATGGTTGGACAACACCGGAGTGCCGTAATGCGCAGGCCAGATGTGCTGAGATGAGTGGGGTTGTCACCGGGCAGATGCACCGTAACCCGTACGACTGGCGCCGAACTTTCGGTGATGATCCTCTGGGATGCTACGCCGAAATGCCTCACATCAATAACTACCTCAACAGAAGTCATGTTAAAAAGTCTCGGAGTTCCGGAAGATGTTGCGTATCGGGGGGGGTCATTCGATGTCCTAGAACAATGGGAGAAGGTTGGGGACCTTTGGAAGTCCAGCGCAGAGTACTTGAACTACCTGTTGGATGAAGTAAGTTGAGTCAGTACCTATGTTTTCATGTATTTGATGGCTATGCAGACCTAACAACACTCGCCGTTCATAGGGTATCGCCGTGCTAATTTACGTCGGTGACAAGGACCTTTACTGCAATGCAGCAGGCATGCGCAGATTTGTCAATGAAGGACTGGAGTGGCATGGACCCCCGTTCTTTCGATTTCGAGAGTTATTGCCCTGGTATCACGAGAGTAGACTCGCTGGTAGGTGGAAAGCGTAGGCGCAACTGACCTACGCCGAAATCTTTGACTCCGGTCATCTGGCTCCGTTTGACCTGCCAGCCGAGGTCCTCTCTCTGATAAATGGCTGGATGCTAGATGGACAGCCTCCTGCTCAGTAATGCAACGATCAATGCGTTATGAGCAACCAAAATGCTCTGTAGGCCAGTATGATTCTCGGCTTGAGGAGAATGGCTGCTCTGCAAGGGGCACTTTTGATGACCCGATCCGGTTAATCTAGCCAGATGTCAATCCTTACGCCACAATTGGGCATCCACAACCCTGGCTGCTCCGCATTGTCCATGTCCATAAAATGTAATCGGGTATTCATAGCCATTGACGTAGTTTGATAATGCACTCCGTTTTCCCAACATCCTGTCTTCGATCCTTTGGTTCGCTTATAGGCCGCAATTATATCATCCATATTAACATAAGTCAGTTTTGCCGACTGCATGAGGATTTGCTCAATTTTTACTCACCACTGCTCCGTTCTTGATTTGGTGGATTCCTAAAAGCCTGAATCGTTTATCACTTACTATTGACTAGAACGTCAACTTTCATCCCTCACCTAGACTTTGAGGCTCGCAAAATCAAACATGACCATGGATGTCTCGAATGTTCTTTGGTATAACAATCACACCGTTCTGTATTTTCCTTACTCGGGAGTTATGACAGACACTGATTTGACGAAGTTACACATTTATAGGTATCACCGCCTTCTACACTTTTGTGAGCATCGTGCGCCTGGCCAGACGGCTTAGCAGGCCTTTTCCGTTTGATAGCCTTGCCACACCCATTACCCAGCAGAGACGTTATGGCGGTCGATTTGCTTGTGTAAGTACAACCCCGCCCTATCTTACTTACTTATGGTTTGTAATGGACGAACGTAGCTTCGTGTGTTAAGCTATCCTACATCTGTCTGGTTGCCACCTCAGTAGTGGTTGGTCTCCATGAGGATGAAAACTCGCCAACATACCCAAAGGAAATCTCTCCATTTGTATTGTTCGGGGCCGTCTTCACTGGGTCAACAACGTCTTTGATTCTTCGGTTTGCCAACTTTCAGCCAATATGGGAAGCGTTCTGGCTTGCGATCTCTTGTTTCATTTGGACCAATCTCTTTCTTCTAGAATCAACGCTGGCGAGCGTTCCATCTGTAATCTTTCCAGTCTTGTTTTTCGTTGCCCTTGTTGCCACTTTGAGCATTCCCTTCATGGACGATCCGGCGGCAACAAAATGGCACCCGCTTACGAAAGCAGCAGTCTTGTCTTCCTTCACTTTATCTTGTTTGGATCCTCTGCTTAAAGATGTCACATCGCACGTCATTAGTCCGTCCGACTTGTGGCAGGTTGATGAAGACCTCTCTATTCTTGATGATTCGACCAAAGCACCAAGCCAATCAGAGTGGAGACACACCATCCTTCAATCCATCCACAATGGTCTCATCTCATCCCTCATCCACACTTTTCCTTGGTCATTAGTCTCGGGGGTAATTCTAGGACTGGTGGATTTTTTGGCGGTGTCTGTCCAGCCATTTCTCCTCCGAACCATGCTGGAGCGTTGCAATGCTGCATCCGTGGTTTCGCTTTTATGCGCAACTACCATAGCTGGAGTTTCAAAAGCGCACATCAATCATCAACTACGGAAACTTGGAATCAAGTTTCGTTCCGCTCTGACGGCGTCTATCCGCAACAGAGGCTTAGAAACCGCTACGGTTGCATTCGCGAGCGAGGGCCCTGACCTCTCTGTTCTCATCGAAGTGGATCTCTTACGAATCTTTGATTCCATAGAGATGATTCACACAAGTTGGATGCTTCCATTCCAGCTTATCAGTAGTATGACGGGACTAGTCTTCATACTGGGCTGGCACAGGATCTCTTGTCCCAGGGAGTTCTTCCCCCTTTGATAATCTAGACACAACGCTTTTTCCGAAACTCCACTCAGCCGAAGAAAGCTTTGGTATTACTAATTGACATTTACTGCAATTGGTTATTCTCCCGCTATTATTTCGTGTTCTCCATCTTATTTCACTGCTGATGGGCGAATTCATGAGAGCAAAGGACATTCGGGTCGAACTGTCTGTTCAGATGCTCAAGCAAATCAAGCAAATCAAACTGGTTGCCCTGCAATCAGTTTTCCGACGGAGTTTGGCCGACGCTAGGGAGCAGGAATTACTGAACACTGGAAAGGTAGCCACCTCCAACGCGGCCATGTTTTTTCTCGTCTCTTTACAATCTGTTGCCTTGGTTCTCGTCTCCCTCTAGACTTTTGTGTTCCCGGGAGGGAAATTGTGTAGCGAGGTTGTTTTCCCGGCACTCGCATTTTCTTCACTACCACGAGGTCTCTGGCAGTTTTACCGGCCATGAGCATGCGTTACTAAGCGAGCAGAGTCTCATTCAACCGGGTACGTGACTTCCTGATGTCCGAGTCAGCGGATGTTGGCGGGCTCTTGACTGATAGCGGGAGCGAATCTGGGTTCGACAATCATACGGAGTTCCGAAAAGGCTGCGCCACACTTCATATGTGCAATATCGACATACCAGGTTCCAAGAATGCCTCTCTTGGAAGACCGCTCCTTCGTAATTGCTCAGTAGCCGCTGCACCAGGCCAGCTGATTGTGATCACTGGAACAGTTGCCAGCGGCAAAAGCGCACTTATGCAGACTCTGGTTGGTGACATTTGACAGTTTTCAGGCTTTGTAGACGTAGTCGGAAGAGTCGCATATGTCCCGCAAAAGCCATTTCTCATCAACAGTACTGTGCGAGAAAATGTGCTCTTTGGATTACCGTTGGGTGGTCCATTTTATGAAAGAGTCATAGGTGCCGTAGAGCTCAGCGATGATCTTCGCCGACTTCCCGAAGGAGATGCCACAAACCTAGGCGTAGCAGGCGTGGCCTTATCGGGAGGACAGAAAAGTCGTGTGGCTCTAGCAAGAGCCATCTATTCGAGGAAAGACATTGTCATTCTTGACGATCCCTTCGCTGCCTTGGGCGCCAAAGTCTCCAACAGACTTACAAATAACGTCTTTGGCCCGGAAGGCGTCCTCCGAAAGTCCACAAAAGTCGTTGCTTCAAACTCGAGGCAACTTCACGCCATGGCCGACAAGGCGTACGCCGTAGTCAACGGCACTCTGAAGCTTATATCTGAGCCAGCAGCAACAACTATCGACCCTTCGGCCACTACAGACTCCAAAATACTTCTAGTCGCCAAGCAAGAGCAGATTCCCGAAGCAAACGAAGATGCTCAACGCAGCGTAACCAGTTCACCGATGAAGACAATCGTAGCGGTTACTCCGACGAATTTCAATCTTGAAGAAGGAACTCCTCTGCTTCAGAAGTCTGCCACCGAGACTTCTACAGTTGAGGCGGTTCCATTGGAAACATACATGCGTTTCCTGGACCCTGCAGATCACAGTGGCTGGCCCATGGTTATCACGATTGCCTGTGTCTCGGAAATAGTGGAAGTTGTAGAAGTATACCTCCTGAAGGTCTCAAGCGACGAGTTTGAAAGAACGGGGTCTTCCAACAAGCTCAGACTTTACGCCGTCTGTGGGATTTTCAGCGCCAGTTTGTCTGCAGCGTTCGTAATAACGGCATTCTTTCGGTGCAATATCCCCGCCTCGCATTCCACTCACCATAAGCTCATCCAAGGACTCCTCGACGCCAAGTTCCGCTTCTTCGACACCAAGCCCACAGGACAGATCCTTAGTCGACTCACGAACGACCTAGACAAGACGGATACAGCGGTGAGCGGGGGCTTTATATTGCCCACGGCAACGTTTGTGTCGTCGTCGTCGTCTATTGTTGTGATTCTGGCGACCTCCTGGCTCTGCTTGCCGTATCTTATCCCTCTTGGTACTATTTATTTGGTGGCTCAGTGGTACTACATGCACGCTTGCCGGCTTAAGAACGCAGCTCGGGCTCCCATTCTCAGCATTGCCATCAAAATGCGAAGCGGGGCTACAGTGATTCTCTCGCATGAACAACTTCCTGTGTTCCAGCGGCGAGCGCAACAAGCTATCGATGATTATGTCAGGGTCTGGGCGCCGTTCTTGGCGCTGGATATATGGCTGCTTCTTCGGCTACAACTGCTCTCGAGGTAAGATATCATCTGTCGTTGGGTACCTGACAACTAAACAAGCTACTCTCTAGCACTATCCAACTACTTTCTGCATCGCTACTTTTTTGGCTTCAAAGCTCTCCGAATACTCTGGGGCTTGTGATGAACTTTTTGATACAAATAACCACGCAGTTCAATGTGCTGGTGCAGAACCGAGCCAATCTCGAGGCAGATATAACGTCAACTGAGCGGGTGTTTGCTTACGCTAATCTCGACGCTGAAGAGAACCCCACGGAGAAAAGCATCGCTCCTGTGAGCTGGCCGCTGCTACATTCGACTCGATTTGAGAACTTCACAATGGAATACGAGCCGAGTAAACCGCCCTGCCTACGGGACATAAACATCGTCATTAGCCCAGGCGAACACGTGGCTGTGGTCGGACGCACCAGCGCAGGCAAGTCTTCTCCCGCAGTTGCTCTTCTTTGCGGTGTCGACAACAATTCAATTCAACATGGACGAATCATCGTAGACAACCAAGACATTCTAAAACTCAGAGTCACCGACGTTCGGAGGAAGATCACGTTGCTACCGCAGGAGCCTCCTGTATTTCGTGGCACACTGAGAGGCAATATTGATCCCACCGGGCCGCACGGACGACGTTGAGTTGCGAAAATTGATGAGTGCCCCTGATGGTTGATGTTGATCAGACCGGTGTTCGCGCGCACACAAACCTCCGATTTCAGGTCAACTTGAACACCCCGACCAAAATTGTCGCAGGTTCCCATGTACAAGTTAGTTCGTCGAAGTATGTGAGTTTCCTCAATTGACCCGTCATCCGACTTCGTCATGAAGCTCCAGTCTTGAAATTCAGCCCGTCCTCCGGGTTTCAGATTCCTATTCAGAGTATTAGATGAAGTTCCCATCCCCAGGACTTATGACAGGAAGGCTTTGTTATAGACACGTCTCACATACGACGGCCAGTCTGCTAGAGCGTCGCACAAGTATCAACTGAATAATGAAGTCGTACTTTTCAAAGTTGATCCATTCGCTTTCGGAATCATTAATCTCGAACTTGACGTTGAGCAACACCCTATTCAATAATTAGCAGTATATCTAGATTTGGCATGATCACGGCAGTCTAAAGCAATTTGGCTGAATGGCACTCAAATCGTTTCCAAAGACCTATTAACTGTTAGCGATGGAGAAGCTGACACTGTTAATGATTGTTAAGTATGTTGTGATCGTACCTCCGCATGAGGTTTGCTCACGCAAATAGCTTGCGGTCTGTATTAAATCTGCCAATCGCCAAATTACTGTCTCAAATATAACCACTTCCGTCCTCATCCCAAACAACAAGTAGACAAAGAGTTTTTTAGCACGTAAAATTGACCTTTACAAGGGTCACTGTCAAGTCCAAACCTGCTCTAACTTTCCACGTCCAAACAGTTGGGTTGCTACCGTACTTGACCACCTTGACGCAGGACCCAACGCTTTTTTCCCGTGGCTGGATAAGTAGGTAGCGAGACGTGACGGTGTCGTGCTCTTCGATGGCAGCCGGACCAGGTACCTGGTCGGGATACCAAACCAACTGTCGGGATGCAGTCGTCATTACTGCGTCTACAAACTGCCAACATTTTTAACGTAAGGTCATCGACATTTTTGGTCTGCTTGTAAAGCTGACGCATCTGTGCATCGAGGTTGGTTGGTAAATAAACCAAGCCCCTGCAATGAGGAATCGTCTGTGCGTTGATACAGTCCAGGCCAGGTCAAAAGCAGCCGCGTCTGATCGGTTGACTGATGGGTTATTGTAGTACGCTATGATCCTGCTGTTCTCGTCCCCAAAATGCGTGGCGTTCAGAAGCCCAGCGCGGTACAGAGGGCGAGTTGAGTAATATTTGGCCATTTCCGCCGAGTATAGAGACTATTCTGTTCCGGGGTTCACCATTCTTGGCCAGTTATGTGTGATCTCATGTGCTAGAAGCATTTGAGTGCTATGAGCCAACGTGTTGCTGTCATACCAAACAAATTTTGAAAGACCGCAGCAGAGCCGTTCCGCCTGTGCCAACATTGGCGTTACGACGGATGAATACCTTACAAGGCTGGGTGCCATTGTCTTGCCAGAAATTGCCGAGTAGTCGACATAGATCCGGATAAAGGGGATAGGTCTTCAATATCGAACGGCGGCTGCTTTAGCGAATAGACACCCAAGCTGGAGTTGCCTTCATCGGAAGGGTAAGATGAAACGGGATCAATGGCGAAGAATGTATATAGCAGCTCGCCTGTCGTCCATGTGATAGTCGCGGGAGCTGATGTGCCTTCACCCCAAGTCCATGCAGCACTCGTGCTCTTGGGGGCTGCGGAGAGGTCCTAAAAGATGGTTGTTCGAACTCGGACGTGCCTGCATCCAGGGCCGGCATGAGAGCCCATGCCGATCCGATGAGGCCCCCGTTGTTTCCCCGGATGTCAAAAAGCGGACCCATCTTTGTTGTCTCATTCACCGCTCGAGGACGTGCCGAGAAGCGAACTGTAACAGGAGCTTTGACTTCACGAGTTGCGATGCAGAACCCTCTTGGCTGAGTATCAGGTCCAATTGCGTCGTCCATAATCAGGGGAATTGACAGACGAATCGTAAGCGCTCAGGGACTGAGTATCGTACTGCGCGCATGGCTGTCCGGCAATTGTCATGGGCAGAAAAACCAATGTGCTGTTCGCATTGAAGCCCATGCAATGACGAGATCGCCTGACGAGCTCATAGTTCAGTTATCGCAAGTATTCAGTTTGGGTGTGAGAGTAATAATGAACATCAGTAAGGAGACATCAGAAATTGAGCAAGCCGTCGCCCAAATCATCGTTTGGAGGTGTTTCATTTCGGCCGAGTTTGTACGATAAGTTTGGCTTTGAAAAACAATTTGAAGATAAGAAAAGAGTCGAGACGCGTCTCATTAGGGCTTGTTGTCAGATATTTAACAGTCCCCAAGATTTTGAAGCAGATCTTTGTGTAGTGGCTGTGATGTCCCCCCGCCCCCGTGTGGACGGAGATCCACAGGCTTGCCTATTTGGGTAAACCAGAGCGCGCTCTCTATTCATAGTTTTCGAAGAAATTAAAAAGCGGCCGTCTCCCGCGTTCCTGGAGAACCGATACTCTGTTAAAAAATTGCGTTGCCCAAGCCTCGAAATGTCTTTTATGAGCATTTATGGATCAACAGTAATCATGACTTTTGCGACCACCCGTTTGCCGCAGGTATCATGCCTATGGCTGGTTCTGGGAAGTTTCAATGACATTCTTCCGCCTACGACAGCTGTTTCATTCAACAAAAGCAGCACATGGTCACTCGCGGCCTCTGGTGACCTACTCGGCGACGTAATTATCTCAAACGATAGTCGGACTAGAGTAGTATGGGACCTTACGCGTTCCGCCACCTTCTCTTTCTTCAACATGGAGGGTTACTGTCCCGCGATGCGGAATTCACTGGCTACCCTTCTTCAGAGAACGGCGGTGACAACACTTACGGTGGCGTCGGTGGGGGCCCTACATACGATCCCCGTCAAGCAGCTCTGCTCGCCGAGGCTGGCTTCAACATAGCTTCCCAGGCCAACAACCACGTCTGGGACTACGGGGTTGCCGGTATGGAGACGACCTAGCGCAGCCTGGCCGCAGTAAACATCATTTCCGCCGGAGCTGGACTGTCCCTAGCGATGGCTCGTAATGCTTCGTTCATTGAACGCGACGGCGTCCGCATTTCCCTTGTCTGCGCCGCAGGGACTCGTACGCCTGAGTCAGTTGCGGGTGCTGGTGATGCATCGGAATACCTATTACCTAGACCGGGCATCAGCGTCCTCCGCGCAACGCCCGTGACGGTTCTTAATGACAAGGACTTTGCTACTATTCTCAATGTCGTCAGAGCACAGGGTCAGGCAACGTTGACGGATGATGCCACCGACATCACCCTCTACGCTGGTCAGTACCCTGCGTTCTGGTCGTCTTGGCGACGCGCCGGACAAAACGTCACTACTCACAGCATTGACTGGGACATGAATGAAAATGACCTCGCTGAAATCTTGTCCTCAGTCCCCAAAGCAAAGTCAAACTCTGATGCCACCATCTTCTCCCTTCACGCACACGAGTCCGATTCAGGTGCGGCAGATTCGGACATTCCGCTGCCCTTCGCTGCTACAGTTCCGGCTTCGTACATCCGAAATGTGAGGCGCTCTGCGGTAGAAGCCGGTGCTGATGTTGTCCTTGTTCACGGACCTCACTCCCTCCACGGAATCGAAATATACCGCGGCCAACCCATCTTCTACGGCCTTGGGTCTCTAACTCAGAGCTTGGGTCTGAGTTTCCGTGGTTATAGCCTCCCTATTGAATGGGACGATGGAGTAATTGCCCGCACAAAGTTTATTGATGGACGTGTTTCTGAGATTTCTCTACATCCTCTGATTCACAACCAGCTTACCAACGACACAACGCTGCCAGACCGCACATTGCCGAAAATGGCCCCTTCTCCTCAAGCACAGCGTATTCTTAGCCACTTGCAGAAAGTATCAGAAGCTTTCGGCACTACAATCAGAGTTGATGGAGATGTTGGGTACGTTGACGTGGATGTCTAATAATTGAATGTATTGAGTACATGAGCCAAGGGATATCGCATACGATGTTTTTGTGTTCAATGTCTGGTATTGAGTGTCAGAAACTCAGCTTTTCGCATTGCAGTCAATATCTTGAGGCATGTTTTTGGCTCTCTTTCATCAATTTACAAAATATCATGGGCTTTGCCTTCCTTTCCAGGTTAACATTGAGCCTAGTCGCCTCCTGTAGCCCTTTCAGAACAGATTTTACTCCTCAGTGTCAACAAATGGGGAGACAAGAAAATAATCAGGCCGCGAAGAATGTGTGCTCGTCTTCATAGCATTGCAGGAACGTTTCGGACTTACTGCTGCGAAGGCAATGCATAGCCTAATGGGTCGTATGGAAAGCTCCTCATCGTCCCGAGAGAACTGGACGTGATTGTTACGACCCGTCAAAACATAGCGAACCAGGGGGCACTCTCTGGGCGCCTAACGGTCAGGAATCATAAACATATATACATAAGGCACGGGAACAAAGGCTACCTCTCAGAACGGAAGAACTATAGGAAGGTCATATAGAGATAATATAAGGTAATTACTAATAAGGTAAGCACTAAGCGCTCACCTAATAAGTACTTATTAGTAATTACTATAAGTAATTACCTTAATATAATTAGTATTATAGACTATAAGTATATAATAAGGACCACCTAAGTACTTAAAAAACCCTTT
>MPGH01000069.1:0-73873 GCA_001937105.1 Colletotrichum chlorophyti | reverse complement strand
TCTTATAGCTTAGTATAAATTATAAACTATTAACTACTTTCTACCTATAGATAGATAGATAAATAGAATGAATTAACTAAATACTTAAATAGTACCTATAGTACTATATTAACTATTAATAAAATAACTAGGTTAAGTTACTACCTACCGCTTAGTTTACTTATAATAGTATAGTAAAAGAAAGTATAAAATAATCACCCTTCTACCTTAATTATAGGTTTAATCCTATAGTATATAGAGAACCTTAATAAGGCCCTATAGCGCTTAAGGTAATAACTAATATAAAATAAATTAAAGAACTCTAAAGAAACTTAAGAAAAGACCTTAAATTTATTAAATAATAAATAATTAAATATACTAATAGGTTAAGGATTAAGGGACTAACCTTTAAAGAGGGAGATAGCGCCTACCTCTTTAAGCGTAATATTAAAACTAAGTAACTAAGTAATAAATTAAACTATAAAAAACTTAGACCTTTAAAAATAATCTAAAAAATCTTAAATATTAACTATAAACTTTTATTATTAAATATAATAAAGTATTACTTAGTTTTCTATATTTTACTCTTTAAATTAGTACTAAAAGGATTATATACTAAAGACTATATTATTATTAATAATAATAAACTAAAATATAAAGTTAAATAAATTATTAATTACTAATAAAGTAATAATAAAATAAAATATCTTATTAAATAGAAAGGATATAGATATAAAGATAATATATAAGAACTAACTATAAACCTTTAGTACTACTAATAGCTACTTTAGAACTACTAAAACTAAAATCTTAGAGCTTAGTATTTTAGAATACTATATCTTAGTTAATTAA
This sequence comes from Colletotrichum chlorophyti, assembly GCA_001937105.1. Taxonomy (NCBI): domain Eukaryota; kingdom Fungi; phylum Ascomycota; class Sordariomycetes; order Glomerellales; family Glomerellaceae; genus Colletotrichum; species Colletotrichum chlorophyti. The sequence goes on along the minus strand of MPGH01000069.1, from coordinate 73,042 downwards.
GTTAACGCTACTATTAACCTATATATCTATTACTATAGAAGACTCCTTATAAGCTTCCTCCTCCTCTAAAGCCGCTAGACTTATATTTATATCCTTATAACCCTTCTTAAAGACCATTCGTTTCTCCTTATATAAACGCTTTAGCTTAGTAAGTAACTTATCTATCTTAGCCTATACCTTTTATAGTATAGCCACCCTCTCTTAAAATACCTTCTTAGTAGCCTCCTCTTTATACTCTAAACAGAAAGACTTATTTAATAAATAACTAACTACTATAATATTAAGTTAGAATTTAAATAATAAAATAATAAGGACTTATAAGAATTAAAGGCTACCCCTAAAGTATTATAGTTATAACTATAGTAANNNTACTTACTATACTTTAAGGAACGCTTTAGTATTTTATAGTAGAAGCCCTATAACTAATAAAAAGTATAAAGTATAACGTTAAAACTAAACTTTATAATAGAATTAATAAGATAATAATAATAAAGAGTTAAGGATTTCCTTATAGAATTAAAAGGAAGAATGTAACTTAATATAGTATTAATACTATTAAGGAAGTATAATTAATAACTCCCTAACCTAAGAGTAGAGGACCTACTTATAGGTTTAAGGGACTAAACCTTTTAAGGGGAGACCTAATATTATAACCTATTAAAATATAATATACTAAGGGGTACTCTCTAAGCGCCTAATAGTTAGGAATTATAAATATATATATATAAGGTATAGGAATAAAGGCTACCTCTTAGAATAGAAGAACTATAGGAAGGTTATATAGAGATAATATAAGGTAATTACTAATAAGGTAAGCACTAAGTACTTACTTAATAAGCGCTTACTAGTAATTACTATAAGTAATTACCTTAATATAACTAGCATTATAGACTATAAGTATATAATAAGGACCACCTAAGTACTTAGAAAACCCTTCTATAGCTTTTTAGTAATTAACTTTATAATTTATCTTAAGATATCTTTTAGCTAACTCTCTATAAATTAGTTAACCTTATATTAACCTACCTTATTAACTTATACGACTGATTACTGTATAAGCCTGAACCCGTTGATTATACCAGCAAGACTAACACAGCACCCCAGCAAGATTCAGTTAGCGTCAAGCCTCAGCTTCTGTTAGCAGACCCCTCACTGTCAGAAGGCTGGCCGTAACAGTGATGGCCCGTCGGAGTACTCCGCCTGTGCCCGGACTTCTCCATTTGAAGAAGACCCTAGCTCACAACAGACACCCGGTCAAACACTACTCAGACCCAGACAAGCGTGCTCTCGCGCACCTGAAAAGGTAATGAACTACAATCCCGATAATGCTGATAATCCTGCTTGGAGGAGTGCTCAGCCTCATAGTTTTCCAAAAGACATTCTTTCGCTCCTCTAACATGGCTTTGCAAAATTTCCTGATCCCGCTTCTTCGGTCGACTAATTTCACACGATCGAAGCATGACGAAGAGCAAACAATAACCATATGGGGCCCTTTTTTTGTTGGCCATGAGTAACGGAGAGACCTGCTACGTCTGAGACAAGGCTGTCTTGAACCGTTTGAAGTCATGGCCATCCGAAGTTTTCGTTTATAAATGTTAGTACAACGAGTTCTGAACGTTCACAGCGGTACATCTACTTATCTTTCAAGCAGTGATCTCGGGCAAGTAGATACAATCAAGAATTCATGCGTGTTTTGTTTTTTATCAACTTGTCAACCCAAAGCTCCCTCGTCCGTTGTGCGGTTGTTTGAACTTGTAGCGCAAAGCGCATTAACATGTTCATGTCAATGATGAGAATGTTGAGCAAGTAATGTATGAGTCTGACATTCGACCCTGCCTCTTGTCTTGCGGTTCCAAGCTTTCAGGAAATTTGCCTCAGGATGTGGCGATGAAAAGTATAAGAACGTCACCATGGTAGATGTCAACTTAATCCGCCAAATGAAACAACGCACTAGCCGGAAGGAAGACAGAGACTATATGACTGTCCAAGTCATGTCAGTTTACTCTTAGGACGCTTATCTACTACCTAGAATCCCAGAGATAAGAAAACCTTGCAACAAACGTAACTGCTTGCTTTGAGAAGGCACTGGATGTGTAGATTACACATCCACCGACGGCATCTGATAGACTGTTACCAGGTATCAAAAATCAGACTGAATCTGCGGGTAAATGAATTATCGTTCTTCTTTTGTAGCCACCTTTTGCGTTTCAGTCAGTTAAGCAGCCGTAAATGTTCATGCTTCAAGAGAACAACTAGACAGTAAGCTTGGTATTATCTGCCCGCCTCCAATTACCATTCGATAACAAACGATAATATAAGAGATGAAATTAGCCTGTCTGATAGAGAGTGCACCAGTGAGGTGACAAAGTATGCTGTAAATCTAAATGCCTTTTAAACTACCCTATAATAGGCTAAAAGGTATGTAAAGCGTCCTAAGTAAGGTAGATAGAGGCTAACCTACTTATAATAAGCTAAAGCTTAGAAACAGGAGGATTAACTAAAGTTTTACTATCTAAGTACCTTTTAAAGTACCCTGTAGTAGGCCATAAGGCATCTATAGCGCCTTAGATAGATAACTTTAATAAAGATATTAACCTTGACTTCGTTATAGTAAGTAAAGGCTACCTATCAGTATAGAAATAGTTAAGATTAAATCTATTTCACGCTAAATATAAACATTTAAGTTTATCTTTATTTATATATATATATAAAGATTTAGTAAAATTGTATAACCTAACCTCAGTATATTCTATTAATCGTCGTTGCTCCTTCGCTCTCGAAAGGTACGTATCTAACTAGACGTGAAGACTCAGAAACTCCAACCCCAAAGAAATGGTTCCCCTGGCCCCGTTGGCCATTCAGTCCATTGATTGCCTCCGAATATATCCGGGTGGATATTAGCAACCGGTCTGACTTCATCGGTTACCGGGGGCCACGATTGGTGCATTGTCGTATCCGAATGCGTCGTCAGCTTGAGATTCGGTTGGGAATGAAGACCAGTACATGACTGGCCTGTCGCACTTCCTATGTCGACAACATTGCCTCCAACTGTGTAGGGGGCCTCTTGAGTAGGCTCTGTGTATGCGTGTGGCCTACTTTCATTACCACTGCCTGCAGATCCTGCCTCAATCTCAAGCGGGGCTTCATCGGATGCCTTCGTATCTTCCTCAACACCGTAACTGTTATGGTGTTTTGCTCTGTGCATATTTGCTCGGTGCAGCAATTTGCAAAACAGTTGCCAAAGGGGTTCCCTTTTTACAGTGTCATTCATTCGCTCCACAGACCGCCTGACGGAGCTCCAGGCGGCCTGAGAAGCGGCATCCCATGGCTCAGAGCAAATGAAGTTCAACACGACGCCAAGAGCATGCCACTGGACGTAGCCCTTTAGCAGCCATGCCCATCCTTTCATGCCATCAAGTTTGTCCATTGCTAACATACCATCGACCACGCCCAGCGCCATCCGGAAACACTTCTGTCTTGATGCTTTCTCGACCCCAACGGGCGTATCAAGATGTTGAAGAATAACTAATTGATACTTTCTGACCATGAGGTCTGTCATTGTGCGCAGATAGATCCTGGTAGGTGTATCTTTTCCTTCCTCAGCTGAGAGTGTTTGCAGGACATTTTCCTTAAATTCCTCAAGGATTTCACTTTTCTTCTCGTACGTTATGCGTGCTCCTTCCTCGCCTGAGTGCGAAGTGAACTCAGAGACGGGTGCACAAACCTTGCGGGTGAGCCGCCACAGCCGGCACCTCAGAAGACAAAGAGACATATCAGTCAGTCCTTTCCGAGATGTAACGGGACCTTTTTGTTGCGGACTGATGTCGCAATCGTTGATATTGGAAGGCTCTTGAGTATCGAACATTGCCTCTCCAATCAGCACGTTGTGTACCTGAATTTCCCCTGCCCTCGAGTCAAGGAGACATATTTGCCACCATAGTCGGCGGCGCATTTCAACCTCAAACGGGGTTATGATTGGAAAGCGCGTGCCATCTTTATGGAGACCTAAGGCAACGGCGATCCGGAGTAAGAGGCCAGTGAGGGACCATATGTAACGCGTCGAGTGCTGCCCTTGAACGAGGTTTAAATAAATGACTAGGGCTTGAAGGGTGCAAATGTCCGTCGCATTGACAAAGTCTGCCATGACTAGGAGCGCCTCCGTGCAACGTCGATAGCGCGATATGAGCTCAGCTCGCTCGAGATTGAAGTAGAAGCGGGCCTAAAACATAAGTTAATGAGAAGGGTCGACGGTGCTGCTTGTGTCGTTAACAACGCACCTCATCCTCATCGAGAGACGTGACTGCTCCGAGGCAGATACTGAGCAGGAGGGCCTGCATGGCCACGCTCAGGGTCCGGATCTGCCCATGTGATCCGGTTATAACTTTCTTTAAAGAAGCCTCATGTAGGACTTTGACAAAAGGGTCGACATTGTCAAGGTAGGTCTGCCAGATGAACACCATCTGTGATGGCAGCGGATATAGCTCATCCAGTTCCTCAGTCCGAAGCAGAGGATGGACACCCATCAGGAAACCGGAATGATTGGTAAAGGTAGGTGTGGGAGGGTTCGGTGAACACATGGGCCTGATTCCATCCATTTCACCCTTCTCTCTGGCGTCTTCGAATGCTTGACGGATCAGGCCAATCTGTATCACGCAATTGTGTCAACGTAAGATAATACTAGATGCATCTATACGAGAAAACCTCGAATTGAGGGTACTCACTTCACGGCGGAGTTTTATCCAGAATTCCCCATCAACATAGAGACAACCTTGCGCATCAGGAACGAGCAAACCGTCCTTGTTACTCCATTCTACAGACGATTCAGCGCTTGGTCGACGAGTGGCCGCCGCTGCGCTGGTCGGCTGTGAGCCATGACCATGGTCATCCGCCCTGACGGCGGGGACAACTGATGAGCGACATGTGTCGGGCGATGGCCGCTCTGTGCCCACTAGTGACCCCTGTGGATGCAATCTGTTGCGTCCTTGCTGTTGTATGGGCAGGCTATTGACGATGCTCTCAAGGTTCTTGATGCGGCTCAGCATTGCTGCCTGTTGCACCGTTGAACGCCTCTCGGTCAAGCTAGAGTTGGAACGCCGCGGCAAGCGGCCTGAAGTGGGAAATCTGCATGTATCCCCATTCTTTGCGCAGTTTGAACAAGGGCTGTAGCGATCGCAGCGCACTTTCCGACTCTTGCATCTCAGGCAGCTCCAGGCGCTACGAGTGACAGACGGTGTATCGAAGGCTGATACTGACATAGCTGCGTAAGGGTAAAGCTGCGTAAGGGTAAGCTGCACACTGTGGGTTTTACACTGTCCATCACCTGCACCTCTCGTGCGTCCACTGTGGCTGAAAAGGATATTTAAGCACTCTAGGGAGATTGCGCGTTCGCTTAGTGAGCAGCATTCTAGGATGTGTCCACAACACAAGGCAGTAAGATTTTTAGCAGCCATGCATTTACAAACTTCATGTGATTCTTGCTAACCAGCGGGTGTGGAGCGATTGCTGCCCAATAGTGTCTACTTCCAAAGCCGAAGGCCGAGCCCGAAACTTCAATCATCCTTGGTTTACGTAGTAGCTTCGGCAAGCTCGAACACGGCGGATACCTAATTGTGGGCCTGCCAGCAATTATGAAACGGAAAAACGGCTCCTCTTCCTTAAAGTTTTCCCATAAAAGAAGCAAATGATCGGAAAGGGAATCATTGCTACAGTTAAGAAAGCTAGGATAGACGTTGCCCAGGCGTAGCCGAGTCGATGGTACATTTGGAGGCCGAACAACGGGAAAGCGGCTACGTCGCGCAATAATGTTAACGAACCAGCAATTCATCAGCTAACACCATAGCTTGTAATAATGATAATGAAGACTCTTACCGGCAAATGTGCATCGTACGAAAGCGTTGGCAGCCAATGCGCTTGCTGCGCATAAAGGGTAGGCATCGACCTATCAATATGTAAGATGACCAAGATCAATCGAGATGAAGGAGCGAATGACTCCTCAGGGGGTTGGACTGTTGCTGAGCGGAGAGTTTACCTCGCCTTGAGTGAAGTTGAAAATAATCCGGAAGTACGCACCAGAAATGTGTAAATACCAGTAAACACAAGTAGAACACTAAAGATCGGCAGCAAAAGCATGTTAGCCAAGTCGAATAGATTTAGGCGGGAGCGAACAAGGGAAAACCTCGATTACTTAATTAGAAGCAGCATCGCGGAAAAGCAAATAATTGAATGCGGAGATGTTGATAAATATACGTACCCTGCACCATAAATGCTCGATCCGATTATCGGAACTATCCAGTGGATGTCCTCGCGGAGTGTCCATCCAAATGTAAACAGCCCTATAGGGACGAGCAGTGAACCAAAAATGGTCGGTGGAAGCCGGTATTCCGGTTCGCTATTGTTTGTACCTGGGCCATTCGTCATAAGTTGCCTCCGCAGACGACTCCAAAACGCCGACGTCGTTGAGGAGACTACCATCCCTACCATTATGCCCAAAAACGAAAGGCCAACTTGCCAGAGATTGAAGCTATACACCGTTTGGAAAACTAAACCAAACGCCCCAAAGAATAGATACATCACTCCTAGGACGATGGCCGAGTACAGGCATAAAGTGAGACACATGAATTCCAAAGCAAGCAGCTTGAAGGGCACAGACAGCGACCTGCCGAGTGATCGTGCGACCGATCTATCCTGCAATACCTCTAAAGGAGCTTGCCACCTGTCGTCGCCAGTCTCAGCCCGCTTCCGAATGGCCTTTTTCTGCAGCAATATCGGATCTGAGTTCAGATTAACAAACATTTGATTTAGAGGCAATCCACAGTATGTGCGTTTTGTTCGATAAGCAAGTAACAGCATATCTCAGCAGAATAGCGAACGCCGGTAAAGAAAGGTGTTGGGGGGGTTCATACGGTATGTTTCGGGAACAAGAACAACGAGCGCTACGAGCTGTGCAAATCCCCATATGATAAGGATGTAGTAGGTCCACCGCCAAGTGGTGAAGAAGTTGATGAAGCCGCCGAGTAAGGGACCGATAGAAGGGCCGATAAACGGCGCGAGAGAGTTGATACTCATAGGCGCCTGAAGCTCATCGTGGTTGAAGAGATCGCCAACAGTACCGCCTGAGACGGACAGGAACGCACTGCCAGCGGCACCGGCTAGGAGGCGGGCAACGATTATTGTCTGAATATTTCGAGCAACAGCCGATGGGATCGTCCAGATGATAAATAAGCTGTACGATAGGAGATAAATAGGACGTCGGCCGTAAAACTCGCTCAGTGGGGAGGAAATCAGCGGACCGAGAGCGATCCCCATGACGAATGCTGATAGACCGAGTGTCGATATTATTCGCGATGAGTGGAATTCGGTGTCCACTTGGTCGTTAGTTGCTGAGTAAATCGAACTGGCGCACGTCCTGCTAGCTGTCAGATTTTCTTTGACGGCTACTTAGTAAACCACCATAAGTTGGGCCGGGCGCCTACACACAAAAGCTTCCAGCTGAAACTACAAGTACAATGGCCCATTTTGTGACTGTAGCCCAATTTCTGGGGTAAAGTGAGTCGTTATCTCCGCCGTCCCATCCTACGACGAAATCACCAGCTAAATCTTGAGCCGTATTGTTAACAGTATTGGAGATTTCATTTGAGCTTTCCGGAACCAGAGTATCGCATCCGTAGCCGTTCTGTGAAACCACGCGGATATTTCTCGTAGTATCTGAAACCGCCATTGCCAGTTCAGGGTCCTTTACTGTCATGATTGACGTCTTAGACGATCCAGTACTTGGCATGGATCGGTTATACTCGCCTAGGGGATGTATCCCGAAGCGATTCTCAGTTGCTTGTTCTGTCTGCTTGTTCAGAAACTGTGAAGGTATTTTGCTGGAAGGTTGGTTGTTGTTCTGCCCGCTTAAATCAGAGCTGCCCTGTGCGGCTGCTTGTTCGTCCATTATTTTTTGAGACCGGATTCTCTGCTGTGACAGGTGAAGACTTGAATATGGAATCACTGACTCGCGATGCACTGCGACAGGTTCTTTGATGAGATTTGGCGAGAAAGTCCAAGATATATGAATTCCTTCGAAAGGCTAGATTTCGGTCCACATCAATGATATCGACTATACGGCAAACTTCAAAGCACCTCGGCTCGGTCTAAAATTCGATTTGCCGAATAACAATGTATCGAAACTCTCCTCTTTCTGTTCAAATGCAACCTTTGTTGCTTGACCGGGAGGCGACTCCGCTATGAACCCCACACGAATCCAGGCCCGAGGGCCCGAGGCCGAGACTACCTGGCTCGGTAACACAGGGCCCGAAACCGCGAACCGCGGCGTGCAAATCGGAAAACTTCCGAGTAAGGGCTCCTCAATGTGTGTTTTTCCCTCTGCGCAGAGGCGAAGGCCGAGTTTGAGTGCTAGGCAGATTGTAGTTTGACTTCGGCTTGGGGGGAGTAGTCTCTGTCTGGAGTAGGGAACTTGGAGCAGGGACGACGCCCATTTGGCATATGCTGTTTGCTCCTCCGTCACTGTCTATATATACCGGCAAGTCGATCCCTTTTAAGTCTTTTCTCAATCATTTTGAATAACTGTTGTCCACTCTCACGAACATCTATGCGACAGTTACACTTCAAGTGCCTTAAAGACAACACTTCTTTGCACTCGACGAAACCACAAAATGGCTTCACCTCAGGACATTGCCGTTGTTGATGAAACAACGTACTCATACATATTTGAAAAAGATGTGTCGGTGCCACTGAAAAATGGAAATGTAATTCGCTGCAACATTTACCGTCCAAAAGGCTGCAAGCAGGGCGAAAAGTATCCCGTTCTCGCATGCTATGGACCGTATGGCAAAGACATACCCTACGCGAGGTAAGTCTCTTAGTTTCTCCTTACCCCATTAGTAGCACTTGCTGATTTTCATTCAGCTTCCATCCAGCAAGCTTTAAAGAAGTCGACCCAGCTCATCAAACAGAGCATTCAAGCTGGGAGACTCCCACTCCGGAGTACTGGACGGCGCACGGATACGTTGTGGTTCGCGCCGACGAAATCGGAACGGGCCAATCTCCAGGCTTCCTCAATCCTCTTTCGCGTGCTACGGACGAGTCGTACCATAACCTCGTGGAGTGGGCCTCGGAGCAGCCGTGGTCTACGGGGAAGGTTGGCCTTCTGGGCATTAGCTACTTTGCAGCTACGCAATGGAAGGTTGCCGCCACACAACCAAAGGGTCTGGCGGCGATTGTGCCCTGGGAGGGATTCTCGGACGATTATAGAGATGTCGCCCGTCATGGTGGAATTCTTTCCGATAAGTTCCTAAAAACGGTATACGCAAAGCAAATTGGTTCGGTCCAGTACGGGTTGCCTGGACGAGCTGCTAGGAACTGGGGTCCCGACACCGTCGAAGGTGACATGAACGAAGAGGAGCTCCGGGCGAACCGAAGAGAGCTTATTGATGGGCCTCAAAAGAGCCGATTTCGCGACGATGAACATTTTTCAGCCATCCACTTTAACCTCGAGGACGTTCGGGTTCCTCTCCTCAGTGTTGCGAATTGGGGCGGCATAATGTTGCACCTCCGGGGAAACGTGCAGGGATTTATGCACGCAAGCTCCGAGTATAAGTACCTACGTTTCATTGTTGGTAGGCATGACTTACCTTTCTACTACCCAGAGGAAGTAGAAGTGCAACGCAGCTTCCTTGATGCCTTTCTCAAAGGCGAAGATCGGGTAGGATGGTCGAGGAAGGGGGCCGTCCCGCCTGTGGACCTGATCTTAAGGAAGGGCGACATTGGCCATGGAAACCCTCAAGCAATGAAGCTTTACCCCCGACGAAAAGAAAACGAATGGCCTATTGCTAGGACACGATACAACAGCCTCTTCCTGAGCCCCGAAAGACAGCTTTCGCTAGCGTTGCCGGAAGTAAAGCGGCCTTGCAAGCTTGGATACCGGGCTCTGGGCAATTTGACGTCCCAGCAGCTGGTTTCATTCGTTTCGGCCCCATTCGACTTGGAGACTGAGGTCACCGGGCACATTGTTGTGCATCTGAACGTCTCCGTGGCGGGAGACCCAGAGGGCCCCGTCCCCTCCGACATCGACCTGTTTCTGACCCTGAGACACCTCTCGGCTTCCGGACAAGAAATATTTTACACAGGTACCCATGGAGATGCGGCTCCAATCGTGAAGGGATTTCTGCGCGTTAGTCTGAGGAAGACCAATCCACAGCACCCTCGTCATCGGTCTTGGCTGCCGCACCGCGACTACCTTTCAACCGATGTACTCCCGGTCATCCCCAATGAGGTCTATCCCGTCGATGTTGAGATGTGGCCAACGAATGTCGTATTTGAGAAGGGTGAACGCCTCGTTCTGGACGTCAGCTCCGGTGACACTCCGGGCTGTAGTGTTTTTGAGCACATCGATCCTGATGATAGGTAAGCCACATAAGCTGGTTAAGACTCGCAAGTCAAGAAAGGAAAAAAGAAGCTGATTTCTCTAGGTCTGAAAAGGTGTTCAGAGGGACAAATTTTATCCATTTTGGCCCTCAATATACTAACAGTATTACCCTGCCTATTATTCCCCCAGCAGACCTTTCAGGAACCTCTTATGCCGGAAAAATGCCATAAAAAGGCGATTGTTAAGCGATTGTACTTATTCAATAACTTTAATAATACAACAACTACAACGAGCATAATGTACAAAATAACCAAGACTTTAATAATTGTCCTTAGCAGTCTGTCTTATGTATTAGATCCTGCGTGTGCGTTTTTATATCCTTACCTTCGATATTCTGACCATGCCTTTTTTAGGCAAGTAAAACATCGATAAGGTGCGTATAAACGATGTGATGTAAAAGGCTTGGATTCCTTGACTACCTGTTAATTTATATGTTTACGACCCAAGATTAGCCTAGCAATGTTAGTGTAGGGAGACAGGGGAGAGTGCTACTATATAAACAGACTGGATATAAGGGGGACTTTGTTAGGGATACCTATAGAAGAACTATAGAAGTAAGTTATTGTAATAGACAATAACCCTACCTATACCTATAGCCTAGATACTGTGACGTGCAGTCAAAAGCAGTACAGGCAATTTTGGCAGCAGGGGCTTGCAAGAGCGCAAGCGATGACGGACCTTTTGGCTCAACGGTCTATTGCGCAGGTTGTCACTGTTAGCCTGTGACATTAACTTACATAACTAATCATTATTGAAGGCCTGATGGCTCGAAGGCCTAGTGGCATGAAGCCGTATAGAATCTGATGGTGGCTACACAGCCGTGGTGGCATTTTTCGTGGTTTAGTGGTTTAGTCGAACAAGGTAGTGGTACCAGTTTGTCATCAAGTGATGTGTAGGATGATAGGATTGGTAGCTAGCAGTAATGTCGCTAGAATACTACTACTGTATGGCACAAGGGCTCAGTACCCCGTCCAGGAAGACTGCAGTCCGATCAAGCTCGATGTATATATCGCCGCTGACGCCGCTCATACCGCCAAGGTACAGATACTTCCTAAACCGAGCAGGGAAACCGTAAGGCTATAGTCGCAGTAGTGAATTGGAAGTCCAGACCGTTAAGAGGACTCCATAACCAGGGAGGGGACTAAAGCTCCACCACCCCTACCTAATTGTATGTAAGAGCGGACTTGTACTGATCTAGAGGTTTGCAACGTATTAAACACTACTGTGCTGCGATTGAGCATAGTGGAAACAGTCATATTTTGGCATTTGTCGCCTACATGCTTATTTCAGTTGGCGAACTAGCTATCTAATGTGCCTCTTTAGAGTGGAGACAGGCGCTACTAACGCCTGGAAAACGAGTCATGAAATGGAGGAATGCCGTGCGGGTTTGCGCTGAGCCGCCTAATCGACCCGCCAAACTCGATATGGTGTGGAACCGCTAGGACGCTAGAACAACAATAGTTGCCAAGCTCTCGGGACCAGCCGCCCTTGACACGGGCTTCGTATCCTTGCTACCTGAGCTACATAGGTTGGAACTTTTGTCCAACATTAAATAGGCTGATGAACGCCTTAACATTCTACCTGGTTACATTATCGATCTATGTCCCTCCAGTTGGACCGCGTTGTTCACCCTTAGCTCCCCTATTATGTATTATCTCACTAGGGCATGACACTATTACTCTGGATCATTCCCGCATTGACGAGCCAGTCACACAGCCTATGTCATGCCATCAAAAAACCAACTGCACCAACGTAACACCTCGGCGGATTTTCCTCAAGTCGGCAATTTTTGCAACATAAAACAACGCTTTTCTCTTTGGGGGAAATTCCCGCTTGCTGGCACTTCGAAAGCACTCGATAAAACCCGATTGGAGCCTGCTAAAATGGCTGCGCAACACTATAACTACCGCTCCGCCCGGGATTTCTAACTTTCGCAGAGAGGTATCACTTTAAGGACGCTTTGTGCAGTGTTGCTGTCAACTAAACGAATGCAGCTTGGACTATTCGGTTGGTTGGGTCAACTACAGGGTATTCACCAAATTGTTTAGTTAGGTTGACAGGAGTTCTACTTCTTAATTGTTACTTTCGTATAGCTCTTTATAGTACCACAGAAGCAGCAGAACAGAGCTTTCGTGACAGCGGGTACGTCTGATCTTATTTGAGAAGGGTACTGAGTGGGAGGAGGTCACTGGTGGTTTTAGCCAAGGTAAGATACATGTCTAACACGAGTTCCGCTTATATGGGACGGCTTCGCCCGGAGCAAAGTCGTCTAGGAAGGCGGTCACTTGTGGCAGGATACTGAACGGTAACCTCATATTGCTCTGCGACACTTAAAACTATACAGATAGAGCCATACTGACTAATTTATACAGTTTTACGTGGAGAACTGCCAACAGAGGTGCTGAAAGGGGTGTATTTACGGTCTCTGTGATGTGCGTATATGGAGAAAGATGGCTGAAGAGACTAGCGAAAGGCTTGGAGGCTGGTTGTATGTTCCAGCCATAGGCGCCTGGGTGCCTCAAAGCTTCAAGATAGACAATATCCGTAGATATTCCCTTAAAGAGGTCGTTCAAGACGTCCTACCAAGCTTATCCAAACTCAGTACAGGCTGGCTGAAGGTTCTACAGCAAAGTGGGCTGTCTGACAGAAGTCTACGGTCTCTACGTCCTGAAAGATCTGCCGATGCCTCTACTGATCGGCAAGTTCATTAAAAAGATCAGGAGTTTTGATATAATAGACCAGATGATGTCCTGCTGTTAATGAGGCCACCTTATTAGTCGAAGAAGTGGTAGGCGATCACTTGGGAATTCTTGCTTGAAGTATTTTTGTGAATAGCCTTTTTGGCAGCTCTAAGGTAACTAAAGCTAAGTGAGTAAATTTCAAGATCCAGGACCACGGGCAACAACCTCTTATAGCCCAGTTTGTTCAGCAGGTCAAACGAAGTATGAAGGGATAAGTGTTACACATCATCAGACCACCCTTAATGCATTGCACGGGGAATATCCAGATTGAACGACATCGCTGCGAGTGCTTGGCGGGCCTAAGTCAGTCATCCCTTAAGGTACGGCACTGGAACAACGGACAAAGGGCTTACTTTGGCGATGCGCGCCACAATGTGCTTTTCCCCATGAATCTATGGCCAAGTGGATCAACTTACGCCCTCCACATTTCGCTCACTTCAAAAACCCTTATCACCATAGGGACCCTCAACATCAACCTACTACTGATGTATCAGTTTTAACTCAAACAATACGAAGTTTGAGAAGAGCAACCTTTACACATAATGAGCCAGTGTTTATAAGATGAAGTCAGTCGAGCCGTTGAGGCAATTACAAACGGGTCGAGTCTTTGGAGGGCAGCACTAGAAAATGATGGTTACTATGATCCACGCTCCGACGTTGTCATTCTGTTTACGACTTGGCGATGATGACTTGTAGAAGAAAGAAGAAACTCCCAAGCGGGCTAATATGGTGCTGAACAGGCCCGGGTATTGCGTCGTGCCCTTGCCCGAGACGTATACGAACTTGAACGGCTCGTTGTCAAGTCGCAGAGGGCTTGCCTGCCTCTAGGACATAACCCTTTGTAAATTCTGCGTATCCCCTAGGGCCATGTTTTGTAAGCATGGGAAAATCCCTTCATTCGAACTTTCGCCAAGGTAGGTACATCACTCATTCTGTGAGAACCTTATTCTAGCTAGTATCTAGGGCTCAGACCGCGCCGTTTGCGCCCTTAAGATTTTCCAGTACTTCAGGTTCGTACTTATTAAAGTGCTTTATTGATAGCGTGCATGTGACCAGCAGGCTAGCCATCGCAGGAACGGCTTAGTGTCGTGATCGTAGGAAACCTTATAGATTCTGTTACTCTGTCTGTGGTGTGTGTTTGTGTGCATTCTTTCATCAAGCCCTCTTGACAAATCTCAAGGGAATCTCCTTCTGGATAGACAGTGTGAGATAACTCAAGCACCCATCCAGTATATCCTTGGTTTCCTGTCGGGCCTGCTCCCAGGTCTTGTCGTCGTTATAAACGAGCTCGACCCTGAAATCGCGGAATATAACGGCCATGACGACGGCGAACTCCACCTGGGAGAACCTCTTGCCCAGGCACCCGCGCGCGCCCTCGCTGAACGGAGCGTAGGAGCCCGGCACTGGCGTCCGAATCGTCGAGAATGGCGTCGTGGGGGACGTGTCGCCGCTGTGCTTGGACGATTTGCCGGTGTTTGCTTCGCTCACAGTGCCCCAGAAACACTCCAACCGCGCGTCCCAGTTCTGTGGCCGGTAGGTGTAAGGATCGTTTCCCCAGTACTGAGGGTTGAAGTGGAGTCCGTTGAGCGAAAGGTTGACCATCGTGTTTCGTGGGATCACATACGGCGTCTGATTGATGTTGAGAGTCTGGGCGCGGTCTCCTGTCCACTTTGGTATGGCAACGGCAGAGGGGTACAGGCGAAGGGTCTCCATCTGTTCGGACGAGCACGTGTCAGTGATGGGAACGAAATCGAGGGAGTTTCCTGTGAGTTAAGCTTACCATAACGCAAAGAGGCGCCGTTAGTTTGGAAAACAGAGTCTCATATCTCCACGCAGAGGGGTTCCGGGACTCGGAGGCCAGTGCGGCGTCGATGTCTGCGACTAGCCAGTCTTGAACCTCAGGGTTCAAGGCGAGGAGGATCAAAGAGAAGTGCAGGGAATCTGCCGTGGTGCGGGAGCCAGCCAGGGCCAAGATGAAGGTATTTCCGAGGACCTCCGCTTTGGACAAAGCCGCCTCGTGATCCTCGCCGTCTTGGACATTGGCCTTCAGCATACCGCCGCCCCTGACGAGCTCGGCCAGGATGCTTTCGCGGCTGGCGGTCTCGGCTCTGCCACTTTTTTCGGCTTCTCTCTGCTTCCCCACCTCGACTTCAAGGATCTCCCGCAGAAGCAGGTCCACGTCAGAGAAGGAATCATACAGACGCCGCCAGCTGCGTGGGCCGCGCTTCAGAAGCCACTGTGGGATTACCAGGAGTTGCATAAAGTTGGTGACCATGTGCTCGAGAGACATCGGGAACCTCATGACTCGGGCGGCGTCGAGCTTGTCGGAGTCGTCGTTGACCTTTGCGGGGCCGCGCGACAACGACGTATCTTTCGTCTTCTGAAATGGTATGGGGATTCCGAAGCCGACGGCGGCGATCACGCGGAGAGCGAGAGAAGTAAGGTCCGGGCTGGCTGTGCGCACGACCCAGGAGCCGTCCCCGGGTCCATGGGTCCAGCCGGACACCAATCCCTGGGCAAGGCCGATTGCCTCGTCCCAGACGCGTCGGTGGATGGCGTCATTATACTGCGGCGCGACCACCTTGCGGTGCCTCCTCCAGGTTGCGCCGTCGGCAGTGATGATGTTCAGACCAAACACGTTCACAGGAGCTGCCGGCTCAGGTCGTCAGCAGCAGCTTGAATAGATCGGTTGGGGACGGGGGTAACACTCACTGTAGAGCCAGGTAGGCTTGACGAAGTCAGTGCGGCTGCGGTTGACGACGTCGGCGGCGGCATCGGCGTCGGCAATCTCGACCATCAAACAGCCGGGGGCGACGACAAGAAACACGTCGCCTAGTCTTTGATGGAACTTGTACTTCGCCACGAACCTCCAGTCCATGTACCATAGTTGCAACCACGACGACTTGTGGAGGCCGAAGGGAAGCCGGGAAATGATTGGGCGATGCCATTTCTTGGAGAGCTGCCAGAAGGGGTTGAGCTCGAATACGGGCAGGCAGACGTAAGGAAGGCCGGTTGCGCGCGCGGCTCGAAGGTGTCGTAAGAAGCTATAGACTGAGGCCAGAGCCCAGGCGACGAAGCCGGCGCCGACCAGCTGCCATGCTGTCCACATGACGGCTACCAATGTGAGGGATATGAGAGAGACAACTTGATATCAAGGGTGACAAGGAGATACGACGCAAAGAACGGAGGCACAAAGACAAATACTAATACCTTACTTGGGTGACGGGGCCGGTATCGTATCTTGTGAGCAAACCCAAAGGGCGTCCAAGACCTGCTATGCCGGTCCAACCGCACGGCTTTAAAACGAGTCCTTACGCGTCAACCAAAAGGCTCCAGCAGAGCTTAACAGAGGTATTTGGCCAGCAAGTACACATAAAGTCAACATACACGCCGAATACTTTGCACCTTCATGTTGATGCGAGTGCCACCGTCTGGGCTGAGCGGGTCGCCGTCATCATACCAGAGGCAAAGTTAGGCAGAAAGGACGGGACTTCTGATATGCGGAATGGTGGACAAGGCGTGAACGTAGGCGTAGGCGTAGGCGTATATGTAGGCTTACAAAGCACACCAGGTAATCATACTTCCGTCAATCACACAACAAACTCCCTAGAGGTATGGACAATCCATCTCCCCTCTCGTGCCCCACTTCATGCTGAGACTTTGAGATTTTTCTGTCAATCTTCAGCTTCCTGCGTTTGGGCGTGGGGCAGAGCAAATCCTCCGACGCATTTTAAGGCTTAACTAGGAAGTGCGGCGCTTAAAAGATAACGGTCGTTAGGCTGACTCCTGTTGTGCGAATACGATGCGCGCAAAGGCGAGATTACGCCGGTAAGAGCGGCCAAGATTTCCAGAACGGCCACATAGAGGCTTTCCGCTTACACTACCTTTTTTTACCCTTTTTCATTATTGTTAATATCATCATTACTTTTTCTATTTCTGTTTTATAAGAAGAATACTCTTTATGACCTAATTGACATCCTTCTGCCTAAGGTTTAAAGATAAGTGTACAAGTCAAATAAAAATGCATTTATAGCTAACTAGATGGTATGGTATGGATTTAAAGCTTTCGGGTCGTCCCTACTTTGGAGCAGACCAGGAAACCTTATTCCACAACCACCCACTTGAACACACAGTTGTAATAGCTAGTTCTCGTCCCTACTACATTGATCTTGAGGAGCTGATGGAGATTGTTGACAGGGCACGAGGTTGAGACGGGCGGAGGGATGGACAATAGCGTGGAGGGGTTGGTTTGTACAACGTAGTAACACTAGTTGATACCCACAAGGCCCTACCCCATCTGGCCCTACCTACCCCATCTGGCTCTACCCCATCTGGCCCTACCCCATCTGGCCCAAAACCCGAACCCACAGGGTGTATCCATAATATCTCAATCATCCAGGGGTTATAGGAATATTACACCACGGTACCTATTATGCTTGAGAGCGTGAATATAAAGCACGAATTCGCCTACGTAGACCTATTTACTTCTTCGAATGCTTGAATAACTTAACTTATTCACTTATGCATATGTAACGATTCTACTAGCTTGCTTGATTATTCGTCACCAGCCGCCTTATGTATCCTTCTTCCTATCTATAGAAGTGTATCTTAGTTCCTACATGTGGCTGCCCTAACACATTCGTTACATTAATTATTTCAAGTTGAGCACCCTAGTTTCTATTTAAGTAAAGATGTAAGCAAATTACTAAGGTTATCCTTATATGCAAAGATTACCCACTCAATATACAGATACAGGGTCTCTGGCCATAAGCTTTCATATGTTAGACTTATCACTATACGCTAATGACTCCTGCCTGTTATCTGTTGCGTGACATGATGATAGCTCCGCCTGCCTAGTGCAGCACCACCTGTCATACCCTAGTCTTAGAATAACCCACCGATTTCTTAACGAATCACCGGGGTTTGACCATAAGGCTTACAGTGGACCTCGGGATGATGGCTGTTCGCCAAGTGAAGACCCTGCCTTTAGGCGCCTCGACGGCGAAGTCGTACTCGCGGACCATGCTACCAACCATCATCTTTAGCACGCTGCTGGCGTAGAACCGCCCGGGGCAGCTCCGTTTACCGAGGCCCCAGGCCAGGAACTGGGTGCTGGTGTCCGTCATCAATGCTCGCCCGTTGTTTGACGACGATTTCAGGTGGCGTTCCGGCATGAACACTTCGGGGTCCGGATAGAAGCGCGGGTCGCGCTGCAGAGCCCGCTGCGGCACACAGGCCCAAGAGCCTTCGGGGATAACGGCCCCGTCCGACATGTGGTAGGTCTTGAGGGCACGTCGCCGAATCGAGATGCTGTCCGAAGGATTCAGGCGCGTAGACTCCCGCAGGAAGCTGTCAAGCAGGGGCAGCTCGTCCACGGCCGGCAGCCATTTGCCCGACGGAGAAGCATCCTTGAGCTCATCGCGGAGGAGGTCAATGTATGTCGGATTATCGACTAAGTCGAACATGGCATACACGAAAGACTAGAGGAGCAAGAGTGGATTTATTAGCTCTGTGTGCAGTCACGGAGAAGTCTGCATCATCACGAACCATAGAGAGTTGATGCACTGAACCAAACCACAGGGCTAACGCCTCTTGGATCACCTTCTTGGCAGTCCATCGTTCTTTGGTGGGAGACGAGTCGATGATCCATTGCAAGCAGTCGCGCTAGAAACTGTGTAAGTGTCAAAATCAAAGCATCTCGAGCGCCGGAATGAGCGAACCGGCCTCTGTCCCTGTGATTTGCCAAGCTCCCGATCCTGGAGACGCTCCGAGACGACGGGATAAAGATGGCGCAGGAGCGTTTTCATGGGTCGCCCTCGCCTTGTGCAAAGGGACGCAACGGGTCTGATTCTCCAGTCAGTCTGGGCGGGTTCCCTTCTTCGTCTTGGTGAAGCCTCAGCTCCACCAGCGAATGTGGAGAAGGAGAAATCATGACTAGTAACGACGAGACGGCCTACCCTGCGAGGAACTCGGGAGTAAACTGAAGAATCTCCCCAGTGACAAACACATCCTGCGGATACGCCAGCGCCGCTTCGCGGAACTCGGCGTTCTCAGCTGCGCAGAAGAGCAGATTAGCCAAAAGGTATCATTACGATGCGAGCGAGCAAGCGGTGGAGAGATGGTCTACAGGTAAAAACTTACAGAGCTCAGGCCCGAAAAAGATATGGCTATTAATGGAGGATACCGTGCGTTTAGCGACGTCAAAAAAAGGGAGCTTCGTCCAGCCGTCCTCTTTAGGGGTTAAAGTATGAGATATTAGCTGGTCCTATTACGTGACAACGTCTTAGCCTTTTTGAAAGAGGTCTACTTACTATTTGGAGCCCTACCGCCGTCGAACAACTCTCGGCGGAGCGCGGCGTCCATAGCCTCTTTCAGCTCCGGCATTACACGTGGAATGTGAGCCGTTAGTAAGGTTCGAAGGACTCTGAAGTGCATGCTCCCGTTTGAACGCATCTCCTCGTGAACCTCGAAGTCGAACATGGTTTGCTTAGGCTTGAACAACTGCGCGAGTCGTTCCGCGTTAACCGGAACGGTTTTTGTTGGGGGACATTGGAAGGCTTGGGAGCAACTTACGTCCTTGGCCACAGCGTGGAGGGAAAGCGTATCCTCAGGCGCCGCTATCAACTCATTGATGTGTTCATCGGTGGAAAATAGGACGAGGTAGTTACGCAGCGTGGGAACATAGAAAGGGCGCTTCAAGTTCTAAACGAAGTTAGTAAGTTTCCAGGAAGCCTTTTATTAACGCCTAAAGTAGGGGGTAAAGTTGATAACTAAATAGTGGATGAACGCCACCCACCTTTTGATAATATCTTGAGATGGTCTGGGGACCTGAGGTCAGAAAGCCGATAGCTACGCGCCAGCTCTCAATGATGCCATAGGGAGGACCAGTAGACTGTTTCTTTCCTGGTGTTAACAACCTTATGAAGGCCTGAAGGAGCACGTAGGCCGCCTCACCGTCTTGTGAGTTGATAAGAGCCTGAATCCGTGAACTATTTTGGCGAGCTTCCATATAAGTAACGAGATAACGATGCTTAAGGGCCACCAGGCTTGTATACTGGATGTAAGGAGCAGGGTCATATTGAATCTATATCCTGAGTTGACGTTAGATAGATGATAAAGAGGTAAGAAAAGGGTTGTAGGTGGCTCGGTTCTAAAACAAGCCGCTTCACAGAGGCAAGCCCATCACAGCAACTTATATTCAATAGCGTGGCAAACTAAGATAAGCGTCTTTTACTTGATGGACACAGCTCAGTGGCTGGAGCCTGACGGAAACGAGAGGAGTTGGAGGGGGTTCGTGTGTGTATTGTGTTAAGCGGCCTTGTGCTGACGCAAATGCCCCGAGGCCCGTTAGCTCTCGTCTTGAGCTTTTGAGTCTTTTTGGGCGGTCCGATAGACATATGCATGTGTACGGCGTGGTCTTCTTGCTACCGGCGGCGTGTGAGTTGGAAAGCTAGCCTTCAGCATCAGATAGAAGGCAGAGGAGAGCTGGATGGTTGTCTCTCGGGACAGAGACAGTAACTTCCAGGAATCAGGTACATAACGGGTACTTCAGAATGTTGAAGCATGCTTCGTATGGCCGCTTGGCAATAAATCCTTTATGCCGCTTGCATGTCTAATCGGGAATATGCCTCACCTCGTCGTGGGTTGTGACGCCGTCTTGAAACGCCTTGTCAAGCGTACATGTAGGCAGCAGTAAGCCCTTGTTCTCTCTCCACCCGTCTCCAATTTAATCGAATCCGCTAATACTTAAGCCTGAGTTTTCATAGACGTTGTTCGAAACCCCTATAAGTCCAGTTATACAGATAGGCTGGTGAAGCTCATTGCCTGCCTGCCCATTCTTCGTCCTCACCACCCATCACCATCATTAACTATCCCTGCTGCCATGGTGGACTCTACGTTAGCGCGTGTGCCGTTCGCCGAACTGTTCTTGTTCGAGCTACTCCTAACAACTGCCCTCAGCCTCCCACGAGGCCGCAGCAACTCGATCCGTCTGGCTACCTTCGCCGTCCTGTGCGGACTGTACCTGCGCATCGTCGCCTCGACCACAGGCAGTCCAGTAACGGACTGGAGCCTAGCCCTGGGCATCACGCCGCAGATCGGAAAGGCTCTGGACATGCTCGTGCTCCACGATGCAGAGCGCGAGTTTTGGAAGGGAAAACAGTCCGAACCAGCCCCCGCCTGGACATGGGACAGATTCCTCTGGGCGGCCGAACTGATGCACACCCCCAGAGGCGTCGGGTGGAACTGGGAGGTGCCTTACGTATGCTACGCAGGCACGCAATCCAAGGGGTATGTACGGAATGAGTCGAACATATCCTGGAGGGAGACTGGAGGGATGTGGGGGTCCAATGCAACCTCCATACCCTTGCTCTCTGACCCGAACCATTTGCTGACACAACGGGGCTGCCTGCAGGTCGTTTTTGTTCTCTAGGGGATGGCGCATCGTCTGGTACTGCACCCTCCTCGACGCCTTGGCGCCCAGGATGCCATCAAGCGGCCTCGGTCCCATTCCTCTGCACCCTCACCCGCTCACCCTCGCAGCGCTCTCGCCCGCGTGGTCCTTCGCCGTGTCCTCGTACCTGCACCTNGGCTCGTCCACACCGTCCCGGCCACTGTCGCCGTTCTGCTGGGCGCGTACGCGCCCGCCGACTGCCCATACGTCATGGGTCCTGTGGGTGCAATGTCCTCGCTGCGCTGCTTATGGGGCCGCACATGGCACCAGGCCGCCCGGCGCCAGATTACCACCCTCGCCGACACCGTTGCTCAGGGCGCCCTAGGGCTCCGACGCAGCGGCCGCGCGAGCGCCTGCGTTAAACTATTCGTGGGCTTCTTCCTGGGTGGCGCTACACACGCCGTCGCCGGCTTTATGGCCGCTAAGGCGTTGGACCCTTCGGCATCTCTTTGGTCCTGGTCATCATCGACCCCGCTTGCCTTCCTCCCGCCAATCGACTGCACGGGTGGCATGCGCTTTTTCGCCCTCCAGTTCGTCGGCGTCCTGCTAGAAGACGCTGTCTTCGCTGCGCTTCTGGCCCGAGGCATCCTGAGGCGGGACTGGCGGCGTGGCCACATGGCAAACGGCAAAGCGGCCTACGCCAAGGACTTTCAGTGGTGGTGGACGAGAAGGATGAACTGGAGTGGCAGCAGAATGGTTAGCAGTAGCGACGTCGACGCCGACGCTGCCGCTGACCCGTCGGGCATCGAGAGAATGCTGGGCCTAATATGGGTTGTCTTCTGGCTGTCGTTGACGCTGCCGCCGTACATCGAGGGCATCCGCCGAACTGGGGCGCTGGACACGACTTTGGCGCCGGTGAGCATCTGGAAACACTTGACCAGTATCCTTGGAAATTACTAAGCTGTCTGGATGGATCGGTCACTATCGCTATATGCGTATCCAACGTGCGGGGTTAGGTTTTAGGTATCTATCGATGTTGAAGTTGAATGCTGTGTTTAAATTACGCTACATTAAAAATTTTCTATTCTAATCTTCGGCCGGAACCGTTTTAGTGCCGTCTGCCGCTCAAGGAACGACAAGTTCATCCTAAACCGTCTATCCGCTAGACGGTTTACGGGTATGTCTGCTAGGAAGGCTCGACGAATCGCCTCCTCCTGCTTCCCTACTTCTCCGAGTACCCATTTCTCACTGCTTTTGGCTTTGCTTCTGGCGCTTCAGCTCCCTCCTCTTGGCGCCGGCCTC
This sequence comes from Colletotrichum chlorophyti, assembly GCA_001937105.1. Lineage (NCBI taxonomy): Eukaryota > Fungi > Ascomycota > Sordariomycetes > Glomerellales > Glomerellaceae > Colletotrichum > Colletotrichum chlorophyti. The sequence goes on along the minus strand of MPGH01000069.1, from coordinate 50,178 downwards.
AGGACCGGCGACAGTACCCATCAAAACTGTGCGTGGTGGTCAGCGGCACGCGTCTTTAGACCGAGGGAGAGATAACCTACTATCCCAATACCGGAAGGAGCTGGAGTAATTGCCGATGAAGTACTTGTGATGGGCGTCATGCCAGTCAGCGCCCCCCCAAAAGGGCATCCAGTGGCGCAGGCTCCATGGGAAGTCGTATCCAGAGTGGGCATCAATAGCCTGGAACTGGCGGAGGGTGACCCAGGTGATGACGGTAAGCAGGTGGACGTTGCCAGTGAACCAACCGATGACCAAGGGTGAGCCTATCGTGCCGAGACCTAGGAGCAGCGTCTCCCACGGGCTCGCATACTCGGCGGCGAGGCCAAAGGGTGCGGCGTAGGTGTGGTGGATGCGGTGCACCTTGCGATACATAGGACCCCAGTGAAGGAAGCGGTGGATCCAGTAGTGGTAGGCGTCCTCGAGAATGAAGAAACTGACGAGCTGGGCGGCCATGGCCCCCCACGTTGGAAAGGGCACCTGGATGTTAAGGCCGACGAGCTGACACAGGGGGTGGAATAGAACGATCAGGGGCATCTCGACGAGGAAGTGAATGAGGAGAATGAACTTGGTGCACTCCCACTGCTGGGCCGCCGATGGCTGCTTTGCGTCTTGGATCTTGTAGCGCAGAAAGAGGCTGGGAAGAGCGTCGGCGACGATCCAGGGAAGGCAGCGGCCGAAATAGACAATCTCGTGGGACCAGAAAGTCAAGAGGCCCGTTGCGATGATACCACTCTGCCAGTAAGCGTAGTGCGCCCACCAAACCCGCTCCGCCATTGACAGATGCGGAAACTGGTCGCCGGCGTACGCAGTAAGCGACGCGTAACTTAAGCCGGGCGCCGTCGCATTGGCGGGCAAGGGTAGGCTCCTAACGAGAAGTCAGCTTCACAATATACAATTCTAGCAAAGACACAACGTTACATGTACGAGTTATGGCCGAGTAAGGAACCCATTTTTCCGGCACTCAAGTGAGGTATGCAGTCAGAAGATAAGGGGATAGGAAGGCGAGTTGAGGCGATTTGAGGTACGTCTGGCAAAAGAAGGACCCTCCCCTGCTCTAGAATGCGGGACGGAATGGTTTATGGATGCAGAGGCATATGGCGGATACTTGACAGCCGGAGACGCTGTTCGTTAAGTATTCCTCTACAGCGTGGGCCATGGGCCGATCCGGAAAGCCTTAATTCCGATGCAAGCCAACGATGCCAAGATTCGCTCGACTGGCGGTTGGTCAGGGGAGGTTGAGAATCCTCCCTGTCAATTAGTTGCGTATCCGTATTCGTATGCGAGGGGATGGGTCAGCTCTGTATCCCTGCCCCTGTCTTATCTGTATTACATTCCGTCGGTCAATCAAATAGAGTCGCTCAGCCCTCCAAGGAGGACTAGAAGCTTAGTTGCTTGGAGAGCTATTGGTCTCTGCCCTTAAGTACTTTTCCGGCGCTGCGATGGAACCTACGTTTACTATCTCCTTTGCGACATCGTGGCTTAAGTCAACGGCCTCCAACAGCAGCCCGTTAGCCATCTCTCTGTCTGTCCTCCTCTGCCTCCTACCCTGCTGGCGGTTATGGAAATTCCACGTCGCCCCAAAGCTTCGCCCAGAGGAGCCGCCCGAATTTCCGTATTGGATACCAGGTGAGAATACACCCCTACCCCCTTTCGTGCTGGCGGTCCCCGGACTGACATTGCCGATTGTCGGTCAGGGCTCGGCTCCGCCGTGTCCTTCTTCCGTGATTCTCACGGGACACTTACACGCGCACGGTGAATATCCCATCAGCAGCCATCCCCCCTTACTGAAGACTAACTCAGACCTGCGGTTGAGTAAACATTTTGGGGATACGAGACGGCCGTTTGCTCTGAACGTCGCCGGCGGGCGGCTCTTTGTCCTCACCTCGCCCGCTGACGTCTCAGCCGCGTACAAAAACACGACTGCCCTAACGTTCGACGTCTTTGTCCGCGATGTAATGGTTTCCTTCGGCGCCTCCGCCGCCGCTGTCGACCGGATGTGGACGTACCCCCGGAGCGACGGCACCGGCTTCCAGGCCAGCATCCCGAACCCAAAGAAGCACTGTCTCGCCCTACTTGTCCATGACATGCATAAGCAGCAGCTACACCCAGGGCCGAACCTTGACGACCTCGGCCGAAAGTTCCTCGGCCTCATCAGTGGCGCCCTCGCGTGGGAGAACATCTCGGGCGCGTACGTGCTTGAGGAGGTCCGGCAGCAGGGTACCAAGGTGGTTTCGCTCAAGGGCTGGTGCGAGACCGTGCTTCTTGACGCCGCCACGAGGGCATTCTTCGGCGAGGCGCTACTGAAGGCCAGCCCGAACCTCCTCAAAGACTTTGCCGACTTTGACGACAACAGCTGGATGCTCATGTACCGGTACCCCGCGGTTTTCGCCAAGGGTATGAACCGCGCGAAGCAGAAAGCCATCGACGCCTTGACAGGGTACTTCGACCTACCCCGAGCGGAGCGGCCTGGAGCGGCATGGTTCGTCACGACCATGGAATCGGAGCAGAGGGCTCTCGGCATAGAGTCGCGTGACATTGCGACGCTGCTGTTGATGGTATACTGGGTGTATGGCAACCGCTCCTGAGCCCACGAAGACGCCGACTGACCGATTAATCTCATAGTGTCAACTCTAACACGTATAAGCTCTGCTTCTGGATCTTGGCCTACCTGCTCAAGGATGCGAAGCTCCTCGCCACCGTCGCCGAGGAGACCAGCCACGCCGTTGGAGAAGACGGCGCTGTTGACGTGGCCATCCTGCTCGAGCGCTGCCCACGCCTGAAGGCAGTGTACGACGAGGTGCTCCGCATCACCAACTCGTCCAGTTCCGTCAGGCACGTGGTGACCGACACTACCGTCGGCGGCTGCGTCCTCCGCAAAGGCAACAACGTCATCATACCCTACCGGCAGCTGCACTTCGACGAGACCGTGTTCGGCCCGACGGCGGGCGTATTCGACCCGGAGCGGTTCCTCAAAAACGCATCGTTGGCCCGCAGCGCGAGTTACCGGCCCTTCGGCGGCGGCGCAACCTACTGCCCCGGCCGCTTCATCGCTCAGCAGGAAGTGATTGTCTTCATCGCTGTTGTTCTACACCGCTACGACATCCGGTCATGGGAGGGGCGCGTCCTGAGATTCCCAAGGCTCGAGGAGATGAAGCCCTGCCTCGGCGTTATGGGCCCTGTCGCTGGGGATGATGTATATTTGCAAATCACGGAGAAAAGAAGATGAAAAAAGTAGCGACTAGAACCTTGGAAAATCCAATTCTTGAAGGCTATGGCGATCATGCTACCTGCAAAATCCCAACTTGCGTCGTCTCGTCGCGCGTATATCTTTGTTGTGTATGATATTTTGAGTCGTGGTGGCGATGCTTAAGTGTCGTACTTAGAATGGCATGACTCCTCCACAGTCCAGAAAAGTAACAGAATCCAAGTTAGACAGAATTTACCCATCTACCTTAGGTCTGAACAGCTATAAAAAACCAACTGCAGTTTTATGAACGTCAGTACAAGCTACACGAAGAAGGCCACGCTGTATCTCGTTGGACGTGGCTGTGCTACATGTGCTCCGTCCATGCGCTGGTTTGTGCGGGTTCACCAGTTTGGTTTTCGACTCGTAAGCACGGAAGCGGTTAGGCTTATGAGGGCGCTGCATCCTTGTTTCTTAAGAAGGAAGCTCGTCTGACGGCAAAGTAAAAGTGGATGGCCGTAGCCAAGTGATAGCAATCTGGGAACGCATCCTGCATCTCTGCTGACGTGCAGGGAAAGAGNTGGGGGGGGGTGAGGTTGGGGCGGGTCAGCCCGATCCGGGTCGGCGCCGGAATCCATACGCAAACCCCTGGGTGTCCGGTTTAAACGGCCCCGGGTAGCCGCGAGAAACCCATCCCGGTATCTTGGCAACTCGATAGAAAACACTTCTCATCTCGATGCAATGCGTGGGATCTCCCCCTTGCCAGTTGCAGGATAGCGCTGCCAGCGATCGGAGATCCTATTTAGTAACGTCTCCTTTGCCCAGTGCACACAAACACCTACATACAAATCGCTGCTCAAAGCTACCGTACACAGCTCTTGTTCTTCTATCATCCGCGGCCCGCAGCCGCACACAGAGCTGACTAATGCTAGTACCTCTTTCGATTTGGAAGCTTGCCGCCGGGCTGCTCGCCTGCGGCGTGGTGTATCTCTGCGTCAGACACCACCAGCAACGGTCCAAATTCAATGGCTTGGTGAGCTGAACAGTCGTTACTCTCTGTCCGTCTTGTAGAGCCTCTTTAACTAACCACTGTGACTCGCTAAAGCCTGGACCTCCCCATCACTGGCTGTTCGGCAGCCTGCCTGCCATGTATAAGGTCTCCAGCAGGTTGCCCGCAGATGTTCACGGACACACCTACGCCTACTACTTGCAGAAGGAGTATGGGCTTCCCAACATCTTCTACGTTGATCTGTGGCCGATAGCCGCGTCTATGTGCATCATCACAGACCCTGCGATGGCTGCCCAGCTGACGCAGAAAGACTTGCTACCAAAGTTTCAGAACATGGAGAGGTATCTGGAACCCATGATCGACGCCGATAATATGGTCTCGTTGAGCGGCCCGGCGTGGAAGAAGCTGCGAGCCATGTTCAACCCGGGCTTCTCCTCGGGCCATCTGATTACTTTGGTGCCGGCTATTGTGGATAACGCCACTACCTTTGTCGAAACCTTGAGCAGGTTCGCCGACGCAGGTAAGACGGTCAGAATGGAGGAAGAAACCACGAAAGTCACTGTCGACATCATTGGCAAGGTCATCTTGTAAGCCGCGCGCCTCCTCAATCAGGTCCTGCCCTGCTGCTAAACCCTACTGACACACGGTACCGTGGTCTAGGGACTCTGATCTTAACTGTCAGCGGTCCGAGAACGAGCTTCTCAAGGCGTTCAAAAGCCAAGCGGCGTCTCTCCCGGGCAGCTCGGTCTTCGCGCCGTGGATGGCGTACGACCCCAGACGGTTGCTTCTCCAGAGACGGAATAAGCGTGTCATGGACAATTACCTTCGAAATGAAATTATTAAACGCCTAAAGGTGAAGGAGAACGGCGGCGAGAAGGGAAAACAGAAATACGTCATCGACCTGGCACTAGATACCTATTTGCAGGCCAACCCGTCCGCGGGCATGGGGTTAGATCCCCTCTTCATCAAGCAGGCCATCACCCAGATCAAGACGTTCATCTTTGCCGGTCACGACACTACATCGTCAACGCTCACCTACATATACCACCTGCTGAGCCTGAACCCGGACTGCCTCAGGCTTGTACGCGAAGAGCATGAGAGGGTCTTGCCAGGGTCCTCGCCGGAGGACACAGCGGCGGCCATCCAGGCGAATGCGTCGCTCCTGAGCAATGCGAATCTACCCTACACGCTGGCGGTGATCAGGGAGACGCTGCGCCTGTATCCGGCGGCGTCGGCCGTCCGTATGGGCATGCCGGACGTGTCGATCGTCGAGCCCGGGACGGGGCGGACATACCCCACGGACGGGTTCATGGTGTGGGTGGTGCACCACGCCATGCATCGGCGGTCCGACTTGTTTCCGTACCCGCTGGAGTTCCGGCCCGAGCGCTTCTTGGCCAGCCCGCCGGCGCCGTTCCCGGACCCGATGCCTAAGGACGCCTGGCGGCCGTTCGAGAAGGGCCCGCGCAACTGCATCGGGCAGGAGTTGTCCGTGCTAGAGATCAAGATCATTATGGCGCTGAGCATCCGGTTTTTCGACGTCGAGGCGGACTACGCGGGCGAGGACCGCGACGCCACTCCGTGCGGTAGCAAAACTCGGCAGGGGCAGCGGGGCGCGCGGGCCGAGACAGCCGAGAAGAGCAGCCGGTTCCGCGGAGAGTCTCAAAATACCGAATGGAATCAGGTTGACGGCGAAAGGGCTTACCAAGTCCTCATCGGCTCGGCAAAGCCCAAAGACGGGTTCCCCTGCAAGATCCGAAAGGCGAAGCCGGCTGCAGTCGCATGAGTCAGTTATACGGGTTTCATTTGCAGTATTCAGTCATTCAAGTAGATAAAAGTCTCCTGGACCTATAGACCACGAAGTAGCCCTCAACAAGCTCGCTGTGATGGCCCCCTTTTGAGATATTCAGGAACTCTTCCTCAGTCTGGACAGGATCCATGCCCCAAACGACTTCATCGACCGGCGAACTACCACCGCTGCCAGGAACAGCAGTAGCGCAAGCTTGCCACCATTTCCAATCCTCAAGACCAGACACGGGCATCTCGACTCTGGGTCTCCTGTCGTATAGCAGCTGGTCCACCAACGAAGAAGAAGCTATGGTGTTGGGCCGCATGTCAGTGGGGGCCGTGGGAAGTACGGAACCAACAGGGATCCGGCGATGAAGAAGGCGTGCATTTCTTTCATAGCAGAACTGACATCCCAGCGAGGCATGACGACCTCTCTAATCGGGAAGAGACCGCCGGTATTTAGGTGCAGGGCTTGCATGGGGTCTAGGATCACCCCGCGAAGCTACAACTTCGCTTGGTACGATGTGGTGAAGTCGACGTCAGTGTTCAGAGCAGAGAGGCGATACAGGCCAAGTTCGAGAGGCGTCTGTGGAGACCGGAGAAACAGTTCTGCGTGAGGACCGGACGCGTCCAAGTAAGGCTTGCGTTCATCACCAAAAGTGCTGTATATGTCCTTCACCTGCGGATCACGGATCCGTGTCAAAATAGCCCACGAGCCCGTCGAAGCCCGCGTCGGGGTTTCTGAGGCTGACGGGAAACTTGTACGATTAGAGGGGCATCTCTGCAGATCGAGGACACTGGAAACTTTGATTCCCCAGGGGCGGATGTGCCGGTTCTATGGAGCAGCCAAAGTTAGCAAGACACAAGCGCGGCCAAAGTCGTCAAGGAGAAACTCTGCGTGTTCGGCCGTGCCCGAGCTGGTGGACTGGTAGGCCGCCTCAAACATGGTGAGCATACCAAGGGCGTCTGGGAATGAGAAGAGGATCTCGACTAGGGTGGCAAGTCCTCTGATCGTGGCTTTTCCGCCGTGGACCTCGGGCGGTGGTGACGGTGTGGCGACTCAGTGAGAGCCGGGAGGCAGACAAAACCCGCGAACGAAAAGGCCCTCCGCATTGAAGACTAGGAGTGATATATCCATATTTTGACCATGATACAGCCCAAAATAGGGTTTCAAGCGCGGCCGATGGGATGAAACTTGCCGTTGTCGTCCACAACAACGAAGGTGGCATTCAGCCGGGCGGTTTGGTTGATCCGCGGGGATCTGAACGAACTGACAGAGAGCTGGCTTCGAGTCGGCTTTGTAGGCCTTAATAGATCATGAAATGCTATTCATAATCGTATTCATTGGGATCTCATCGCAGAAGAACTGCGTCTGGAGACAAGGGTAAAGTGCTGGTCGTGGAGCGTCAAAAATTACCGGCTCAACGTGAGATACAATCTGGCCAAACTTGTCGACGACGTGTAGCTTTGTGAAAACAAATCGACCGTGCGTCACCAGCCTCGAGGGTTCACGGGTCACATTGCGGCCTCGAGTTTGGGCAAGCTTTCCGTACGGCGCCCGGGTGGAAGAGGCAGCTACGTGCTTGATGTTAGTCTCGGACAGGCAGAGATGGAGAGCCAGAGCATCTTCTACCTGCGTCAGGGCGTGATATCCTTGGAAGATCGTCGCGATATGGTCCTCAATGTCCGCAAGATGGTTTGTCACCGTCATGGAGAGTCTCTGTCGGTCCATTGAGCCTCTACGTATCAGGGATGACTTTCTGGCATCTCTGAGCAAACAAGGTCCAACTGACGAAAACGCAGATTGGTTCCGGAGGCGACTGAGAGATAGTTGCCTGCTGAAACCTTACACTTCTCTCGCTGTTGCTCATTCCAGGATGCTTATTCTTGGGCCTTTAGGTGCTACACTTCCGGTCAGAACAGCGAAATCCGTCAAGTCACAGTCCAAGACTGGTGTCGACTTGGAGGTTGGAGACTTCAGGACTAAGCTCATCGACGTCACATACCGCTTGGAATGGAAACTAGGACGGGCTTTAGCGATAGGTGTCCCTTTATTTAACATCAACCCGCTGCGACCGCGTGGTCAAATCCATGCCGAGACCAGACGCCTGGTCCGCGAGGGTGCAGGTTCCAACTTCGTAAAGATGTCCGATCTTACATCACGGCTGCCCCCCGCCGTACCTGACGTGGTTCAAGCAAGCAAAAATACACAATATAAGGGTAGGGAAAAGCGACAGTAGAATATGGTGATATATTCCGTTGCCAATCTCGTTGCAAGGAGACCCGGTGGCCATAATGGACTATGTCGTGGGTGCGCCTCATTATTACGACAAGTTGCGCAATGCTATTCATCTCTTGACGCGTGGCAAGAACATAACCTCTGGGTATAATGAGGATAACGATCCAGTGTTGCATGACTGGGCTAACATTCTTGGTTGGATAGTGGATCTTCTGTATACCGACAAAATACCGCTCTATTATCAGGTTCCAAACCACAAGAACATGAACCCTCATGCGTCTTTGGTAATGCTAAGAGCTCAATCAGGTTGATCAACCTTAGATTCTCTCCCAATATAGGTATTGGAACACTCTTTGTTGAGCTTGCCCGGGTCGAATGCGCTGTGGACGGCGTGTTGAGCTCGACGTCCCATTCCCAGCGCGCAGACGCGGAAATCACGCGGGCACCGAAGAGCCACATCAACAAGTTCCTTCTACGCCGCAACGTTCCTTGAATGGGAAGACACACAGGTCACCGAGATGGGGGTTCCTCATGTGCAGCGTAGCTATCTCGTCATTCCAAGACCTCCACATCGACGCGCCGCTCACGCCGAACAACACCTCGGGGAGAATCTGAGATATCACTCCTCGGCGTCTCAGTGAAGATAATAATGTGTTCGACTGATCGGCTGCCAGACGAGGCGTCCTTCGTAGAGCTGCTTGTGTCCCATTCAGGGCATCAGCTGGGGTTTGTACTCAGCGACACGGTCGATCAGAAGCGCGTCGCGATGACGCTCCAACGGCTGCCTACAAAAGCTGAGTCGAGCCTAGCCGCTCCTGATCCAAGGCAGATCCAAGGTGTGAAATCGTGAGCGAAAGAGCCAAGATCCACTGCCCCTCTTTGACTGGACAAATCGCATCCTCATCTTGTCGGAGTTTGCCAGGCACTGCTTGGACTCGTTGAGAGAACCTGGGTATCTCGAGTGGGATCAAGAAGCCCCAAGTTCAGTCTTCAGCTCCCAACTAGCAACCACAGCTGTTCGCCTCGGCATCAACTCGTTACCTGATAATGCCCCGCAGAAGGTAATCGCTGACCTTAGTCGGAATCCATGGTTGACCAAGGATAGCACCAGGCAAATATTCATGCCGGATCCCCCCTCAGCCCCAGCTACGGTACCAACGGCTACACCTCCGTCTCGAGATACCAGCGAGTCTCCTTCCGCAATTCAGCCTGCTGGTAGACCACCGTTCATCAACCAAACGGCCTGCACCGAGAATGTCCTCGGCGGCGACACCGAGGCAGAATATCCTGGAGCTGCCCCGGAACGACTATAAACGGTATTATTGGCAAGATAACGATCATTTCTACGACGGCCGCTCTTTCCTCAACCGAGTTTTCTTCAACGTTTTCAGACTGATTGTCAACTGTTTTCCCTTGCGCTTAGGAAAGAGCGAGTAGCTGTCACTAGGGCCATACGGAGACGCGTCTATGGATATCGTGTTCACGGCTACCGGTCAAATAGGCATCGCCCGCAGAGTATTCAACGCCTCCTTCATCGATTGGACTATCCCGTGCACCTTGCCTCAGCGACACCCTTGGATTAGAAATGCAACTCCGACCCTGGAGACCAGCCGGCACTTTTCTGCGTCAGTGGACCAAAGATCATCCGGAGCTGCCGACAGCAGAGCCCGTCAACATCCGCTACAAGTGGTTCTACAACAGGCAACTGGTCCACAGGACACTTCTCGACTTCCCTGCAGGCCCAGGCGTACAGAGGGCCGTCCTCAAGCCGGGCGAAAACAACATCCACGGACTGCTCAGGGTGCGGACGCGGGCAAGGAAAGGCACAAATAAAGAGGCATTTTCGCGTACCATTGATTTATGCGGTGAAACGTGCCCCAGGTTGGACAAAGACAGTGAACACTTGGAGCAGACGCTAATTTCGAGTTTGCGCCTACTTTTGTAGTTTGTTCCCATAGTATCCTCGGCTGGCTTAAGTCGAAATCAACACCTGTAACACAGACCCTTCTTGTAAAAATGGTTAAAGATGGCAACGATCAAATGCATTAGATATTTTCATTATAGACCCGAGGGGTTAGTTTCAAAATAACTAATTTGCAAGAAGACAATGTGCGACGAGCTGGAGCATATAATCAGAGACGGGAGTGATTGTCAGTCGTTCTGCCCGATAGTTGCTAAGGCAGAAAGGGTAGGACCGGTACAAGTGCGGCGAAGCAGTAAGAGACAACGGTAACAGGTTAAACATGAGATACGTAAGAAGTAATAGGTATGTACTAATATATGTGATGTGTAATGGTAGGTCTCTGCTGTGGCTATAGTAAGGGGGAGCACCCCTGGTAGGAACCCCATCTGCACGTGACCGTTCACGTGCAGGTAGCGGATATCGCTCGGCTTGATGACAACTGTACTAATAAATCTACGAGCTAAAGCCCTTTGAAGACTTGAATATAATAAGGACTCTTTCCTTTCGTATTGTATCAAAAGTAATTCTATACAAAACTTATCTATTTAATTCTAGCTTAAGTCTATAGTTCTCTGTGGTGAGTAGCTTAATTAATGTCGACTTAGAAAAGCAGTTTTGCGTCTAAAGGGGTAGGGTGGATGCAGGACATCAAAGGCTGACATTCGGCAATGAAGCCTGAATAAGGAAATTGTGGGACAAGGGCATCCGGGGCTCCTCCGCAATGAGAAGAAATTTCTACTTAAACTCTTACCCACACTTCGTACATGGCATCTAAAACAACATACCTCGAATTGGCCAATAAGAGCAAAATTTTCTCCCATCCTGCCGCTTAAATGCCAATCTTCTAGATTACGAATTACCAACATGGATCTAAGGATAAGAACTCCAAATGTCGACGACATCCCCGCCGTCATACAATTCACCAAAAACGCCCGGGCCATCATGTTTCCAATGCTGGATCAAGTATCGCACAACCGGCAAGCTGAAGGCGAACTCGCAAAGTTTCAAGAGACCTACTGCAAAGACGCATCTCGCGGATCATTTCTTGCGGCATATTCAAACAATCAACTCATTGCAACCATCGGGTACACGGCCTATGATGACCGGTTTCCAGAGCTCAGTCTGGGTCGCAAAGGCGTTGTTGAGGTTGTGAGACTGTATGTTGACCCGCTCTGGCGGCGAGCAGGACTGGCATCACGAATGATGTCTTGTTTGGAACGAACAGCCAGACAGGCGGGTGTTGAACAGTTGTACCTGCACACTCATCCATTTTTGGAGGGAGCAATCGGATTTTGGGAACGCCAAGGGTTCTCAGTTTTGAAAGTCGATGTTGATGATTCCGTTTGGCAAACCACACACATGAGCAAATCTCTAGTTCCTCAAACTGTTTGATGGGACTGTCTTGAGGCCATGGAAGATCTAGACTTCCAAAACGCGTGTGAGGGCTCTTCTGAATTGGATAGAAGATCAGCATCTCAGGAGACGTATGTGACGGGAGGTAGAGAATAGAATTCAGTTCAGAAGTGCGGTGTTTGCTGGCCTCATTGTCTTCCAACCTAGGAGCCAGTTAGTCAAGCATACTATGATACCAGATGCCGGGGTTAACAACTTTTTACTGGAGATGGTCTGAACTGGTGGAAGCGTCTCCAACGGGCCTTCGAGTGCCTTGTTGATCTTGGGTTCGGATTTTGGCCGTCTCGACAACTGGAAGAGCGGCCGATACAGAAAAAGCTGCAGCACAAACGATCAAGAAGGAGTATTGAATGTAGTAGGAGATGTGAACCCACTGCCAAGTCAGAGGAATGAAAAAGAAGGATGGCAGGATATGATTGTGCCAACTTACTCCAATGCCCAGAACGTCTTGGATTCGCATATGGCAACGTGCAGGTGTCGTCGCATGACTTCAAAACACAGTGAGACAAGCCATGGTCAAAGTTCAAATGCATTGGTGAGCTCAAACTGCGTTTGGGAGAGAAAGAGTGGCGCCAAGTTTGGGGCTTTTTCTCATTTCGCACAGCGTCGAGAAGCAGCTCCTTCTCTTTGACACAACCAGAGCCACATCATAAACGTTCACAACTGAGAAGTAGCCGGTAAAGGTGCCGCTTGTTTCTGTGCTGAAGTAAGAGATATCGTATACTCCAGATTACTGCATAGTCCAAAAGGGTAGCGTCGGTATCATTGCTGGAGCTCGGTCGTCCCGACCTGTTAGGGTTGACATCGAGGCCGTTGGGAACTACCTTAAAACCCTTGTACTCAACAGGCCGTTATCTCACACCACATCGCCCCAGCCCACCGGCGCAACCTGCGCCTCCGCCTGCGCCATCTTCCTCGAACTTGCATCAACGCAGGGCAGCGCCCATACTCTCTTCGTGGGCGGCGCGCCCAATTCAGGCTTGATGGAGGCGGTGAGCGGAACCCCCGGCATACGCATGTACTGCGGCGACCTAGACATCGACATCTGGTGGGTCGCCAAACTGAATGAGACGGCAAAAGCCCGCCTGCCCGCAAATAGAAACGAGACGGGCATCTACGTCAACTACGCCGACTTCAACCTCCGCGACCAGCTGTGCGGGGACGACGTCTCCACTTCTCTGCAGTTCCGCTACGTCGCGGCCGACTGCAGTCTGTACTTTACGTCATAAGCTCCTCTTCTTTTTCACGTGTAATACAGTCAACTCTTCGTCTTTTTACTTTTTGTTGCTCTTCCTGATCGTAAGAGTTTGGTGATTGTCATAGGCTTTGCTTTCTCGTGTATTATTGTTCCAGAATTGCCGATAGAAGCAATTTAAATCATTTCGGAAGCGATTGGTCCGTAGATGGCGAGTAGTGATGCCTAATTATAGTTTCTTGTTTGCACTGGTCTATGCATCCAAAAGCGTATGTCGGCTCCTGTCACAGTAAGAAGAGGCGCCATTGCGTTGCCGCAATGGCGGATTCGTTTTGAGACAACTCTTTTGGATTTGACATGGCTTCTACTGATCGTGGCTCAGTCATGAAGAGTTAGGTATCGTGGTTCCTTAACCGCGGGAGTTTGCGGAAGAAATGCCCTGCACTTCCATACCCAAAAAAGGAGTCTACAGTAAGGACTGGGTTTACGATGAGAGTGTCACTTGCGTGATCCGTTGTCATTAAAAAGTAGAAAATGCAGCCATAAAATTGAGCAGATCACAAAGCTAACAAGCTACTCATGTCCAAGAGTCAACATCAACTTCAACTCTGCCATAAGGGCAATAATGAGTCGCTCTACAAGGTATCGCCCCCTCCTCCAGTTCATGTCTGCTCTTAATTGCCATCCTCAGTTCCGCTCCTCCAAAGCTTCTTGTGCACCTTATCATTCGCTGCTGGGTACGCCCTGTTGTGATTCTTCTCGAGATCCCGGTTGTGCCATTCGACCTCGCGCTTCTGCCCCTCGATGGGCTTATCAGGCCCTAGGGCCGGCATGCTGGAGTTGGTGATCTTAAGCAGCCGGGTTTCCATCCTCTTGAAATTCGCCGCGTCTCGTTCGTCTGTCGATTCCAGGCCCAACTTGTCGGTGAGGTGGCGGCGTGTCTTGGCCGCGCCGGTGCGGAGGGCGAACGGTGACGAGCGAGCTTGTCGCTAGAGTGTGGAAAGCGCCCTTTGATGGTTCCATAGTGCTTTGGTGCTTGTCCAAGATTGGATTGAATATTGGTGTCGGCAGAAACATCCTGAAGTATGGGTGAACCTGCCACGCGAGCAAGGGAACCTAGCGTGCCAGTAAGCGCATATCATTTGACAAATAACACACCCAAACTAAGCGAAGTGAAGCCATTCGCCAATTCCCAATTGAAAGATTCTACACCTCTTTATAAAATGGACTATTACACAACTTATTCATTTATAAAACTAACGAGTGATAGGCTATATCTCTACTCGTACACCTAGCCTATTTATTCGGGATTACCTGGCTACCTAACATCCTTTAAGAGAGGTGGTTACAAAGGCGGTTATAAGATTATTTATAAGTCATCGGTATAATCAAGTGTAAACCTGTTTCAATTATTTCCTGGTTCGGTAATTATGTCTCACGCGCTTGTACATAGTGATCACATTGAATACGTTGCAAGTTACTCAAGTGTTACAACCCATGTTGCAAGGGTAGCACAAATATTTTAGGTAGTTTTTATTGCCTAGTACGCTTCTGAGTCTTTACTTAAAACAGGTTTGGAATGAGGCCAAAGACTAGAGTATAAAAAGCATGACCCCTTATGCAAAGTGCCAGAGTCTTCAATAACGAGACCTATATAAGAACATAGTGTGAGGTCACAGCCTAGTTCGGCCCGTGTTCACTCCAAACTCCGTGTTAAACCCCCCTTTACCAGGGATACTTACATTCACTTTACCTATTTCTCTTACATCTAGACTTATTCAAGTGTAACCATGCATTTCCAATCTCTACTTTGCCACAAATTCGACAACTATTATAGAATAGATTACAAGAAGTCCCTTTAAGCATAACAAGTTGCATGGCATGGAATCGAGTAGTATTAGTATTAGCTAGAATCCCCTAGCTCGAAAGTTAGTTGTTGATAAATTTTGTACGTAGATGACGACCACTGAGCTTAAGTTACTTCCAAGGCGCATATACGGGAGACAGAAGTACAATTAGAGCGCTAAATAAAAGCGTCGTACAAAAGGTCAAGGTAAGTAAACATAATTAATTAGTTCGGTCACAACGGAAGTTATTATGGAACTGATAATACTACCTGAAGTACGATCTTTTGAAAGTAGGCATCATTAAATCAGCCATTAAGCAAGCAAGTGTAAGAGGCACAAGTTTCATAGCTAGTGCGTTGGATTCAGCTATAGAGAGTTTCGCTATCCTATAGCCAAATGCATGATTCATAGCCAACACGTCTAAACTCGTGGTTCTGAAAATCGCGCTCAAACGGGTGATCAAAAACCACGGGTGGTCAAGAACCAGGGTAGATATCTTAACCCATCGGCGGTGGTGACAAGACACTGCTAGAAATAGAGATGGCCTTCCAATATCGACATGAGTCCGGAAGGCTAGTTTACAGATGGAAGCTAGCGTGTTGAAAACGGAGCTCACGATCACTAAAATGCGCAGCAGGCGTCAGTGCGTCTGGGAGCTAGCAAACTTGATTACCAACTGGTTCGTTACCTACATTGAGGACGGTGATCTCGCTTTTTGTGTGCAGTTACTGTCCGAGAACCTCGGCAGGGTTGGCCGCGTCAACTTCCTCCTGATAGGCATCGACCCCATTGGTGTCGTCGTTGTCACGGAACAGAACGAGGATATAGTTGACGCTATCCGTCACGCTATCCTCCCGCTTGACAAGACCCGATTTCATGAACTCGGAGCGCTTCACAGAAAGGGTCTTGACGTTGGAGCGCGCAGCAACCGGTGTTGCAGCAATAAAGGGAGCCACGACGGCGATGAGAGTGAAAAAGCTGGCCTTCATTTTGGAAAAAAGGAGGAAGTCTTTTAAATGACTTTGTAAGTATGTTGAAATTGAGATGATAGTAATATTTAAGTGAATTTGTAGACTGTGGTGGAGAAAAAATCCTCGTTGAAGCCGGGAGAGACTGTGTCTTTTATATTCCAAGAACGGTAACACAACCAATTCCATGAACCATCGGAATGACTCGCTTGGAAAAATAAACTCTCCAAAAAGCATCTCAAGCCTTCTCTTTACCTATTAGCACTTCAATTGAATTCAAGAGATATCATTTCTCAGTTTTACGTTATAATCTATGCGTAGTTTCAAGTGTATATTGGCTTTGGTTTTAACCTCTGAACGACACCATCATCAACTCCATGAGCCATCGAGAATGACTCGCCTAGAAAACAGACTCTCCAAAACAGTACCTCAAGCCTTCTCCTTACGTCTTAGGATTTTTAATGAGAAGTCTAGATAACGTGTCGAGTGGCTTGGGACTCGAGGGTTCGTGATATCGATCGCGAGGAGACGGAGATCTCAAATGACGAGCGAATCCGGGCAAATTGTCCACAAATTGCAATGCAAAGGCCATTTGATCCATTTATAAAGTAAAATAGGTAGTTACCTTTCACTCAATGGACCACACCGAAACGATACCCAAGACGGGCAATGGCAAGATTCTGGTGGCCTTGCCGCTTTTGGCAGCTGCATCTACTCTTGGCTTTTGCCAAGGACGTGGGGAACAACTTTCCTTTGATATCATGATGTAGGTTGTGTGTACCTACTACTGTATATTGGCCCCAACTTTAACCTCTGAGCGGCACCATAACCAACTCCATGAGCCATCAGGCTGACTCGCATAGAGAAAACACAGTCTTCAAACCGTACCTCAAGCCTTCTTCTCGTGCATTAACATTTTTTAAACAAAGTCTAGAGATAGCCATTCTCGTTTGCACAATGTAGCTTCCGTGTATTAACCACTGTATCGTGGCCTTGAGATACCTCTAAACGACACCACAACTAACTCCATGCGCTGTCAAAATGACTCGCATAAAGAAAACAGACTCTCCGATACAGCATCTCAAGCCTTCTCCTTGCGTATTGATAGTTTCAATTAGAAGTCTAGGAACAGCTACTCTTACTTGCATGATGTAATCTGCATGTAAGCAATATTGTATAAATGCGTTGATTTTAACCTCCATTGTCTATTTTGCAGAAATGGGTTGAACGACTCGTGCCAGAAACTCTGCCTAATAAAATAGCCGAAAATCTCGGAAGTCTTGTGGACCGGGACTCCCTAGTAATGCGACTCATGGCTTAAGCTCTAGCTCTACGAAGCCTCAGTAGCCTGCAGCTACATTACGTTTGCTAAAGTAACTGACCTGACAGAATCAACCGGCATGTTGGACTTAACCCCCATATTTCCTGAATGAATTCTTCGGAGCCTCCAGCTTTTGGCTGAGTGCCTTCTTTCTCTTTGCACCCAAATCATCGCTCTTCTCAAGCTTATCTTGAATGGTATCCCACATTTGCTACTCTAAGACTATCTATCAACCCAAGCACCTACCGTCAATCTATGTGACAAAGCCGCGACAAACAAGCATTATGGAAGCAAAAGACGCGTGCTACGACCCTCTGATGTCTACTGACATCGGAGATAGCGAATCTCTCACAAACTGCAGTTGTGGTGCAAGCGAGGAGAATATCACTTCACGCCGCATCAACTTTCTGAAATGGAAGCTGCGAAACCTAGGATTACTTTGGGGCTCCGCGGTCACGGTCACTATCATCGTTTTAAGCGTGATTCTTGGTTTGCTGTTCTCCATTCTGCGTGCCCCAAATGACCAGCAGTGCGCACGACAGCTTTCTATGTGGTGTAAGTTATTGAGGCTTTTCAGCAACGTCATAGTGTGTCTTAGAAGTGCCAAGAAAGTTGACAACGCAATTGCATGTCCACAGCTCCTGCTCTTGATGCTGTCGAATATATTCAACTTGATTTCAACGACGCCTTCAACTCCACGAGCATTTACCGTGGTCCTCCAACTCCGGAGAGAGAGCAGGCTTGGTTTAACCTGTCGTACAGTGAGTACTTTTCATCGACAAATCTCAAAATGTGAAGGATCTTAGTTGAACAGTCCTCAGAGCACGCCATCGAAATTCCTCCTGACAAGCTAGAGGGCTTGAATCGATCCGAAGCGGACCACCTTAAGCATGTCCCCCCAGAGGTAGGCGACGGCTACGTCGCATTACTCGAGGTATTCCATCAACTACATTGTCTGGTAAGTCATTTATGAATCCTAATCTCTGCCCCCTGAAGCGTCGGTGATAACAACCTAACTTCATATAGAACATGGTGCGGATGTACACATGGTGGCTGATGGGCAAATACCCCGAACCGCCTCTGGGGTTATCCTGGGATCCCCTCAAGAACCGGATTCACGTCGATCATTGTCTTGAGGCGCTGCGTATTTCTCTCATGTGCTTCGCCGACGTAACTCCACTCTTGGTTCGTCTAGGCGGTCCTCTCGGCGCACGCGCTGACTTCGAGACACACCATAAATGCAGAGATTTCAGAAAGATAGAGAACTGGATCGAAGAGAATTGGACAGTCAGATAAGTGGCGGTGGATTCACATACACTCATTCATAAATTCAATATCAGAATGATGGTCCAGGCTACGGACCGGCGGCTTGTAGTCTGCAGAAAGAAACTTATCACCTTCGTTTAATACAAAATCATGCGTACCTAGTGCAAGTAATGAAAACCTTGGCATTGTGACGAAAGCTGCTAGATCAAGAGTATTTCACGTACGGCCTTGACATTGGCTATGAGTTAGATTGTAAAATCATGATTTCGGGTCTGTCTCAATTGTCTGTAGGAAATGCCTCGTCGACTGCGATGCCTCTGTGCATCGCACGTGTTGAGGTTCCCTCCTTCTGCTCCCTACTTAACCATGGCTTTTGTTTGCTTTTATATATGTGCCAAATGTTCGACGATTATTGCAATTTAACCCATTTCGTAGAATAATGATATGTTCTAAAACGCCTGTAGACTAACAACTTGAAGGTCTTAGAAGTACAGAGCCACCTCTAATGCATAATTTGCAGCTCGTTCGTAATCGAGTTTACCAGCCAATTGTGGCGTGTACTGCAACTTGTCGCCGTTAGAAATGATGTCTCCAGCTAAGATCTACAGGGCAGTAACAATGTCGTTATCGATGATCATGATGATCATAGAACAACCTGTTAAGTGTCTTTAACTTAAATCTTTCCCCGAAACCAGTATCCCATTTTTTTTTACCCAGTCCAGTAGCTTGTCAAATTTCCTGCACTTATGAAATGCCTGGAAGTCCTCTTTGACACGCCTCCCTGATCCATGATAAGGTGTTCTCTCAAATAGAAGATACGGGGTGACATCGCCGCTGCACATGATTGCCTGCCTAAGTGTGTCGATACAGTGATCCGCATGTTTCCGGGCAAGATCTGGCGAGTTGGATGAGAGAAACTCTGGAATCAGGTTTACAGGATATGTGTCCCGCCACACCAGCTGCCGCAAAATATTGAGGCAGTGGAGATGATGAAAGACCTCTACCCCGGCAATGTATCCCAAGGAAGGAGAGCTGGAGGATACTGGCACAAAACCTTGCTCAATGCTCCTGTTAAGAAGTGGAACACGGTCAGGGGGGATCACAACAGAGGGCACTGAGATAAGTGCGTAGCGTCAGCATGAAAACAACACTTGACTTTTCCGTTCGCTTCTCAATGGTACCTTCGGAGAGATCTTTCCATTTGGCTTCCAGTTCCACGGTCGGAAGGCCTGTGAAGCTCTCCTTCCCCGTTGCGAAGGTGCTCTCCCAGTCGCGCTCCTCATAATCGACAGCATCAAGTAGTGGAGCTGAAGCCATTAGCATCCAACCATAAACACATCAGCATGAGATTCGAAGGAAATGAAACTGTACTTACACCAAACACTGAGTTGTGTAGCGCAATATCTGTCTGATGGGGCCCATCTTAGAGCAGTCACCATCATTAGAGCCCCGCTCATGAACATGAAAATACTGATACAGCGCCAGGTCTTTTCGAGCAAGTTGGTTCTAGGGCTTTCACCCCATGCTCCTGATGAATCGCACAGTTCTCCATCCTCGATAGAAGATGCTGTATCACTGGCGTCTTTCAACTGAGAATAGCCCCCCAGGTCTTTCATCATGAATGATGACGGGAAAATTAATCAGGCAGATGGGAAGCGGGTAGAATTACGCCGACGACGGCTGATACCTCAAGTGTGATCAAACGGATCATAGTACGACGAGGACTTGTAATGTCAAGTATCACAGGGGCAATCCCCTAGGATCTTGTAAATCGGAGGTGCTTGAGTAATGTAGAACATGACTTGGGTTGAAAAATGGGCTGTTAGATAAACTGCCGCCCGTTTGTTTAAGCTACGGTAAATAAGATTCATTTCCACACTGAGGTTGTGAAACGAGTTCGATGTAAACACATCTCGCCGATTAGCCAGTTCAAGTCAATACAAGGGGGGATCATTTCCAATCTTAGAGTGCCATCGAAAGTACTCTCTGGAAACTGAGAGCTGCCAAGGATGATACGTGTATATTCGAAATGGATGGGAAATGCCGATCAATTCTGTTCACATCATTCTGTAGCCCATGTAATGTTGTTTAGTTTTTGGCCCTCGTCTTATTTTAGTGGTATGAAGTACTCATGACAGGCACACTAGTTCTCCACTGCAAAGAAGAAGGCCTCGACGGGAGTTCGTCTCTCAAAAGCCATGCTGGCTGATAAGATCATTGGAACAAGGGTGGCCGTAGCACTGGTGTCCCTACCCGCGGGTATCAAGGGGAACTGATTCCTGGCACGCGTTTATCACGTGTAAGTACTCCCTGACGCTGTAACTCAATGATCAGAACCCTCCACGCTGTTTTTCTAACATAGATGCAAACCTTTGGTCTCATTGGGTTTGACTGCCTGGTCGAGGTACTTCTCCTGCTCGACCCACACGATGTCACTGATAACCATGTCGAATTCTTGGCCGCGCTCTCCTTCGAGACAATGTTGGGTACAAACTCAAGATCCCGCATTCATGAATCATGAGGTACTCCAGTGCCAAGCTGTTGGAAATCACGTTAATCACCTACTTCTCGCCCATCTTTTCACACCAAAAAAGGCTATGTTTCGAAATTCTATGTAAGAAGTGGGCTAGATGTGATGGTGGGTGAGAAGTAGGTGACTGTCGGATAGATCCCACTGTTGATGGGCCCCCAACCGTAACGAATCCAAGAACAGACTTGGTGCCGGTCAGTTGACAAGAGATTGCAAGGAAATGGCTTTGAATGGCGACATAAAAGAGTATGCGTGAATAGCATACGAAATGCCACGTCATCGCGAACTACGAAGCTTTCGCCGAGAAGATTCGGATTCGCGAGCAAAAATAGTCAGTAAGTCTATAAAAATCTCAAGTGTACGGCCAACCATACATTATGAAACCATTGCGTAAAGCTAGCCTTTTAAAGCTTTGGCTGTCAAGATTTCAGTCTGCAGATTCAATTTATAGCTTCGGCCTTCAAGGCTTCGACCTTTGAAGCTTAGGTCGTCGGTCCAAGGGCTGCAGCTACCCCCACCCGAGACTTAGGTTGTCGCGATGTAGAGCGACATAGTAATCATGATATTAACCACGTAGATCTTCTCCACATTAATGGCCACGCAGCGCCCGGCAGACGTAATTATATGCACAGCAAAGCAGGCCAGCGAGACTAATACCGAGCTGTATCAATTACTAATCACACTAAGGCAGAGGGGCAAGACGGTTAAAAGAAGTTTTTTGCGCCTTAACCTTATATACGGATACACGCCAACGGTAGAATTCTACTTGGCGGGGCGCAATAAGGAGGGGGACCGTCTAGTACAGAGTCGCTGCCCTTCGTGTGCACGCCCCACCCTAAGGTAGTTAGTTTTCGATTCTTCCCTGGGAAGGCTAAAAGTGCATTGTATGTAGGGACCTGAATTGAAACCAATCTGCCTTCGTTCCCTACCTACCTAAGTTCAGACTTGGCTTCTTACAAAGAATTGGAGAAAGAATGGTAGCCAATCAAGAATAGCTATCCGCCACCGGAAGTAAGGAGACACACCAATCAGGACTGAAGACGCTGTTACACCCCAACGCCATCTCGCCTCTACCTTGAGATATACGTCTTACTGTACCTGACCATATATCAAGACATGTTGAGTATCGCCAACGAAGCTACCAAGGGTGTCGCAAACGTCGCAGTCTGGAGCCAGTCTTGATTTATCTAGGTCATGTATTAGGCGTAAACGGCATGTTCTGGCTGGTCTGGAACTCATGCTGTAGGTCCCACGACATCAGGCCCTTAATGACCTGCAATGCCTGAATCAAACTTCAATTACTTTGAGCCCAATACTTGGCTCAAAAGCCAGGATACTAGGCTGGCGCGTGCGACTGGCTGCGTTGTGTGCTCTCCCTTTGACACTTCAATGTCTCCCATAACGCTCCGACCCCAGCCGCCTGAAGCAATTCCTGTGAAAGGCACATGCCGTGACAATCCGCCACTCATACGGCGTGGGAGTGTGTCGCCCAGCGACCTCGGTACACGTAACGAGGTTGGAAATCTTTCGCTCCATGGTACGGCACCCGCGAGGGATCGTCTGGGGCGTAACAGTGCTCAAGCTCTCGCGCGAAACCGCGTAGGTGTTCATTGACCGACTCCGAACGGGCAGCTTGCCTTGGAAACCGCCGTGGCTGGAAGAGTAGTGCTAGGAGACCTCGATAAATGGTGTTGGCCGAGGACACCAAAGCAGCGTACATGCCCCGTATGATGTGAACCATGTGTACAAGATCCTTGAGTTTTGGTCGATGGGCGCCTTCGACATCGTGAAAAGACGGCTAGCGAGGCAAACGAGCCAATCACAAGCAGCACGCTGGCCACGAAGCAGGCATGACTTGCTTCAGACGTGAGGTGCTTGAGCCGTGTTCTGATCCCCTGGGCAGCTTCGGTCTGGTGCTGAAGGCCACACGTGAATGATTCGTGCTTCTGATCCGGGCCCAGGTAAGCCACGTGGAAAGAAGCAATGGCGAGAAACTGGTGCATGAGCGCCCCGTCAGTGACTACCAGACGAACGTATTCGACATGTTGGGGCATGGCGATTTTCGATAGACCCTGGCAGGGAGTATGAGGTCATTATATCGTATTGATTCATGAACTCCATGTAGCTTATCCACGACGGCGGCGACGATGGTGGTGCCCTAATCGATTTCGTGGTCTCGAGGAATGGGCCGGAATGTGGGAATGGTGGTCATGCCAGGCGATATCATGACCACCAGCGTAGCCAGGGCTGAGGCCCATCGTAATAAAGCTTTCTAGAAAGTCACCTCGACGTACGACGTTTATCGCAGGGTCGCAATAGTCAGTGATTGACCTCGGTGAAGCAGCGGCAGCATCGTGAGTAGGCCCACCCGTTGCGCACGGGCTGAAGGGAACTACTTCATCGCGTCTTGACTAAGTCAGCAGCCGGGTAGTGGCGTTATAATTCCCGAGTATGAACACGCAAGCGCACGTATGTACTTTAACAAGGCGTTTCTTGCACTTGACGCAGCCAACCCGAGATTTCGAGTGGCCGGGACGACATGCTGGGAAGGGCACCTTGATTATCATCGTCTCGATTGTCTCTATCTATCATGTCCGTCAATTGTTGAGCTTCAAACCAGCCCACAGCAGCGAAGGAGAGCTGTTGCAAATAGCAACCGTGCCACTCAACAGCATCAGATGATGCGGCTCCTCACACGAATTGCGTTTTCAACGCCGTACCAGGTATAACTAACCGCCCACCAATCATCCAATGGAGCTTAAGTCATCGGCTGAGCATCTGAAGTCGCTGCTCCACGTGCAGGGACAACACGTGAATATGGAAATCGCTTCAATTCTTGGCTCACCAAAAGCCGGCCAAGACTTTAGTTATCATTATCGCATGAGTTACTGAGGCCATGCATCATGCCATCTGTCTACTGAACCCCAGTATCCTTTTCCCCCTTCACAGCCAATCAATCTCTCACCGAGGGCAGAAGCAGTAGTGATATCCAGCGTCTCTTCCTAGCTGCCATTACAATTGTTTGTTCCGCGTTTTGCCCCGCTGGCTCGTAAGGCCAAATGAGTCGTCTGCGTAGCAATGAATCCTGCAAAGTAAAGACTGGTAGAGCTCTTCCTACCCGGGGCTCTTCAGAGCTTCCACTTAAAGCTGCACTGGATATCCCCAAACTTGTGGGTCGCCTCTCGCCGCATAGCCTAGATGGTGCGGAGGTCCCAGATGTAGGCGGCACGGCGAAGTGCAAGTTGACGTGGTTGTCGCTGCTGGGTCCCCATCCACCCCTGCGGTTGCTGACAGTGATGCAAGAACTAAAGCCCCATTGTTTGGCCGGAAGGCCGTGGCAAGAGTGCCCGGTGCCGAAAGTATCCCGTTGCCCTCTCTCATAAAGTAGCGGAGTGACTCCGACACCGGATCGTTAGTGCACTCGGTGGCTAGACCACTCGGGGCAATGAGGAAGAGGCCGAGCGTCTTCATGTTGTTACGGCGTGAGTCCCAACTTACTGGTGAGGTTAATTGGACAAGCCTTGATGTATGGTCTTTGGAGTCCAGATGGACCAAAGTGATAGGGTTGGAAGAGAAAATGAAGTCCGGGAAGGTCAACTATATTAGGAGCTTGATAAATAGGATGTACCTACTTAGTTTGACGTTTATTTCAGTTACAAAAGGTGCTGGTAATAAGAACTTATGAGCGCATAATTCGAATGTTCTCCGCCTCCCAACCTGAGTTAAACTTTGGGAGTTCAAAGGTTCCTAAATTATAATAGTAAAGAGTGTCTGATATATTTAAGCGAGACCGATCATTCGTAAAGACATAAGTGAGTGACATTGAACATTGAATGTAGATCCTTGTTTTTCCTCTCCTTCATTTCTGCAGTTCTCCCCAAATACCTCCAGATATCTTCAATCAAGTAGCAGGAGAGGAAGAGCTTATACCGGGTACTAACAGTTTTTGTTTCTTATCGTGGAAAGCTGATTGAGCACTTAACGCTGGGTTAGGCGGAAACAGTTGAGAGCCTGAGAGTTGAAGCAGCCCACTTAAGCTGGGTCAGCAGACAGCTTTTTCACGGTTTCATAGTATACTGCCTACCTGGAGTGTTCTGCCCTGCACTGTAGAGATAGGTCCCGCACCAGTCATTGCCAGAAAGCCTGCTAAAGTCCAGCTGCTCGTTGCTGCGCAGGCCACGGTAGCTAATACCGACGGAGAACATGTTGAGAGTAACGTAGTTGTTGTTTCCATAGATGACGTTGTCAAACCATCCAGCTTGACCATTGCCTGTAGATTGGCCAAAATTCAGTTGCGATTCTCCTAAGATTGGAAGTAGATTACCACGTACACCAATCCTGAGCGAACATTCCGATGCCGATGTTCGCCCAACCCTGACGCTTTTCAATCTCAGACCGAGTCTCCGCGGTGTTGGGAAGGTCGATTTGAGCACGGATCCAGGCCCAAGCCTTCGTGCCAGGCTCAGCGGTGTAGTGGCCATCAGTGACTTGGACGGCGTCACTGGGAATAGAGCCATAGACGTCGACTCCGAGGGCAGTAGCGTTGGCGATGGACTCGGGGACATTGGTACGCTCCATCAAAGGGCTGGGCATACCAAGAACACTACCAGCGGCCATGAAGCCAGCCGAGACAAGAAGAGCGGAAAGGTGCATTTTGGAAGATGGAGATCTAAGAGCTGGGATAGTTGTGTTCGTGAGGTAAACTGTTCTATGTTGTATTATCAGAAGGGATTGTTATTGAAGCCGGGGATTTAGACGTCTTTTATATTACACATGGTCAACAGCTAATTAGATATTTATGTAGCATTGTTAGGTCTGATTACATATCACAGTTCATCAAATTTGTACGTTCAAGTAGA
Source organism: Colletotrichum chlorophyti (assembly GCA_001937105.1). NCBI lineage: Eukaryota > Fungi > Ascomycota > Sordariomycetes > Glomerellales > Glomerellaceae > Colletotrichum > Colletotrichum chlorophyti. The sequence continues at coordinate 24,560 of MPGH01000069.1, read as the reverse complement.
CACCGGAATGATAGCTCCGCCGTTGACTCTAGCTTCGTTATAGCCAATATATGCAGCCACTACCTTCACAAAACCTGCCGCATTCGATGTCCTAGTCCGCCGTAAAGAGGATGATGCGAGGGTCACCACATCCAAGCAAAAGGACCTTTGCGTCCTTTCCAGGAGGCAATGCTTGGGTGAGGGAGACAGAAGGGGTGTTTCCAACAGGGTAGTAATGCCGAAGCATCTGTAGGAACGTAAGGGTCAACATAGTAGGCAGGTCCACTGTTGTAAAGTGACCCGTCTGCCTCACTTCGACATACCAACCCATAACAGGCACGCATCCCCACTCCGTCACAGACAAGCGAAGGCCGTCTAGCCTGAACTCCAATGGTAAAGGTTTGGACTCCTGCAGCATGCTGCCTCTTCACACATCTTCTGGGACTAACAAAAAGCAACATGACGAGCTTTTAAGTTAAACTCGCACAAACACATCCAAAATCCCAAACTGCCACTCTTGAGAATCGGGCCTAAGCAGCCCGTAAGTATAGTCATGAGCGTTCGCGAAGCACAAGATAGGCGTTATCAGGATATTCCAGGATCCTTCGCTCTTTCGTGGTGAATAGAGGCCGAAATCTCCGTATAGAAGGGTGCATCGCTTGGACGACTAAATCGGGTATGGTCAAGTTGAGTTAAGCAAAGTTCACCTGTATCTACGAACCTGCGGAACTACTAGATGTCAGTGTCCAAACAGGGTTGCATCATGGCAGGAATGGTTCATCTGACGTCCTAACTCTGTCAACCGCTTTTGGCATGCTGCATGAACTAGTGGTGGTAGTAGCTAGTGAGTTCAAGTATGTGACCCTCATATCATTCATGCCTGATTTTACTGGGCAGGACACTAGTTTGGTGCGTGGTGCATATGCATGATATTGGGTCCACGGCATCACGCAGCGGGACGGCACGCTGGACGATCTCAGTTTTAGCAAACTAATCCGCGAACACGTCAAGAATGCAAGAGGATGAGTAATTCCACCTGGTCCCGAACCCTGTGTTTGCTCAATCAGGAAATAGCCTACTGCAAGAGGTCAGTTTTGGGACCATAGAGATGCAGAATGGAGGGACGGGTAAATATCTCACGCAATGTTCTGCTTATTGAAAGGCTATCAGACTCCCAATGAAACGTCTTGGATCTCAAACCCAGTGGGGGTTGGTTGCAGCCTGGTATCCTACTTGGTTCTATAACTAACCAAGAATTATTTTGTTTCAGTCAGATATCGGATAAAGCGGCGGCAGGCAAGAAGTAAGTAAGCTTACTGCAGCGATGGTGTCGTACCGCGGACAGCTCATTAGGCTAAAGTTGCTTTGTATATATATAGTAGACAGAGGACAATGCCGAGTTACCGATTATTCCCCACGGATAATAATTACTTTATCGTAATTGAAGTGTCGCCGCAGCCTACTATGTAACTGAGTACATCATTACAGCATTTCCAAAGGATATTTTAAAAAGCTGCAATGATGCCTTCTTGTGTTCGGCAAACTCTTATCGAGAAAACTATCTAGTTAAGTCCGGAAGATTGTGTGGGTAATCTAGAATCTAGAGTCTACTGTGCCTCACGCCAACCTCCATTGATAAATGGAGATATAGAGACTGAACTTGCAACCTAACGCGTAGAGACAGTGAGCCAATGGGGACCTCCACGAAGGATTTTAGGATGCAGAAAAGCGAAAATAATCAAAAGGTGGCGGGGATCCAGTTGAGCTGAGACTTGCATACAACCGAGAGACTATGATTTGTAGCAGCAGAGTCAGTTGAACTTCTGAACTTATTTGTAATAAAATTCAGCCCGTCCTGGTCCCCTTTGGTATTAAGTGCTTTTCAAAGTGTAATCTCTACTAGAAAATCAGGCTGTGGAAAGCTACTAGCTATGAGAAATTAGAATGTTCCTATATATATCGCTGCTTCTCCACTATCACTGAACGATAATTCATGGACCAAAGTGGCTCTAGAAGGGTTGATTAATAAACAAGTAGACTCTAGCCTGTTGTCAACAAACCAAGTGGCACTCACCACCTGCACGTGAAGAGTCACATGCAGACAGAGTTCCCCTTTCAGCTGAACTCCCCTCTCTAGACTACATAGAAAATCAATCATCATATACCTTGTGTCTCAGGACCTGCCCGCTGTTTCTTGTTACGTTTGTACCCATCTCATCAACGTTGCGTTTCAGAGCTCTGTCGCACCTGTACCAATCTTACCCCTTCTGCATTTAGCAACCAGCGGGAATATAAAGACTGTGATACCCATTAGCTATTGAATCTGGCTATTACCTGGGGATTTCAATAACAATCCTAGCAAACAATGAAACGTACCAAATTAACTTCTTTACTTCATTCTCAATCTATATAAAAAGCAAGTCTATATCCATCTAGCCCTAAACGCCTTGACAGCAAACCTTAACCAAACAGAGCCTCAAACGCCATATGAAATCAGATCTAATAAAGATGGCAAACTACTGTAGAAACCCCCTTTCGCGCCAATTCCCGACAATCAACTCCAGATACTCCTTGCTTACAGGCCCCTGTCCTGCAAGTGTCTTCGAGTGCTCTCTCGTATGCGCTGTACCCAGCAATACGCCGCCGCAGGACATACGTTCGAAATCTTTCTCAAGAAAGTCAATGAGTAAACTCGCCGGGTTCATCATATCAGGCCCAGGCCTTTGTACGCCACAACTCGCCGGTGGCTTGTATTCTCTCACAAGTCGTGCCCACTCTGTGAACGGTACGACGCTCAAACGGTCGCCGGGCACAATGATCTCGGACAAATCTTCCATCACTTCACTCCATAGCTGCCGGACCGGGTTGTCAACGTGGTAGATCGGATGGCAAGACCGGCCCTGGCTTGTGTTTCCTGACGTAGGTTGGAAAAGCAGATCAACACATGTCCGCGCCACAGCATCCACTGGTGTCCAGGCCATAACACTGTTCTCGCCAAAATCCGGCAGCGCCTTCAATGTCTGGCTTGACTTGAGAATGAACGCGACGTGCTCCGTTGTATTCCAGAAACCAGTCTTGCTCGATCCTGCAATTTGTCCTGGCCTCACGCTCATGGCATGGAAGCGCTCCGGATCTCTGTGCAGCGTCTCGTCGAGCAGACGCTCGCAAATGTACTTAGCGTCGCCGTAGCCGGTAGGTAGCACGGACGAGAAGAGCATGCGATCCTCGGGAACCGCTGCCTTTCCGGTGCGCAGCGGGTAATGGCCTACCACGGCAATGCTCGAGATGAACTGGAATGTCATTTGGAAAGCCGGGTCGTGGTTGCGGCGACGGTGGCTAACCGCACGACGTGAAAGGATCAGCAAGTTCAGCAGGCCCTGTACATTTGGCTCAAAACGCTGGACGGGCCACTTGAAGCACATGGGCCAGGCGTTATGGACGATATGTGTGGTGCTGCTGACGAGTTGGGCGTAATCCGCCTCTGTCAGCCCGAGTTGCGGTTTCGATAGATCCGCCTCTAGGACAACCATCTTGGCTGCTGCTTGACCGCTGAGGGGGATGCCTTTCTCTGTCATCGTTTGTCTCTGCTTTTGAGCTGGGTCTTTTACATCCTTGGAGCGTCGGTTGAGGCAGACAACTCGAGTCACTGAGGGGAGCAGAGCACAAGCTTCCACAAGATGTGAGCCCAGACTTCCGGTAGCGCCAGTGATCAGGACCGTCGTGCCTGGAGTTGGTGGTGGAGAAGTTGTTAGAAACGCAGCGTCCTCTTTCTCTGCAAGATCATATCCCTCGACCAGTTCAGCGACGAACCGATCCACTACAGCCTGTCGAGCAGCACAGTCAGTGGGTCTGCTTCCCAATGGCAGTGAAATGCCCGGGCGGGCATGAGTCTCGTACCTCGACGACGAAGATGGGTCCGCCAAGGCAATGACCAGTTTCTCGATCTCACTCTCGGCTGTCGCGCCCTCGGTCCAGTCGACATGGCCATACCCGGCTTTCTGCAGGTCTGTTCGCCACCTGTCCTCATGTGTGAGCGCATGAGAGCGCCCGTCTTCGAAGAGCCACCACCCTTCAAACAGTCCGAATACAAGATCAACCCAGTACGGCGTGCGCGTCATCTCTAGCATAAGGAGGAGACCATCCGGCCGGAGTACCTTGCGTACGTTGCCTGTGGAAACAACCAAGCTGCGTGTGGCGTGCACTGCATTGCTGGACAGCACAATATGCTGCGTTCCGATCAGGTCGTCTTCGGGCACTTTCTCGATATCGTGTGTTCTGAACTTCATGAAAGGGTATTCCTTGCCCCATTTCTTACGGGCAGCAGCCACCAGGGATGGCGCGAGGTCTGTAAAGGTGTACTCAATAGGCACACCCAGACGCGCCAATAGTGGCAGCAGTCGCTTTGTGGTCCCTCCAGTACCAGCACCCATCTCGAGAATCTTGAGCGGGCCAGTCTCCGGGCTTATGTTGAGCCTGGTGATCAGTTTGGTAAAGAAGTCGTCCATTAACTTGTAGAGAGCTTGGTTCAGTGGCCAGTCGGCATAGAAACCCGAGACGAGCTCACGTCCCTCGGCAGAGCCGAAGATGAGTCTTACACCGTCCGTCTTGCCGCTGAGGACCTCAGCAAGGTGAGCACCGGCGTATTTGGTAAGCTTGTTGGCGGTGTTCTGGTCCGGAAAACGCGTTACGAGCTCTTGGTAAACAGACTCGCTGGATCTGATCTTCGTAAAAGGTACTGCTGTTCTAGTGATGGTATCGTTGTTGTTGACGATGACGGTTTGTGTTTCCGTCTCCAGCATGCGGTACAGGTGCCTGACCAAGTGTCGGTGCTCGTCTTTGTGAGGTACAAACGCCAGGGTTTGACCAGGTTTGACCTCCCGGAGCGGCTGGTTCGATTGCTCAAAGGCCTCGAGGGTGAGGGCAACCGTCAACTCTGTCTGCAAGGGGAGCGCCTCGTCCACATATGCCGTCTGTCCTTGTTCGGCAATCCTACCATCAGTCAGACTCTTTGTCTCGTTGAAAGCACCCATCACCTGGTCAAACGTAAGGACCGAGGTGTTGCTGTAGCCCGTAGTTGCTTTTCCATGCCCCTTGAATTCTTCGTCGATCATTTCGGGCGAGGTTGGTCTCGTTGACAAATCAGCATCGGACACACTTCTTTCGTCCAACCCGGCATCTTCCCAATCATCGTCGAGATCTGACTTCGGGGTCCTAGGGGTTACGGCCGTGTCGCCTCCGGTCCCCAATGCTTTCTGAACACATGCAATGAGTCCAGGCAGGTCCATGATGTTGATGAGCTCATCTTCGGGAAGTGTGATCTTGTAAGCCGCCTCGATCTCGTGAGCCATCTCCATGCCAACAAGCGAATCGATACCCAAATCTGCAAGTTGGCTGTCGTCTTTGATCTCGTCCATTTCAAGCCCGGACAAGTCAGCCAGAATAGCCTTGATTCGGGGTACCACGTCAACCTTGGGCGCTTGCTTCGGCGCTTGCTTCGGCTTCTTGGCCTTGATCGGCTTAGGCTGTTCTAGAACAACCTCCTGATGCTGAGATACCGGTTCAGCAGGGATCGGAAGCGGGGTGGGCGGGGTGGGCATCGAATTAGACCTCTGAATGCCGACTGGAGGCGCATCTTGCGGTCCCCCAGCGGTCAGGCGCGATAGGAGCTTCTGCAACGATACCTTCGGACACTTGCTGTATCCAATGCCGAGAATGACCTCACACAAAGATCCATCGGCAGCATCGAAAATGAACACATCGGTAAGTGTTGCCCGGTCAGATGTGCGAGAATTCGTGGCGTAGACATGGAAAGCATCGGGCCGGGGCTTTTGCAGAAGCCTAGGCGAGCGCACCCACTGCTCAATGCCGTTCGCGATGAAAACCTCACCTGGCGTGCGGTCGGCGGCCATGCAGTTGGCCCAGATGCCGCCAAGCTGGCAGAAGGTGTCGGCGAGGTGGGCGTCATACCACCACTCATTCTGTGTGTTCTTGCGCACGACTTGCGCGGCTGACTGGTTGCCCATTCCCACGAGCTTGGTCACTCCTCTGAACTCCTCGCCGTACTCAACCACATCGGAGAACAGCATGTAAATCGTTCGAGTTCCCAACACGTCGTCGACATTGTCGCTGTTCAGAATGTCAACGCACCGCTTGTGACCGAAGAGACGATCGTAGCGAGAGAGTTCCGTCTGGAGGCTTTGATCCTGAAGTGAGCGATAGTCCAACTGGCCTGAGGTATGCAACATCTTTTGGTCTTCTCTGTCGGGCGTTGTACTGTAGATCGTCCATTCCCAAGTCATGGCTGTAGTCTCGGTGGCGTCAATCCACAGGGCCCTCTGCGGGTCGCGACAAATTGGTGATAGAAACTTCACATTGTGCGTCTGCGGCACTAGATTCGACAACTCAGGCTTCAAGTCGGACAAAGCGTTGAGCACGAAGCCGGTCTGCACTGTAGCCGGGCAAATGGGGGCTGTCTGCGCAATCAAATGGCCGGAAAGTGTCTTTTCGTACTCGGCCATTGCGGTGTTGATTTGGAATCGGGCTTGAAGTTTGTCGCCGTCCTTCAGGTAGCCAATGAAGTTTATCAGGCGCTCAGGAGCCTTCTCGGGTACAACCTCCTGGATAACCTCTACAGTAGGCGCAGCAGTCTTGAGGTCAAACCAGTGCGATGACTCTTCGAACTGGTAGGGGGGAAGCAGCAAGGGTGCGTGTTGAGGAGTGTGCACGGCATGATGGCCCCAATGGTGCGCAGTGAGGCCGGCCTTCCAAAGGTTCACCGTCGCATCAGTGAGCTTGTCCCAACCATCATCGCAGCATGTGATGTTGATTGCTTGGAAGTGAGAGCCGGCTGGATTTCCGAGCGCACGGCCGGCCATGGAAGTGACGGTAGAGTTAGAGCCCGCCTCGAGGAAAATGCACGAAGGGTATTGTTTGTGGAGACGCTCAAGGGCCTGGTAGAAGTAGACTGGCGACCGCATGTGCTCCGCAAAGTAGTTCTGTTGCATCTTGCTCGTGGTGGAGAGAGTCGAGGTTCTCTCTAGAGGTATCGCAGGCTCGCGGAAGTTCAACCCTTGAGCATTCTCCTCCAGACGTTTCATGAGGGGATCGACCAATGCACAGTGGAACGCATTAGTCACGTTGAGCCTCTTTGTCCGAGATGATGACGAGCCGCGCCTCAGGAGGGTATCGGCAACGGCGTCAATTGCGGCAGCAGAACCGGCGAGCGTGAAGCTTCGGGGTCCGTTGTGGCAAGCAATCGTAGCCGGCGTTACGTCAGGGCGCGCCTTGGCTGATTCGCTAAGAAGTAGCTGAACTTCCTTCTCATCAGCCTCGATCGCCATCATGGCACCCTTTTCAGTTCCCCAAGCGTCTCTGATAAGTGTGGCACGGCCAACAATCATCTTGACGGTGTCGGCCAAGGAAAGCGCTCCTGATATGCAAAGTGCGGTAAGCTCTCCGAAGCTGTGGCCTACGACTGCTACAGGGTCGATACCGGACTCGATCCAGCTCTTTGCGCATGCATACTGGAACGCGAACAGAGTCACCTGCAGCGCAACAGTATCCGTGAAAGGCTTGCGTTCAAAGATGCCCGGGAAGATGGAACCGACACCGATTGATCTCGCTTTGGCGTCAACGTCGTTGAGGTGCTTCCGCAGCAGCGCCGAGCGGTCGAACACATTCTTATCAAGTCCGACATATGTCGAAATTTGTCCACCGAAACAAAGGACCACCGGCTTTGGCACTGGTCGGTCGATTGCTTGAATCGCAGAGCTATTGCCCGCCGCAAACGACGTCAACGCCTGCCTAAGCTCATCCACTGACTTGGCAGTGAAGACCAGTGCCTTCTGGAGCTGACGGTTGCTCTGGCGGGCGACGTTGAATGAGATGTTGGACAAGGATGCGTGCTTGTTGCTTGCCTGATGCTGTAGGAACGTGTTCAAGACAGCAGCATATCGGACGAGCGCAGCGTTATCGGCAGCACTGAGCCAGAAGGGATACTTGCCGGTGGCAGTAGGCTGGTCCACCTCTCTGTGCCCGGCCGGCTGTGTGATAATCATGGAGGCGTTAGAGCCCGAAGCGCCGTAGTTGTTGATCAGAGCAGCCCGGAAGTCGGCCTGCCAAGGCTCCAAGCTCGTTGCAATGCGGATGTTATCTTGTGGCGACGCCCCGATGGCAGGGTTGATGGTCTTGAAGCTCGCCTGCGGCGGGATCATACCCTTCTGGATCATAAGCAGGATCTTGACCGCCGACACAATGCCGGAAGCACATTCCGTGTGTCCTACGAGGCCTTTCACGGAACCAAGAACCAAGGGGCTGGTGCGGTTACGTCCGCCCAGGACTTCTCGGATGCCGCCGTATTCGGCGGGATCCCCCACGGCAGTTCCAGTGCCATGGGCCTCGACCACAGTCACCTGTTCGGGCTTGATGGCAGCTCGGGTTGTGACGGTCTGGAACAGGTCCGAAAGCGAGGGGGAGTTGGGGACGAAGATGGGTGTGCAGTTCAGGTTTTGTTGTACTGCGGTTGCGGGAATGACACCCAAGACCTGATCTCCGTCGGCAAGAGCCTGAGAGAGCTTCTTCAGGAACACGGCGCCCACGCCGTCGCCTCGACAATAGCCGTCAGCCGCGGCATCGAAAGGCTTGCATTGACCGGTAGTACTCAAAAACGACGCACCGGCCAGATTCTGAAACCAATTCGGGCTTGTCATGATGTGAGCCCCTCCGGCAAGAGCGGCGTTGCAGTCCCCGCTAATGATAGCGCGGCATGCCTGGTGGACGGCGACGAGGGAAGACGAACAGGCCGTATCAATTGTCATGGCCGGTCCTACCCAGTCGAACTGGTGGCTAATCTTGCCGGCGACGAAGGCCTGAAGGTTTCCCGTTGCCGAGAACGCGTTGGGTGGATGACACGCAATATTATCATAGTAATCATTTCCCCGGAGCCCGATGTAGCAGCCAACAGACCTCTCGGGCTTGGCGGCGTTGAAGTAACCGGACTGCTCAACGGCCTGGTAGGCAATCTGCAGCATCCAGCGCTGCTGAGGATCCATGGTTGCGCTCTCGCGCGGGCTCCTCTTGAAGAACTTGTGGTCAAAATGATCTGCGCCATCAATCAGGTTGGCGAACCATTTGCGCTTGGGGTCGGCCGGACGGAACGGCGTCTGGAAGCTGAAGCGCTGGCCCGTGAGCTCCTGGTGCTGCGGCTTCCCGTTGCACAGCAGGTCCCAGAATTCTTCGAGACCGTCGGCACCGGCGACCTTGCAGGCCATGCCCACGACGGCAATGTCAGAGTCGGCAACGCGCCTGGAAGAAGCCTTGAACAGGGCAGACTCGTGATCGGCCAGGTGAATGACCTGCGAACGGAGCGATCGCATCAGAGAGGGGGGCACACATCGTTCTGATCCAAACGAAACGATGTAGTTGTTGGTGCCGGTATCATCCTGCAGACGGGCGTCTCGGACGACACTAAATGTTCTCCACCACTGTGGTGGATGGACCAGGATGGATTCGAGTGCGTGGTGATGCAAGCTGGTGTGGGCCAGGATGGACCCGTCGTTGTTTGACCTGGTGCGGAATGCAAGGTCCCTAGTGTTCGCGAAGTGGAACTCTGGGTGCTTGTCGACGAATGCCAGGAGAGCATTGAAATGGTCGACGTTACGCTTGGCGTGGAACGGCCCGACGAGGCCAATTTCGGACGTGATGAGCGACGATTCCCTTAGCCGCTGCTGCAATGCCGAGATTTTTGTGGGGGAGGTGGTGACGGTGGCACGTGTCTCGTCGAAGTGGACTGAGACATAGGTCTACATGAGTTTAATAACGTGGTTAGCAAAAAAACGGTTCATGTGAAGGAATGCCCTGATTCTTTGAATTGTGCGAGACATGTGGGTGGCATGGGTTGGGGGGGCGGGTGTTATGGAGAGAGTACGGCGTTTGATGGCAGGAGTAGGACCTTACCCCGCGGAACTCATCTGATTCCAGAATTCGCCTGGCCTCGCGACCACTCTCCGCCGAATTCCACGCCACGCTGAGAGATCTAGCCGGCTCCAAGGAGTCCTGGGCGTCGACGACCATGCCCACCAGAAGGCCGAGGCGCATGGCGACGGCGCCGTACTTGGCCAGGAGCTCCTTGCTGCCCCCCGCGCTGGAGGCGGCGAATGCGGTTAGGAGCCCGGTGCATAAACCGAGAGCCTCCATGTCTGCCGGGGCAACTTCGGCCCAGTCGATTGCCACCTGATTGATGAACGCTTCGTACTGCGTCATCTGGTAGGCGACGACAAGGGGCACAAGAAGTGTGTTAGGCAGAGGGTGGTCCGTGTCCTGCCATGGCTGGGAGGATTGGAATGTGTCTCGTAGAGCTTGCAGCTGCTTCTTCAGTCTTGGGTCCGCGTGTTGAAGACTTGGGACGGAAGCAGTGATGGACTCCCAATACCCAGGCAGACTGGCCAAGACGTCAGGTATCCAGCTGTACTCGCTGTTCCCCGCAACTACCTCGCAGAGCCTATCGAGAGCGCCCCGGTCGAAATTTAGGGCGAGTGGGCCAAACAGCAACAAGCTGGGCACTCGGTTATTTTCGAGAAGCTGGTTGAAAGCCGACATCGTGGAGCAATCACGTAGAGTTGAGGAAGTGTTTAGAGGAAACAGTGATAGACAAGAGGATTGCGTGTGTGGCACTGTCGAGGAAGGAGATGTCTTCATCTTCGGGCGGAACGTGAGGCTATATAACTTGTTCCGGATTCGTTTGCCTTCATCGTGCAACATACCTTGCCGTCTACTTGCCCAAGTCTCTCGACAGTAATCATCCCAATAGGTACGTTGGGGAAACAAACATGATTCAGCATTCTGTCCTTGCGGTGCCGGCTGTCAAGTCAGTGCCCTAAACCACGCTGAAGGAAAACCGGAGGCTTTCTGGCAGCCCGGTGATGAGTCAATCTTCCGTGTCTCTCGTTTGACATATGGATCTTACACACGACGCGCGGGCGGCGCATTCCGGGTGTTGGTTTGGGCATATGGCTTTGACCAGCCGCTGTCCAGACTCATGAGCCGGAATAGTACGGACCTTGCACCAAAACCTGATCTCCACCACGCTTCTCAAAGCTCCAAACACCCGCTAATACATTTACACAGCGCCTTAATGCCTCAGGGCGTTGACAATCTATCCCATCCCTGTTTTCCGTAATCTCGAATTGGGCCGTGTACGGGCAGCGGCGTCACTATCATCTACGGCGGCGGACGGCGCCCACATTCCGCCGGCGCCAATGGACCCACCTTCGCCACGCTAGCAAGGTCTTGGGGAACAGGATCTACGACCGTTCACCTCCGCTGGGTCTAAGGGTGGATGAGCGGTGTAGTGAAATGCCCCAGGGGTCTTGAGAGATGGTATGTTGTACAGCCTTCTAGAATGCTGAATCCAGTTTCTTCTGCGTCCTTGCACTTAATCTGGAAGTCAAATTCAATTCTGATGTTGTCAAGATACTCTCGAATCGGGGAGAACGATAGGACACATTATCCAAACCGTGTCACAAACTGTGTTCGAACCCATTGAGCCTCGAGGTGTCCGTACGGGAGTCTTGTTTGGAGGCCCACACGCAAGTCGGTTCGCACTGCCTAAGGAAACAATGTTCACGTCCTGGGGGTAGGTGTAACCGTTACCCTATCTGGTACGAATCGACGCCAAAAGCTTGATCTCCATGATGGACTCTGAGTCCTTATTTTCGAAGCCTGATACGTCTCAACTTCAGCTATTATCAGATTAACTCGGCACATGGTTGGTTAGACTATGTCATAATCCTGCAATACGGAGGGTTTTTGGCGTCATCTTTCATTCCATGGTTCATCGAGAAAATTCTTCCCGCACAATGTTGGACAAGAGCACTGGTTTTTTGGTCAACCTTACAAACATCCCGACATATTTTAACTTTCCAGCCATCTCATCATTTAGATCCCGTTAACCTTGGTGCCGGGTGATGACCTGACTCCTCCCCTATGGCATGATGTATCCCGCCCGGGCCGTGGGAAGTCTTCCAGCTCCTTGCACAGAATCTCGGCCATCCCCGTCCCTGGAAAATTCATTCCGCGAGCGACAACAGAAAACAGGCATCCTCTGAGTAGCTGCAGATCACCGTTGGATACCCCAACGGCGGATTTTCAGGCCGGTGATCAAATGGGGTGGGTAGGATCGTTTCAGCCGCTTGGCTGAGTCATTCAGGCCTTTCAGGCTGCTCTACATTTCTAGAACTCAAACCCATCCGCTGATGAGAACGAAAATTCAAGGCAAAGGCAAGCAGAAGCTCAGACCGTAGTGCTGACTGTGCATTGCACGAATACCAACAACACGCAACATCACAAAAATGTCGGACTTTCACTTCGGCAAATCCGTCAAGTAGATAGGGTCCTCTCAGCTGTTCCGCTGAGTCATTGGGGTCATTCAGCTTTCCTGCAAAACAAACTCGACAAACCCTATCTACCTACTTGACGTATTTGCCGATGTGAAAGTCTGACAAAGGGTTCTTGAAGCACGGCGTTGAGTGTGAAAGCGCACTAATACCCAAGCAAGACAACAACATGAGCAATGGCGGCTTTCGATTTACTCCTTCGATGCAATCTGTTCCTACATTACCCGCAGCTAAACATTGGCATAAGCCACGCTTCATTTCTTCGCTGTGGTGCGAGCACCGGAAGAAACGTCTTTGAAGAACATCGGGCACTTAGGATACCCCTAAAATCGCGCCGCAGGCGAGAAAACGCCTCGTCCACGGCTCCNTGAAAAAATGTTGCGCATGCTGTAGTAATGGGGGTTAGAGACCCGGCCGAACTTTCTGCATGAAAGAGCAACTTCTAGCTGGCGACGGAATCCTCGGTAGATCCAAACTTTGTGTGATCCCTGACTACAATATACTTAGACTTGGTTGATCGAGTTGCAGATCACGATTCAGGCTTGATGATATAATCGCAACTCGGGACAGGAACGCAGCTCCTGCCGTCGGCCTCGGATACTGACTTTTCCGGCTGCCAGATAGTTCACAAAATCTCGTCGACCGGGATCCACTGTAGACGGGCAGATTGAAACGTAAAACAAAGCTAAATTGCGGCCGTTAGGCCGCGGTGTTAAGCAACTGCTCCGTGTTTTGACTAGTCAAAGGTGTCATCTACTCGCACGTAGCACACGTAGGCCCCAGACGGAATCAAGCTTTCTCAACAGACTAGCAACAGCTAGGACACGGGTCGAAACGCTTTTCATTGTGAACTACTTAGCGCCACACCTGTTTCATCATTATGCTTGTCAGACCGTTAGCCTACACGTTTTAGTTCTTAGCCCACACTTGTTAGTCGTTAGCCTACTCGTGTTATGTCGTCCCAATTTCAGGCTGCCGGAGATAAGTAAGCTTCTGTAAACCGGATAAGCTTTGCTTGGCAGCTGCACCCACCGGCCCTGGATCAGTTCAATGTCGCAAAGCAGGGAGCATGGTATGATGGTGACACCAATCAGCGGCGTGACCTCGGATCCTGAGACAGCATCAAGGTAGCCGCAGACTATTGGCCAACATGGCACCATCTTCCGAGCTGGTATGCTTTTTACACTGTACGACGGAAGCTCTTAACAGCTCCGCAAGTTTAGCTGCGCACTCCATGTTTGGGGGCTGCTGCTACCTCCTGTCACACAACCAAAAACAACAAGAAGACAAATTTAAGGGAGGAAAAAATAGAAAAAAAAAAAAAAAAAAAGAGAAGGAAAACTCCCTTTGGGAACATGACACGGTTAATCATCGGGAATAGGAAGACCAAGCATTCAGACGCCAGGTCGGGTGGTAAAGTTATGATGAGAGATTCGGTACAGGGTTCGGGGCTCATGTCCTATCGGAGATTTTGAGCCGTTGGACTTTTCTCATTGGATTTGCAGCTCTTCGGCATTTGCAGGCAAAAGTGATTGATCAATCTCACTTGAATTTGAAATATGTCCATACTGCGGTTGTGCACAAAGTGATAGAATAGATGTATGCCTAGCTCGATTCAAGCATGTAACATGTAAAGCTATAGTTACGTGCCATGTTCTATATGAGAAAGCAATTTATATTACACAAGATGAGCCAATCACTTCAACGCCTCTACTCGCTTGTTGTACTCCTCTATGGTCGTCTTCACCATGTCTTCAGGGTCAAAGTGCCATAGCTTGTACGACCTATCTTTCACCTCCTCAAAGCATGTTTCGGCTTTGACTCGCTTTTCGGGGATAGCCCAATCCTCCTGCTGGAAAAGGTCAACAACCCTGCGGCTACTGTTAACCAGCCACTGTGTTCTGGTGCGTCTTAGCTTGTCGAACACGTCAAACGCTGTTTCTAGAGCCTCGTGCCTGGCCGAGACACCTTTTTTCGTTACCGTTTGAACGACTTGGTCCAGAAGTACAGTTAGCGATAGAGCATCCTCAATGCCGCAGCTTGCCCCAGTGCCGTGGTGGGGGCTACTCGCGTGCGCGGCGTCGCCAGCCAGGACGATTCTGCCCTTGTTGTAGTAAGGCGCGGGATAATCCCAGGAATCAAACAAAGCCCACTTGATCATCTCGTCCGGCAGCAGAGCCACAAGGTCGCTGACGGTCTGGTTCCAGCCAACGAATGCCTTCTCGACGTCCTCGCGCGAGCCTGTGCCTACCATCTGCCGCCAGTCAGACCACTCGCTGTTGTCGCTGATGAAGGCCACAAAGTTCATCATCGTCTTGTTGGCGACGGGGTAGTGGATGATGTGCGCGTTAGGGCCGATGTGCATGTGGAAGTTACGCCCTTTGAAGTCGCCGAGGATCTTATGACAGGCGTCATAAGGCAGAAGGCAGCGGTACGCAATTTTGTGCGCGAAATGCGGGTACGAGGCGGGATTATCTTCGCCCAGGATCAGTTCGCGGACTCGCGATTTGATCCCGTCACAACCGACGACTGCTCACGACGCACTGCTGTTAGAGCGTTGCAATGACATGAGGTGGTGAATAGTTACGAACCCGCATCAGCATAAGTCTCATCTCCGTCCGCAAACTTGAGGGTGAGCTTCTCTCCTGGTCCTTTTTCTTCGACCGTAACGAGTCGCTTTCTCCAGGAGACAGCATCAGAAGGCAGAAGCTTGACAAGAGACTCAAGCAGCATATCCCTTCTGACGCCTTCAAAACCCCTCGGGCCGGCATCAAGCGCGCAGAGAGCAGTCTCGTAGTACGGGTCGTCCTGCTTAGGCTGGTGGTAACCATCGAGCCAGCGCAGGAAGTCATGACCGCCAGAGTCACTGAGTGGCATAGAGCCGCTGGCATACAGGGCCCCGAGAATGGCAGGGTCCATCATACGCATGCACTTTTGGCCAGCGCCTGTGAATGCCACACCAGCCCCGATCTCACGCGGTCCCCGTGACTGCTCATAAATGTGGACTTTGATGTTGCGCTTGTGAAGTCCAGCTGCGAGGATGAAGCCCACGATGCCACCACCGACGATGGCGACAGAAAGAGGGGCATCTTGAGTGGCAGGTTCCATTGTAACTGAGTCTGTATCTAAAGTGTTGAATCAAAGATCACCGAAGAATTATTGTTTTTTGGTATACGGAGTGGGAAACGACGGACATTGGATAGATGGTGCCAAAGAAGCCTTTATCTGTTCTCGCACCACGCGAGTCTGACAACCGATCGAAGCATCAGCTGAATTTCGACCCAAAGTACAATGTAACAGGGCCCTTTGCCACGAACTGCAAGGGTCATCGGTAATCTAAACTTTTCTGCCCGTGGGTCTGACTGTCACCCTCGACATCTGGTATTTTCACCGGGTTAATAAAGCTTGTTAACCGACCGTGTCGCGCAGGGTAGGGGCCAGTTAGCGTCACCATGGAAGCAAACAATCGAGAGTCAGCAAACACCCTCTTAGTTTGAGGCGGCGAATTCTCCCAATAAATCCCGGTCAGCTCCGGCTGTGATTCATTACTTACCATGCCGATGGGAGTGTATAAGAATCCTCAGTTATTGAGTTTAGCTTCCACTTACTCTCAGGCCATTGTTGTCTGCGACACCGAGAGGTGTATGTAGCATAACTCCGAGCCGAGGCCTAAGGATCGCAAGGCATGGCTGAGTCAAGAAGAAACATTGAACCCACTCGCGTAACGCCGAGGCGGACAAACCTTACGAATGGCCTATGAATTCATCCCTAGGAAAGCACTCCGAGATCCGGATATCGTCGTGGTCTATGGATGCCAGTACTTAACTTGATTTGCCATTTCAGGCTCTAATGAAAATCCTCCAACGTCGCTCACTATGTGTTTCTTTTAGACACATCTTTCCACAATTCGCCTCCTCGTCCCCTTTTTCTTTTTTTTCTTTTTTTCGTTGTTAGCCAAGGCCATAACTTGAACACTTGACGTAACAACTTTGCCCTTCATGTCATTCCATCTTGATTCACTTGCAGCAAACCAAGCGAGTGCTGAGCCTGAACAAAAGGGTTCCTCAGCCTCAGGCAGCCTCGTCCAAGAGCTAGGCACACCGACAGAGTCTGAAGGCATACAGGAGCCTAAACCCGCCGCCAAACCAGATGGGGGTTTTGTTGCCTGGATGCAGGTTATCGGCGGGTTCATATTGTTTTTCAACTCATGGGGCATCCTCAGCGCCTTCGGCGTCTTCCAAACTACATACGAATCGGGTACGCTGTTCAGGGAGAGCTCATCTAACATCTCCTGGATCGGAGCAATCCAATACTGCACTGCCATGTTGACGGGTTTTTGGGCTGGTCCCGTTTACGACCGTGGCTACCTACGATTGCTGCTGCTCATCGGCACCGCTTGTGTCGTTGTGGGACACATGCTTCTCAGTCTCTGTCATGCATATTGGCAGGTGCTTCTCGCCGAGGGCTTTGTGATCGGCACTGGAGCTGGATGCCTCTTTCTGGTGTGCATATCTACGCTTCCACAGTACTTCGACAAAAACCTTGGACTCGCGGCTGGAATAGCGTCATCCGGGTCTTCTTTTGGCGGTCTCATTTACCCCATCGTGCTCTACAATGTCATCCACATCGTTGGATTCGCCTGGGCTGTTCGAATTGTTGGGTTCATCGCCCTGGCAACGCTTCTAGTGCCTCTAAGTGTCATGAAAGCACGCGGAAAGCCAGGTAACCCGCGGTCGTTTATCGACTGGACGGCCTTCACAGACGGGCGATACATGACATTCGTCGCGGGCACCATGTGTGGCTCCGCCAGCATACTTATTCTCAACACGTATATCAGCTACGATGGGGAGAGTCAGACGCTACTCGACGGCGCCATGAGCTTTTACATTGTGTCAGTTTTCAATGCGGCCTCATGCGCTGGACGTATCCTGCCGAACTTCATTTCCGATACGTTCGGGCCGTTCAACATCCTCGCACCCTTTATGTTTATCACCGGAGCTGCGGCGCTGTGCATGATCGCCGTGCACAGTGAAGCTGCCATCATTGCCATGGCGGTTGTACTCGGCTTTCTAAGTGGTGTTTTCCCGTCCATGCCTCCCGTTTGCTTTGCACGTCTGACCAAAGACAAAAGCAAGATCGGTACGCGCATGGGCATGGGATACTCCATGTCAAGCCTTGGCTACTTGGCCGGCGCACCAGGCGCGGGTGCTATCCTTGGCACTTTCGCCCCGTTGCACTGGAATGGACTATGGGTATACTGCGGTATGGCTTCATTCGCTTCTGGACTGATTTATGCTGCAGTCCGCATTTCTAACACTGGATGGAAATTCCGTGTAAAGGCGTGATCCTGGTTTTTGAGTGGAAGCCGGTATGCATTCAGCTTGGAGTTAGTATTTGGCTGTACCTCAACTCTATGTTAGAATTCTAGGATGTTTCTGGGATGTCTTTGTTCCAATGTATCCATACCCCAATTTTGGTACGTATGTCAAAGAGGGCTAGTCTGTACCATAGCCAGACGAAGAAGACCCCACTTGAATAGATTATTGAGTTTATCAATTTCTACGAATTGACATGCGTCACTTCTGGTGTAGACTTTGGTTGCGTAGGACCAGGACAAAAGAGCATATGGAGTGTGCGATGATACAGAACAGGAGCAGCTGACAATGAACCTATGATTCTGCAGCCAGGGCCGAAGTTTTGAGCACCTGATACACGTTGTCATATTCTCCTACATGGAACGTACGGCTCAAGACGCCGTCAGCGCTGAGCATCCCTCCAAGACTCGCCTACGGCTGAATCTGTTCGTCACTGATGCTGCTGGCAGTCAGACCAGTCGAATACGTCATGGAATAATCGTGTAGAGAACCAGGGCATAGAACCCCATTGCCAAGTATATCGGAGATACGACATAATCGCGAGAAAAGATCTCGCCATTCCTTGAGACGCTTCTAACCCGGTTGGTAAAACATGAACATAAACTCAGCTCTAGTCATGGCATAAACAACAAGGGGTATCATCAGACAAGAATCCGACGATTCGGAAAAGCTCGCCTTACCACACCACGTTTTTCCTCAAACCATCGGCCCTGTCGGCAGCTATGTCAAATTATGCTAAGAGGCAAACCCCGGCGATCGTATCTAACACGGAATATTAAGGAATCGGCGTCTTCAGGTAAAGCTTAGACGGCGATCGTCCCAAACATGAACTCTATCTGAAGAATCGGGCTGGTAATAACTTTTGTAACGTCTTCAGCCCACACTAATGTTACGATAAACCTTATTTCTCCAGCTCAGCCGGTGGATGACTAGGTCAAACATGACATGACTTACGACAACTACCCGAAGCTTCGTTTGACAGAAGTATTTTATGGACGCACCTCAAGCTGAGATCTCATGACCGGTGCGTTTGACAATCTATACAAGTCCAACAGACAGACCATCATATTTGCGCAATTCAGCAGCCATATCCCAAAACTCAAGAAACTACTCTATTCTACCATTCCTGAGTTACATTCTTAGAACTTTCACAATGGGTAGCATCGATGTCTCGACTTCCTTGCGGACCATCCCCACGGTCGATATCAGCGCCTGGCTCTCACCCGATGCCCCTGCGTCGGCGAAACAGAAAGTGGTGACCGATATGAGCAATGCCTGCAGCACATACGGCTTCTTCTACCTCACTGGTCATGGCATCAGCCCCGAAATGCAGGCTAAGGCACTGGAGGTTGATCGTCTTTTCTTCTCATTGCCTAAGGAGAAGCGCATGGAGGTGTGGATCGGCAAATCTTTGGGCAAATCTTTCAGAGGATATGAGCCGGCCGGGATGCAGACACACCATAAAGGCCTCCTTCCAGACACGAAAGAGGTGAGAAATTTTGACTGAGAAACATTGAGAACACCAGCTGCTGACAAAGGTACACCGCAACAGACTTTCATGGTTGGCAGAGAAGTGCCCATAGACGATCCAGACTGCGGTTCATTCTCTACCGGCCCGAACCTCTGGCCGACATCGCTCCCCGATGAGCAATTCCGCATCCCCATAATGGAGTATCAAGCAAAGATGCTTGACCTCGTCCGTATCTTGCTCAAGATACTTGCACAAGGCCTGCCCAAGGAATGGAACTGCCCACCAGACGTCTTTGACAATCTCACTGTCGACCCCTCTATCCCCATGCGATTCCTTCATTACGCAGCTCAGCCAAAGTGCCCCGAGAACCAGTACGGCGTCGCCGACCATACCGACTTCGGCTGCGTTTCGGTGCTGTTGCAGGAACCGGGCACGAAGGGTCTCGAGGTCTGGTACCCACCCATTGAGGATTGGGTGCCAGTTCCTGTGAAGGAGGGCGCCTACGTTATCAATATGGGTGACATGATGCAGATATATACGGCAGGTTATTACCGCAGTGCTCGTCACCGAGTCCTTACAAACACAGACAAGGAGAGATATAGTGTTGCCTTCTTCCTCAACGGGAATCTGAAACTAGGCTGCAAGCCATTGAATGGGGCCCAGGGGGAAACGGTTGTTGGAGAGCACATACGGCAGAGGTTGGTTGAGACTATGGGTAAAGCTGGCGAAGTTCTTCAGTAAGGACATCGTCTTGTACTCTGTACTTAGCCATGTACAACATATCTCCTCTTCTTCAGTCCAGTTGTGAAGTACGCCGTGCGCGGGTTCAGATATAACAAAAAAAGACAAATGGTGAAGGCTACAGCTTCATACGTACACGTTTCCTTTTGATTAAAAACCGGTAGTTCAGCTTTAAGTTTCCCTAAGCTTAGAATTCAATTTCGCCTCCCTTTTAGCGCACACTATCGAAAGTGGTTGCGGTGACTCACTATTCCTGAGGTTAGTTGCATTAATTGGGCTTCCTACAAAGTACACCTCTTTAATTCCTATATGTACAAGTGGGATACATAGTATTGTATGTTTTTGTTGATCACGAGTATTTATTAAGACAGTTTCGTTCAACCAGGCTCGTTCTGAGACGCAAGTTGTTTACTAAACTCTGCCCAATCTGTTTCGACCACCCCTGTTAAAGAAAAATCTTCCAAGTACAGACTGTTGAAAATCTCATTTCCTCCTTCGCCAAATGATAATGCAGCCGCCATTGACTGCTGTTGTTCTTGCGCGTCAGCCAGACTGTGGTCAAAAAGCGTGGCCGCGGCTTGAGCCCAGTCGAAATGAGAAGCTGATGCCTCGTTCTGAGACCTGGTGCATTCCGCACGGGCCAAGTTTTCGTTTTGTGTCAGAGCTGCTGCCGCGGAGGATGGATGCTCGTCAGGCTCTTGTCCTCGACTATGAGCTCCATCCGCCTCACCTGCGGGTCCATGAGGCCCGACTTTGTCCAGACGTGCACCGTTGTCTTTGTCTTGAGAGTTGTCGTGGAAAGAAATGCCTAAATGAGCACACATTTGATCTATGTCTGCCCTACGCTTCCCAGCAGCAATATTGCCCTGCGACGACAGGTGCTCCAGGATGCCGGACGCCTTGCAAATCGTCGTCTTACTTGGAAGCTGGCTTGTGTTTGCGTGAATCCTGTCGACAAGTACGAAGACGAAGGCAGCCGAGAACGCGGCGTCGAGGTCAAAAAAACCAAAGTTGGCTTGCAATGAGAGCTCAGTCATTCTCCACTTTTTTACCAAGGCATTTCAAGCATTCGTATCGGGTCGTTGACGAACCTATTAACTGCTGTTCTTTCAGAGCGTTCAAGACTTCGAGGCTACATCTTGCAGCCTCCACACAAGCATTGGAAAGCTGCTCAAGTATTGATATGCTAGCCATTTCCCCTGACTCGGAGTCTGTTAAGCCAAGTTTGGTCTTTGCCAAGTATAATAAGGTGGGCCGCGTTGCAAGAACGACACACTACCCCCGGTATTGGTCAGAAGATCTGAAATTGTAGGACGAAGGTCCCTGCCCGGTGGATTCAGGAAATCAACTTGCCTGGTGTAGCATGAGGTAAAGCGTCCCTGCCGTCCTTGATAAACGAGGTGCCCTGGTAAGGTTGAGCGTGTATTCGGATGGAATTAACTGCGCCACATCCTGGAGCTTTTTTAAAATCTTCTGAACACTCTGAACGTGTTGAATCAAAGTCCTGTTCTGAGCACCATAAACGACTTTCTGTGTCAGAGGATGGTCAATCATGTGAGAAAACAACTTACTATCCATTGTCTGCCCAGTAATCTTGGCTAATTCAATATTGATTATCATTGCTGCAGGCACAACAAAGCCAGGTGCGTCTCTGGGATGTTTCGTCGTGATGAAGGAATCTTGTATGGTTAAAGGGTGTCCAGTGGCAGCAGAGAGTCTCCTAAATCAGAATCAGTCGTATGCATTTACCAGCATTTGTGTCTTTTGATTTCTAGCCCTACCTCTCCTGCATGTACACCGTCCACCACAGCCTACAACGATGAGCCTGCTCGGATCTTTTCAAACCTGAATAGCTGTTTTCATTGGCCATACCGTTCGCCACAGCAAGCCGCAGTGCCATGCCTGCCTAAGCTCTCTTCGTTAGTCGTGGTCAGTATCAGTTGCTTGGACGCACCATGGGTCTTACATGGACATAGGCGTCTTCACGAAGATCTGCGCATTGAAGGAAAAATGCCATCATGCTGAGGATCTCAATCGCCGTCATGCCTTCTCTTCGGAGAGACATCATGCCTGGAAGGTGTCTTTCCGCCTCTTGGTAGAGGTCCATCCCAGGCAAAGTCCCGGCACTGTCCGGCCGTCCCCGTAATAACTTCCCAATGGCCAGAACAATGAGGAGTTCCACATACCAGATATCGGTTCTATCGATCGTGGCGGAGTAAAACTCTGAAAGCCTGTCGCAGAACGCTCTTGGCTCAAAAAGGTGCTGTATGTTTCCCAGGGAATTTAGGACTATGTCCAAAAGCTCTTCCGCCTCTTGCAAATTCGGTAGCTCGATAAATTGATCATTTCCACAGTTTTTCAACGGAGTGATTCCATAACGCGTTTTCTGACCAGTGGAGAGACTTCTCTGGCGATGATTCAGGATATTGGGAGTCAGGGGAACAAGACTTGAGGTTCTTGATTTGATAGCTGAAATGAAGGCTGGATGAAGTGATGGTTCCAGGCAGTTCGGGCTCTATTCAACATAGTTAGCTTCTTCTATCCTCCTCGGAAGCCCAGGGCATGAGTCTTGCCATTTCCAAGTTGGTCATCGATGTTTCTGGTCTCTCCTTCGGAATCATCCCATGGGTGATAAGGCTTGCGGATATTTGACATGAGCTCCGAAAGGTTGGCAGGCTCAGGTTCAATCAAATGACTGCTGTCTTCCTCGGGCAGCGCTGACGTTGAATCACCATCAACAGTGGCAGCGGATTAGCTGGGGCTCCTACGTCCCAATGGCTCAGAACCGGATGATTTCTGTGTGCCGCTAAGGCGTACATTTGCAGCCAGCTCTTCAAGTCGCACAACGTATTCGATCGAGTAGAGTTTCTTCTTGACATTCTCCCGGAATCTGCAGGGAATCTGCCGTCTTGAGCAGTACCGGCAGGGATTGGTTCCGGAGCACTTGATCTTTCGATCACGACATGCTTCGCATCTGAATCGTAACGGATAAGCTGAACTGAATGCGAATCGCTGGCAAAAGAGCTCAAAGAAGCGTAGGAGACAAAGCAAGCGACATACGCAGTGGGAGCCCGAGCAACGTCAGTCGACGGCCCTGGGTCTCTCGCCCGCTTTGCCGAGCGGTGATCTGGTTTAAAACTCATACTTGCAGTGGGGTAGGGGGAGTGGATATAGGAGAGATAGTGTTGGTACACAGCCTGTCTGACTTTGATTCAGGCCTATGATGTGATTAATAACGAGATGGAAATTGCCGAAGCTTTTCAGCCAGGCATCTGATTAGCTTCATACCGGTGGGAGTTGAGCTTCACATACAGATTATATAACCGTCATCCGTTTTGGGAGCGAAGAGCAGGCCGGTATCAGGGTTGTTTTTATACCCCTTTAGTGCGTGTGTGGTAATGTGTGGCGTGCGGGGGACGAGTCACTAATATGTAGCTAGTCAAATGGAATGTTGCCTATGTGGGGAGAAAGATCCATATGCACAGCAGGGACATGGATGGGACCTGAGGTTCAGTATGTTTAGACTCGGATTCTTTCATTGTGCGAAACGGGAATTGCTGGGAGCTCGGCCTTCATGGCGCCAGACTTTGAGCGCTGGCGAAACTGACCGATGTGGGTTAATATTACTTGCACCGAAGGATTTGCTTAACCAGGGTTTCTATCGCAGGCCTCGCTAGCCTCTTTGATCGCATAAACGTAGTTTGTAAATAGTTACTCAGGTTCTCCAACCTGACTCCACGGATAATGAGACCTTGGCATCAATATACAAAACTGCGTTGTCATGCATTGGCACAGAGCAGCTAAAATGAGTACGTTGCACTTCCCATCATGACTGTAGGCTTCGGAGTAAATCCGAGTTGGCCCGGCCACCAGCGAGCAAGAGTCCAACATCCTGTGCACCCACGATCCATCGTGCCCCGAACTCGTTGATAGCCCGGGACAAAATATCGGGTCTGTGATATAGACCGGCGATACCCATCTGCTTTCCGTGCTTAGAAGCTGCAGCACCGACCTTGCGGAGAGCCTCGATAAAATCGGGGTGGTCCCAGTCGGGAAGAGTACCGATTTCACTGGCCAAATCATTGGATCCCACAAGCAGCACATCGCAGCCCGGCAGAGCTGCTATCTCATCAACACATGCAAGAGCATCTGCGGTCTCGATCATAATGAAGACAGTCGAGCCCACGGCGTTGAGCTCGGCCTGGATCACGCTGGGCTGGAGGGGAGCGTATTCGAAGTGGGCAAAGCCGGCGCTAATGGATCGATGGCCAAGTGGAGGATATTTGGACACATTTATGACGCGACGCGCATCATCTACCACGGGTTGTCAGTTAGGCCTGTCTGATACCTGGCAGTAGAGCATTGTCGAGTGTTTCCGGAGCTTGAACAGCTAAAACACTATCGGCTTCTACAAAACAAATTGCGCAACTGCTCCGATGCAAACGTACCGACGGTATGAATGTGTGGGACGATTATGCCCATGGCGCCCGCGTCGAGAACTTTTTGCATGAAACCTAAACCACATTCGTGCGGTAACGTTGGTCCCATACTTTTCGTCATACCCCACATTTCGGCATACCTCACCAGCCTCCTCATTATTCC
>MPGH01000067.1:267682-387126 GCA_001937105.1 Colletotrichum chlorophyti | reverse complement strand
TATACCTAATCTTATATATAGAGAGGCCTTTTTATTATTTAGTTTACTTCTTAAATAGAGTTAGGACTTTTAGTACTTATATTAACGTCTTTTCTAAAAGTAAGAATAAGAAGTAGCGCTTAAAGTATTTATCCTTAATAATTAGAGCTTATTTACTTTTATTATATCTAAGTAGGTAGTTAAAAAGATCTTATATAATTCTATAGTATAGATATATAGCTTTTTATTCTAAAGTTTATTTTAAAACTATAGTTTTAGTATAGGTTGTTATATAGTACTTATATCTTAGTCTGTTTAGTGCTTTGATTTTTACCCCCTAAGCTATAGAGACTAGCTACTTAAGTGCGTCCGAACTAAGGTATCTAAAGCAAAGGTGCTAGAGTTCAGCTCTATCTACTTTCTTACTATATATCTTATAAAAGGGTCTTTTCTATCTCTAAATTAAGCGTTTAACTATAACGATTCCTATATTACTTATTAGAATATAGCTAGAGTATAAGGAATAAAGCTTATATTTAAAGAAGACTAGGTTAGCCTTATAGATAAGTTACTTAACTATAGCGTTCTTTTTATAGGTTCTAAAACGAAGTATATAATCTAAACCTAAATACTATACGCTTATCTTTTAGAGTCTTACCTCTAAGACAATATTAATATAAAAGTCTTATATATAGTAAACGTCTTTTAGTACTAAGTCCTAAGTGTTTAGTCTATTTAGCCTATTTAAGACGTTCTTAAGTACCCTCTTTCCTTTTTTTAGGACTAAGAATAAGGTTATACCTAATTTAATTTATTTATCTTAAACGGTCTTTATATATAAACCTAATTCTAAGAGGTTTAGTTTATTAATAAGGTATATAGCGCTATAATTATCTATTACTATACTATCTAAGAGTAGGTAAGGGCCTAGGTATACTGTTATAAAGATTAAGAGCGGTAGTTTATTTTATACTTTATTTTCTATAAGAAGGGATAGGTCTATATTAACTACTACTATATCCCTTAAGAAGTTACTTTATATAGAGCCGTTCTATTTCTTATTTCTACCCTATATACCTCTTTAAGTAAAGCGGCTGTTTACTTAGAGCTATCCCTTTCTTATTAAATTAGTATAAAGGTTACTTTAGGGCTTAGAATTTATATAGTTCTATATATCTATTGCTTTTTACTTTAAAATAGATACGCTCCTTATTCCGGTCTATCCTTTTAGGGTAAGCTCTACCTTAACGTAGGTATTTATAAGCTACTAATAGGACTAATTATAAGGGTATAATCCGTTCCCCTTTAGTCTATTAGGTATAGCTTTTCCTTCCTTTTTAGACGCTATATCTTTTATAGAGCGACCCCTTAGCGTTATATAGACTTTAGTAGTTTTACTCTATCCCTTTTTATATAAGTTATCTTTATAGAGTAGGTTTATAAAGATTTTACTATATTTATTAAGGCTATAGACTCTTTTATTAAAGTGCTCTTATATAATAATTTATATAAGCTTTAAGGTCGCTTATAATAGGGTAAACTGTTATCTTACTACTTAGAGGAATGCTTTTATTATAAGGCTACTNTTATACCTTTAGTATTTAGNTATTCTATACTATAGAGGTAAGTCTTATACTATTCTATAAGCTAAATAGAAGGATTAATACTTATATTTACTTTTATAAGTATAGAGTTATATTCTTTTTATATAGTGGTTAGAGTACTAGATTTATTTAGGGCGTATTGCTATTTAAGTACGGATATAAGATTCTAAAGGTTAATATTGTCCGTCCTTAAGAGTTCTATATAGGCCGGTACTAATAGCGTTTAGTTAACTATAATAGAGACCTAAGAGTCTATAAGGTTATATGCCTTCTTATACTTACTAAGCTTTACCTACTAGGCCGCTTAAAACTTTAGGTACGCTCTATATTTATTATATATTTTAGGTATTATTTTTATAATAAGGTTAGGTACAGCCGGCCTCTATCTCTTAGGTACCTAAGTAACGGCGTTATAGTAATTATTTATCCCTTAGTCTTTTTATTATCTAACCTATATATTAAGCTATTACTTATATATTCTCTTAAGCTTATTATTTTATTCTTTAAGGAAGGTATTAAATAAAAGGAGGTCTTTTAGTTAAGATAGGTCTAGNATTTAGATCTATATATTTCTAGACGTTCTTTACTTATATATAGTACTATAAGGTACTATACTACTACAGTTAGTCTCTTTTATTAGTTAGCTTAATAGCTGTATTAAGTAAGGCTTTTAATAGGTACTCTATTGTTATAGCTTTAGTTAAATAGTAGTTAGAAAGTAATTACGTTTTTCCTTTTATTTCTTATAGTAGTTAAGAGGGTTAGATTATATTAGAGCTAAGCTTATAACTATAGTAAAGTAGAGGGTCGAACGTATTAAGTATTTAAAGTAGATATATTAAGTAGCTTATTTTGTGAAAATCTGTTTTATGCATAGGCCCCGCCTGCACCGTTTATATGCCTGTTAGACGAACCCGGACCAACTATATTCCGGCCAATTCGCATCCACGTAACCACGAGGCTGAGCGCGTAGGAGGATGCTATCACAACACACTCAGAATCAAGTCTAGTAGACTTTTGTGAATTCCGGATCTCCACTCAGGGCTTCGACATCCATGTCAGACCCCGTCCAACATAGGTTCCACAATCAAGATAGAGCATCACGACAGCAACCACGTTACTCTCACGGTCTATTAGTCTAGTTGGTTAGGACGTCGGATTCTGATCTCACCATCAGTTCCTTCCGTAGGCCCAGGTTCGAATCCTGGATGGACCTATTCTTTTGTTTTTGTCAATAGTTCTGAAAAGCCTGTTAACCAAGTTTGTGATTTTGGCTCTAGACAGTCGATGCCGCACATAATCGTAGTTGATGTTCAACGCATACTCTCTCTCGACTTGCCATCGAAAGCATGTTTCATCATGGTAGCACGCCGGAAGCATGTACCAAGCCTTCTCTTTCCAAAAGACTGGCGTCTTATTGCCATGCCTCGATACGTGTCGTGCTCTGCCAGCAAGTCACTAGACACATTGGCAGATAAAAAGATCAACCTAGTCATCTGCCTATACCAACAATCTTGAACTCTACGTGCGCTGAACAGAAAACATTTATAGGTCACTCAGTCGAAGGACAAATGCCCTGTCTTTACCAAAGCAGACCTCGTCTCCGTTGGATATAACGAATTCAAGAAAGTCACATGCCCCACATCCCCATTTAGCGTGCAGAACTTGCATCGAAGACCTCAAATGCTCTTCCATGAAGTTAAGTATGGACTGGTTCTTCTATACCATGACCAAACCCAAACTTCCTAACCATCTCTCAGCGTCGTGACGTTGAAATCTTTCTCATTTGGTCACCGAGAATCCGCGTTCCCAAGTTCGAATAGGCGATTCAGCCCGTTCGATGGTCGACTCATGGGTCAAAATGCTACATATGATGTTATAACCCCCGGATCGAACATCGATTGTGTGATGGCTATTAGTGTGTTGTCACATTTTTAGCACTTAAAACATGATAAAAGTTTGCCCAAAATGCGTCAGCTTTATGTTGTTAACCGAACGCGCATTATGTGCGGTCAAGCTTATATTAAACCACGTTGTGTCAACGCCTGGGGAGGTCACATGAATGAAATTCCTCCTGCATGATAACAGTCCACTAAAGCGTCTTAAACGTGCTCAGCTCCTTATCAGCGAAGACGACACTCTAAGCCAGCAAGTGTTCATATGAAGCGGCTGACCTTTGTCTAGGAGGCTACGTTTAAAGGTGCTTTTTGTGATCTCAGCCCTAAGTTCCGTCTTGTATTACCCTCTGTCAAGCATAAACTTGAGATTGTTCACCAATCCTCGCCCTTGAGCCCTTTTCAATTAATCTGGCCACGCAACTTTGCAGTCCGGTATGTCAATTGAGCAAATACCCAATGCCTCAAAATCGAGGGCTCAACCGAGGCAGCGAACTCTGTAGTTGGCGCGAGCAGGATCACTAGGAACATAAATGCGACCCGCCTGGCCACTAGGATGGAAAGTACCCTCATAGTAGTTGAAAACAGGAAACCATACAACAATGCCTTCTTGGCCTCGGTTGCAGCTGATGTTGATGGTGATGACACGGCTGTTGGTGATAGTGGACGAAGAAATGACGGTAAGACCTGCACTAACACTGAATACCTTCCAAAAAGTGCCACTGAGGCCAAAGTTGGCAAAAATACCAGCGCTGACGGACCTGGAGTTTGAGATGTGGAACTGATCTCTAGCCGGCAGACGGCCGCTGACCTCACGCTGAGCGCCGGGCATCTCGACGTTGGTACGTCTGTGGGTGGTGATAAGGCTAGACACTTGCTGGATGAGTATTAGCCACTCTGGTCTATTGAGAGGTAGTAATAATTCAAAGGTGGGCCAGCTACTTACGTGCTTATCAAGCTTCATGTCATTGATGTTTTCGGCTACAGCGTCGTTCATGGCTGTGAGCTCGGCAGCATTTTGCTCAACGGAAATTTCCTCGTACCAAAGCGCCTGATCAGATGGACGAACAGCGGTGGTGTCATCGCTCTTCGGTATCACAAGCCAGTCGTATTTCGCACGGCCAGCAACCTCAGTACAGGGCTGACCATTGTTGGCGGTGTGGTAGCCGCCCTCATTGGGCCTACACGTGCTGATGACTGAACGAGTACGTGCTCCCCAGGAGTTGCTTGTTTGGCAGCTTTGGCGGAATGAGATGCGGCAGTTGCCCTGTCTCCAAATGCGGCAGGCTCTGGCATTAACACACACATTAGGGCCGGTGTTACCAAAGTAAGGGTTGTCTTTTATAATATTGTTGCCTTGTAATCCAAATGTTAGTCGAAGGGCATAATGCAGTCATCAGTTTCGAACTTAAGTTGAGACATACAATCGTTGAAGTTGGGCTGGTAGTCACCGTTGCAGGCCACTCCACCAGGAGGACGAGTGAAGTCCCACTGACGAGGAACTACTTCTAACAAAGAGGCGGGTGACGCAGCAGCCAAGCTGACCACCGTGGCAAGGGCTGCTGCGGAGGACGAAGAGAGGTTCAGTAGCATAGTTTCTATGAGAAGAGCTGATGGTATTTAACGGTGAAAGGTTGAAGTTTTGATGTGTAGATCTTCTGGTCCTCGAGCTAAGCTGGCCATGAACCTCTTTTATACTTTTCTCTACTTGGGCAAGGTCCTAAACAGTCACTGGTACTTCGTGCAACATCTTAATTAGTTGCCTGAGTTAGGAAACTCGAATGCTCTTAACCCTCTATTTGCCTGGCTCTGCGGTAGAATTTCATGTGACAACCAGCAAAAAGTGACGAAGCTGCAAGTCAGTGGCACAATACCTGGTTATTTACGTTTTTTTTGTGTTATCAATCGAAGTTTAGTTCACTGTTGCTTAGCAATGAGCGGTGTTGGTATGAACAAGAGAGTAATGCCCCGTTCTTCTGCGTTTGAGAACCGTGATAGACACAACGCTTTACCTAACGAAGCCAACCAAGCTATTTGGCAAGGACTTTTTTGTAGGAAAAACCCTGAACCATGGATCTTGTAACCAACTGCGCCTTAAGTTGTCTTACGTCTCCCTAAGCGCAGGGTCCGTAAGAAGCCCTCATCTTGATCAAATCATTACACTAAGCAATGCGTGAGAGCTTTGATGAGCTCTGACTTATCTCTTTTCGCCGTCTTCCGTGGCTTTCAATGGATGGCATTTAGGCTTCAGAGAGTCTGGAGTCATAAATCATTGTAAAAAAGGCTGTGTGGTACTACGATACTCAGGAGAGGGGCCAACGGGACCGGGCCGCTCCTGGTTAGGTCAAGCCTGGGCAGCTCAACAGTCCCTCGTGCAGCATATAGAATTAAACCGAATATCCGAACAAATCTAAGATTTTGATGAATGGTGCTTAGAACGTTTTCAGGCTGCAGAGCCAATATTACCCTCGTATATTGGGGGCCTCTTCACATAAGCTTTGCAAAGGGTTGCGTGGACAGCTCTCACCTTCCTAAATGTCAGCCTTCTGCCGAACGTGAAGCCCCTCCTAAATTTCGTTTACTTCTCTTATCCTGTATTTGCACAAGTCCTGCAGGGGCGTGTCTCCCCGCCAGATCTGTGTGAACTTATCGTTGCAGATCTTGCCAAAGGCAAGAGGTTCAACTCGACTGGAAGTCTGGCCTTTGGGTCACCGCTGAGTTTCGGTCCGGAGAACGATGATCCATGGACTATCTCCATGGGTGTAAGCGACGTGCGTGATGGCAAGGCAGCCCATGAACCAGACAGAACTGGGCAATCTCTGAGTGTTTTCTTGAGCGTGCCGGCATCGCTCCTCGAAACGCAAACAGGGCATACTGCTCGCGTGTGCGCCTTTCGCTTCCCCGGTCAAGATGTGACCTCCAACCAACATGGTGCAGGACAGTCCTGCCAAGGTGTGCTGAGTGCGGACTGCATTTCGGCTCTTGAGTCTAGTTATCCCAGCAACGAGCGGAAGGTGCCAAGCTATGCCAGACGTTGAGGAACAATGTGGCATGTCTGTTCACGCCTCGAATAGTAGGTCCTGATTGAAACTTATTCCTAAACTATCTAGCCTGCCCTTATCGTAAGATTTACTTACCCTTCCTGCAGTGTTCCCGATGAATTTCTCAAGCTCCGAGTGCACCATTGATAGCGTGCCCGGCTTTGGTCTGCCAAGGGGATACAAAAACTTTGCTTCCTTGGCCAGCAGTACATGGGCCGTCTCGGACAAAGAGCTGAACTCGTACGACCTGTACGATCTACGGGTCAAGCAGACGATTCCGATGGTCTCGGCTACCTATTTTGAGCCGCCTTCTGGGGACAGCGCCGTGCGTGGTCTGACCCAGGTCCTCTGCTTAGCTCCAAGCAATGTCACCCAAAGGCAGTCGCGAGCCCGAAATCGAGTTCTCGACCTCTGCGGCAAACCGGGTGCGCCTCGGAAAGAAAGTTTTTCTGGGAGCGGTACTGCTCTCTTGGGTTTTCAGATGTTTTTGATTACTGAACGGTTCTTTACAAGGCGAGATTGTCGCTGGCTGGCCGAGACGATCCTCGATTTCGCACTTGTTCAAGTCGCCAACAGGGAGCGAGATAAGGGTGCATGGTTTTTCTTCTTCCGAGAAACGGCAGTCCATGCCCACTTTACACTGCACAATTTTGGTTCCCAGGAAAGACATCATAGATGCGCGATCTTGTATTTGCGTTTGCTCTGGCCGCACCAGAGCGACACAATACTCCAATGGTTTCAGCGTAGTTGCGTTTCACCTAGGCTGCCATGAAGTTGATTAGATTGCATACAGCTTCATTGTCTCGTTCAGGCTCCAGAGGATGATCATTGCTTGAATCCCAGAGTTGCAAGCGACAGGCCATTCTTTGAAATTCATGTTATCGTCGTCATCATACAAGCTTTGACGCTGGATACTGCTGTATACATCGGCCTCATCATGCACCCATGATGCTCCTACTGATCTCGTTATAGAGACCCTTGGCAGAGACATCATGCACGGCCATGAACTCGGTCTGGAGTTGCGTACCGCCGCCGGGTTTGATCTTGAAAAAGCCCACCACCCGACCACGCACGATGTGTCCCATGATGTCCTTCTCCTGCGTCTTCGGCTCCGTCCAAACATCCACCACCCTCTTCTCGTTAGGCGGCATGCTCAAAGTCGGCGGGATCGGTGTGAGAGGCCGCCCGACATCATCGAGGCTGATGTCATGCTCAATCTCAATCGTCCTTTTCCCCACCGCTACCAATGCGTTCAGCTCCCAGAGATTCTCCCGCGGGAGGCCAAGCACGGTCATCAGGCGTAAAGCTTCCAGTCGAATCTCAAGGTGACGGCATGTGATGACGATGAAGAAGAGCATTGGGGTAAACCCCGTCTCAAACATGAACTTGGGTGTATGCGCAGGGGCGTGGGCGGCCGCTGTCTTGATGTGCTCCGATACTTCGTCAACCATAAAGGTCAGCTGCTTCACGAGCCGTCTGTAGTTGTTGAGGTATCTGTCGAAGCCGCTTTGGCTGCTGTCGAATGCCATGCTCGCCCAGATTCGACAACATTCGTAACGGGTGATGAGGAATCCTCGAAGTAATTTTGGTAGGTAGTCAGCACCGTTTTTGGCCACACCGATCTTCGGCGTGAGCGAATGTACGACTTGGTCGTTGAACTGAGTGAAGAGGGCGTTCCACCGGTCTAACAGCGTGTGGACGTGGCCTTGTATAGCAAGAAGCTTGGGGGTGACGGGCGTCCCCTTGAGTGGCTCAAAACGGTAACCGTATCCTTGCTTCATCAGCCGTAGCGTCTGGTTGTAAATGTCATCAATCATAAGCTGCGCATCTTGGAACGACGCAAAAGTCGCCGGGAAAGGGTGTTCCAACCCGCTCAGATCGGGGAAGTCATCTTTCTCGTTGCTGAAGAAGAACGAGTACTCTGTCATTCTCCGGAAGAGTGGAAGTAAATGCTCTTTGGTCCAGGGGAACTCGGCGTGAGTATCCTTCAGCAATGCCACGCCATGTTTGCAGTGTCTGATAGCGGACGTCCGGTTGGATTGTAAAATCTCTATGCAGATAAACAGAACACAAGCAAGAAGTACGATAGGTTGCTTGTCTCGAGTTGTCATGCTTTTCAACTCGTGAATAGCGGCATTGTAGTGCCGTAGAGCAAAGCTCTGGTCCCGCTGACGGTGAGCTGCACCGCCACGGTTGTGGAACTGCTCGTAGAGGTCGCTAATAGCCAGAAGAGAATGCGTCACGGCAGGCTCAAACGTGCTAAATTGCATGACGATGTGTGTCCAGAAGTAGGGATCAACGGCCCCAGAGAGCAACGGGCCCACTGCCTCCGAGAAATATTGCAAGGCACGGCTATCGCTTGGGGAGTTGATGCCTGGCGCGGCACGGCTGGGTTGGAGGCAGAGGACTGCCGACTCGGGAGACCTCGTCGACATGTCGGCAACGTGGGGGTAACCATCGCATCTTCGGCCCGTGTTCGTGCATCGGTTACACGCCGGCTTGGTCTCATCGCACTTGATCTTACGGACCCTGACCACTGTTAGAACACTCTCCTGGTATGGATGGACTCAAGTGAGGGCTTCTAGACCCTCGGGTGACGTTAAAGATCCGCCATACCGGGTCACGATGATCCAATAAGGTGCGTTGTGTCACTCACTTGCAGGTTGCGCATCCCGTCCTGACTTTCCGGCTCCCTTTCCGGGGCATGTTTGAACACGGATGTCGGCAGTTATGGGTCGACGATCAGAGGCTCGAGCCAGCCTGGCCGTCTGATTTTCGAAGTCCGAACGGGCCAGTGACGTGGCGGCTAAATCCTCGGTGAGACGCGTGGTATGGCGGCTGGGCCTCTCGGTGAGCTCAGCCTGAATTGAAAGTGAACTTTCGAGTCCGAGACAGCGGCGCAAGAATGCGAAGAGACGACAGGTCCAGATAATATTCGTGCCCACCAACCTCTAGCAGCAAGGGACACACTAGCAGGGGTGAATACGAGCCAACCAATGTGGCCATTGACGGCTCGAAAGATCCCTGATGAGAACATGGGGTAACAGTGGATGAGCTATCGGGACCAGGGTTCTGGCGGTGAGGACAGCTCAAGCAGGCCGTCTAAACCCCTTTGAGCCTTCAAGATTCCAACGCCAAAACCGCTAGCGCAGGCAACAGTTTTGAAGACAAGTTTTTGGTCGGGCTTGTCGACCGTTGAACCCAGTTCGCAATCGGAGTTTTCGGACCCGTCGTGCGCCGTCACTGGCTCCCATCGAAGACCCATTGCCTTTCCAGTCCTACTAAGGGTTTCCCACAGATCCGTCGCCGTGGGTAGAACGTCGAGGGATAGAAACTCTTGGAAGCTCTTTTCATACCGTGGTGCGCGGGGTAAGTTGGTTGAAGGAATGCCCAGCACGCAATTGCTCCTTGGCAAAGGACTAGTCTAGGAACGGCTTTGAAGGCCGAATGCTTGGCCAGGACGGAATTCGGATGAAAGATAGATCCGCCATGGAGATAACTAAGAACGTCGTGGAGTGGCGTGACGAGATTTACTCATCTGGTATGTCTATCGCCGTGGCTTTAATAGCAGTCTGGCTATGACTTGAGTTGTTTGCCGGTGGATCATCGTTGGGCTTTAAGATACACTATCCAGGAACGTGAGGTCTGGTGAATGCCCTTGCAATCTTGACCAGCTGGCACTTAGTTTTCAAATGATGTTACTACGTTGTTATCATCAAATCATACATTATTAACACATCCTACAGGCACGTGTGGGTTCTCCCCTTTTCACAGCCGACGTTTCTTGATCGGTTCAGGCATCCAGCCACGAGCTGTCCGAAGGTGCCGAGTGATTGGAAACACCCTTGAGGTGAGCAGCAAGTACGATTTGTCCCATATCGCAGCCTCCCAAATAGACTCATATCTCTGCCGAACTGGCGAATGTCAAACAGCGCCTCTAGGTATCCGCCCGCCAGGACATAATGCTCTTTTGAAACTCATTCTTATTCGCGATGTGCTTTCGCGTCGAACTTAGGATCCTGTTCACCAGATCGTCAGGACTAAACTCGGTTTGTCGGCGAAAATGCATGTAACAGCACTTCAGGTTGATTATCAGAAAACCATTACACAATAGTATTCTCCGTGTCCAATGCGCGCTTTCCTCAGCGCACGAGCAAAGCCTTGACCTAGATGGAGGACAGAGAGGTAAAGAGTTGATACTTGAAAGTCCAAATGATATCGATATCCAGGTTCTGTCGTAGAACAAGCTATTTTACCAACTGGATTGAAGGAAAATGATGGCTCATTGTAGACAACGCCCGTTTGGCGTTCAAACTTGTAGATACTGTATAACGTGCAACTACTGGTAGACGTGTATTACAAAATCCTCTCTATAGTCAATACGAACATCATGGCTGTGCAGGGTGGACTGCACACTATGATTAATTAGCTACAATGCAACAGCATTGAAAATAATCTGGCTTAATGTCATGATGACTGATTCTACTTGGTGCACTTCAGAAAAATACTGCCGGCTTTGTGGGGTTTCCAATCAAGCTCAGCTGGATTGACCAAAGAATGACATTAAGACCCAGTGGTTTCTGCTCTGGTTTTGTAACATCTTGATATCGCATCGAGCCTGTCGTGATGAGCGAAGTCTAGGATAATCCCCTACTTGAGATCAGTGAAGCCGTGTCTAACCTCTAAGAGAAGGTCTACAACGAGAATTCGCCTACTGTTCGTCTCTAGTTACATATAGCGCAAGGTCAATCACAAGCAAATGATCTGACGATTGGCTGTCAAGATCAAGAACAACACAAGACGATGATATTGAGACCGAATGAATCAACTAACTATCACCAACGCTTCCTGCTATGGGGGGACTGGAAACACAATCATTGACGTCATCCATCTGGATGGATCGTTGTACTAACAGGCAAGTAGATGGTTCTGAGTAAGCCAACTTTCTCCCTTTCTTCAATTCATGGACCTTTCGTTGTTGATCCTGCATCTTTACATTTGCACATCACTGGATCATCTTCCTCATTCCGTCCGCCATGGCTGCTGTGTCTTCTACAGTCGGGAGAACGCATCCGCAGAATTTCCTAGCCAACAACTCAAATTTGTCTTACGACTTGATCGACACGGCGGTCGGTCTGGTCAAATTTCTGGACGTGCTGCACAACTTGCCAACTATGCCGCCCTCACTTTACATTGATCTTGAAGGGGAAAACCTCAGTCGGTCCGGCACCATATCCGTCCTCCAGGTCCACGTCTCGCCCACGCGACATACGTATCTCGTCGACGTTCAGGTCCTTGGCGAGAAAGCCTTGTCAATGCCCGGAGCGAAAGGTCAAACTCTAAAAGAGATACTTGAGTCTCCCACGATCCCAAAAGTGTTTTTCGATGTCCGCAACGATTCGGACGCGCTGTTTTCCACTTTAAGATCAACCTCAGAGGCGTACAAGACGTCCAACTGATGGAACTCGCAACAAGAAGCGCATCGAAAACGTTCCTGTCCGGTTTAGGAAAATGCATTGAAAGAGACGCGCCACTAACCCCCGACGAAAGGCTGGCCTGGAAAGCGGTCAAAGACAAAGGCTATGAGCTCTTTGACCCTGCTTCAGGAGGAAGCTACGATGTCTTTAGCGAGCGTCCGCTTTCGGAGGATATTCTACTCTATTGCATCCAAGATGTTGTGTGCTTGACTCGTCTTTATCTTCACTATGACCGGAGGCTTGAGACCAGGCCCAGCTGGAGGCAGAAGGTGCGAGAGGCATCATACGCACGAGTAAGACTGTCTCAGTCGCCTGATTACAATGGGATTGGGCGGCATATGGCTCTTCCTCCGCCTGGGTGGTTAAAGGTGCATGAGCGACAGTGTTCCTCATCGTGTCAAGACTGAATGTATGCTGTACCAGGCCATCAAACATCTGGGCAAAAAAGAAAACATTGTGCGGGGTGGTGGGACGATTCTGGTCTAAATTGCATCAAGTGGAAAACAGTCATTTAACCCTCACTTGCTGAGGGTTATAAAAATGTAGTGTAATAGACATCTATTTATATTGGTGCAGAAAATTGTGCATAGTTGGAGCAGAGTACTTATATCTCAATACATCGGGAAAGCGATGCGGGCTCCGAATGTGTCTTTCGTATGATTAACGCCGTCGATTTTTCTACTACCGCACAACACCGAGATCTAGGCTATTGGGGGTTGGTCACGCGGTTTCTCAAATAACTTCATTTCGGAGAAAGTGACAAAAGAATTCTTGATGCAGCAAGTTTTTATGTACAATCTAACCAAGCAGGGATCCTACTCCGGTGATCCAAATCGGCTCATCGTGCGTAACCTTTTGCCGTAGAACCACAGCAGCAACGGTGCCGGGATGCCGACGACGACGGCAACGATGGCCAGAACACTGCCACCCAAGCCGTAACCGAGCCTCCCGAAAAGCGCCGGGACGAAGAGGGGGAACGAGAACGCAGCCATGGACCTCAGGAAGCAGCTCGCCGCCGACGCCGAGGCGGTGTGG
This sequence comes from Colletotrichum chlorophyti, assembly GCA_001937105.1. Taxonomy (NCBI): domain Eukaryota; kingdom Fungi; phylum Ascomycota; class Sordariomycetes; order Glomerellales; family Glomerellaceae; genus Colletotrichum; species Colletotrichum chlorophyti. Next base: position 374,095 of record MPGH01000067.1, on the reverse strand, counting down.
AGCGCGTAACAGTCCGCAATATAGGCGGATATAGACTGGTAGGAGACCATGCTGCATCCCATCATGATGGCGACTCCGATCTATTTCTGATGAGTCGAATGACTAAGAAGGGCTTTACAACGTCGGGACTTACATTTGGAATCAGGAAATGCAGCTTATACTGCGCTGACCAACCGAAGAGCAGCATGCCACAGGGCATGAGAACCGAGACCGGGATCATCAGTGGGATCCGAAACTCTGGAACCCCGGGCTCGTCGTCGGAAATCCCGTACCGGGTCTTGAGTCTCTTGTACGACCCGTCCATTGCCGGGGCAGTGACTAAAACGCCAATGAAAGACCCGAGAGCGATGGAGACGTAGTTCAGTGTGGCCTGGCCCTTGGGCCACCCGTAATGCTCCTCCCACAACATTGGGAAACTGGAGATGATGAGATAGAGAATGCCGAAGTTGTAGGCCTGATACAACGCCAGGCTTTGGATGATTGGTTGTGTGAAAAGCATGGCCCACGGCCTTGTCATGCTGGTCCGAAGCAGGCCCAAGAGAGTCAGGTTCTTCTGCTCCCACTCTGTGGTGTATGAGGAGTTCTTGTATTGCTTACGCAGCTTCATTGCCTTCAGTTGCAGCAGACGCGGCGCGTAAGTCTCCCTGAGACAGAAGAATGCCGCGGTTTGTACCGCCACATTCACGATGACGACTGACCAAAAGGCCCACCTCCAAGTTGCGTACTGGCAAATGTAGCCACCAGCTGAGTGAAGATGTGTTAGCGGATTTGCATCGCGTAACCTTACAAAGAAGCGTCCTCTCTTTGCTTACCAATCGGACCAATCGCTAGACCCATTACCGGTGCAAACTGCATGAATGCGATGCCTTTGCCACGGTCCTCCCGCCGCCAGCAGTCTGATAACACGCCGCTGCCCATCTGCAGGAAACAACGATTAGCTCAGAGCATTATGGAATGGCGAAGAAGTCGGGACCTTACCCCGATTGTAACACTGCCTCCGATGCCGGCCATGAAGCGAAAGGCAATGATTTGCTCCTTCGACTTGGCAAAACCGCAAAGCGTGGTGAAGACCATAAAAATCACGTTTCCGACCCTGACGATCGGTACTCTGCCCCAGATCTCCGAGCATGGGGACAAGATGAAGGGGCCCAACGCATAGGTGAGCAGAAAGATCGAAAGTACCAGCTGGAGCTGCACTTCGTTCGTGATGTGAAGATCCTGGCCGATTGGTCCGAGGGCGGGCGCCGCCATGGAAGAAGAGAGAGGTGATAGGAAAGCGAAAGTTGAGAGGTTCACTGAAGTCTGTTGTGTTTGACTTGTTCAGAAAGGTAGTTCTCATAGGTCCTTCCCCAGGGACGAGTAAACTCACCATCCATTTGCGTGTGTGAGTCCAGTTCTTGGGATTCTCTGGGTCATCAGGCCCTTCCCAGGTAACCTTGATGTCCACCTGTTAGTCAACAGTCACTCTCGAAGCCAGGAGTCGGCGGGACTCACGACTGTGCATCTGGTCTCGATATTGACATCATCAGAGTCTGATACTACTTCCCGAACGCTGAATGACTGAGTCTTTTTATCGTTGTCATCATGAAGGTCTGTTTGACTATTGCCGCCCAATGTCGACACCGAGCCATGCAAAGAGGACGCCGTTGATTTTTCAACGTCCGTATTCGTATTGGCTATTGATGGGGAAGACATGATGAGTTAAATATTAAGGAGATTATAAGAGAGGTTGCGAGTGTCTTGGAAGCTCGCAAGAAGCTATGGTTTGACATCATCGTGATTCTGCGGTCGAGACTGTGTTTATATCAAGGGACTCAAGTGTCGTGGCGTCGCTCACTGTTGATTCCATTACCAAATGGCAACAACAATAATAGAGCGAGACCCCGTTGCAAGCTTCAGTCGTTGTTGACCTGAAGAATAATCAAACATTGCTTTCGTCACCTTCGGCCAGAGGCTGCACTAAGAAAGCTCGCTAGCATCTGAGCTGGATAGAGCATTCGTAAAATCTGCCACTTGGAGTGTGGAGGAACTTGCGCGACAAACATCCTAAACAACGAAACTGGACACTCACGGACGACTTTCCCCGGAAAGACGATGCCGAAAACTCAGACATCAGCCGCGCTACAAGGTAGGCATATTGAGCTATTGATCTAACGCCATATTCCAGAGGACCGGGACCAGAAGCCACAAGCCCGGCTTGCCGCTTTTAGCCTCCGGGGTAGGCTCAAACAGGCTAACCCACAAACAAAAAGCGAGATGCCAAAGCCTCGATGAGCAAGAACATCCACGGAGAGAGAACAATAGGTCCATCCAGGATTCGAACCTGGGCCTACGGAAGAAACTGATGGCAAGATCAGAATCCGACGTCCTAACCAACTAGACTAATAGACCAATAGCTTGGGAAAAGACTCTCTTGCTGGTGTCGGCGAGCTGGAGGAATGTTCATGTAGGGAAGATTTGAGGATGGGGCTCGAACCCTCGATGTGGACACCGTTGATCGTGGGCAAGGGTGATGTGGATCTCACTGACCGACCAAACGATAACTTCGATCTTATGCGAGGTCGGGCTTCTGACTAGTTTGACGCGAACTCCGAATGAAATTGCTTGCGGATGAGAATGAGCGCCATTGTCGAGTAACTCATGATGGCACTAAGAAGGGGAGAACGGTCTTAGTCGGTGTCTGTGCATAATTGCGGCGGAAAGAGACAAGATACCAGGCGTAAGTGGGGAAGACAAAGGTTCTTGAGCGGCCGGGCAACGGAATCGCTGACTTCTCATCTTCGTCTCGAGGCCCTGGATCTCGAGGCGTTCAGCTTGATCCGGCGCAACACGCAGCCCCTATTGTTTGCGACGAAAAGGGAGTTTGTTACCTTTAAGCGCAGGGTGCACCCCCTGTCGCGACTCAGCTGAGCGCGAAACAATAGAACGCGGCGTTTTGGGGGCTGGCTCCGGCCGGGGGTAGTCGTCTCGATATCCGCGCCACTACGCTAATTTGGCGTCCCGGGAGTCCTGGCCGCTAATTACCGAAAGGGAATACGGACACACGACATCTTGTCTCTTTTCGAGAAACCCGTCTTTCACAATGTTGCAAGCAGAACAGAAGAGGGGTCAGGAGGCTGAGTGAGTAGTCGGGATATATCCTCCTCTCGCTGCCTCGGTGCAGTTACGCTCAAGAAAGTCCGCACCGCAACCAGTCAACTAGCGAGCTAGATGCAGAGCTCCTGAATTGTTCTTAGAAGCGACTCCGGGGTCCTGTGACGGAAGAAGAAGCCCATTGCTTCACGGAATTCTCACTCCTATGGGTTTGGGGCCGCCCCCCGACCATGAGAGTGCTTCTTATACTAACTAACAATACTAATCCACCACAAGCAGTGGGCGATTAATTCTCCACAAGNGATTGGTTTAGTGGTATAATGACCGCTTAGCATGCGGTAGGTCCAGGGTTCGATTCCCTGATCGTCCAAAAGTTTTTTGCTTTTCGACATTTTGTTGGATCATGTCTGCTCCTTTCCATTTTATTGATTTGTCCGAGTTCTTCCCAGGTGGCAGGAAAAAAAGAGTAATGCCTTACACATGCTTACAATCCCAGTTGGCAGCAGCAGGAAAGTAAAGATTCCGGGGTGGTCAGGTTATTGAGAAGTCTAATAGTTAACTCACTAATCTGAGACACAAGATTTATTGCATCGCAAGAGAGAATAGAGAGTAAAGGATAACGCAAGCAATGGGTGTCGATAGTGTCACCTTAGCCTCGAGAGATGGGCTTGCCATGGTATGCTATGTCTCGTCATCGCTGGTTTCACATACCAACTCGAACAAATTCGGATTTCACTACTCAAATAGGCTCTCCCGTGAAGACGGTGGCACTAAACGTAAGGAGAGTGATATCCGCATAAACGAATTCGCGGGGCGACATATTATCACAGTCTCTAAGTGCATTGAGTGCAAGACTTGATGGTCCTAGATGAGTTCGATTCTTACGCGGCCGGAGGTGGCGGCGGCAGCGGGGCCGTGACCGGGTAGAAGAAGCCGCGCGGACCACGGCGCCCCATGGAGGGGTCTGAGGGGCGAGCGGTCTAGACTTGTCGCGAAAGGGCGCGTCAAAACGTTCCTAAGCATAGAAAAGCCATGTGACAATCCCGGTCGGTAACTCACCCTTCATTGATCTCCCGCCCACCCAGGCCAATAGTGCTGTCATGAGGCGCGCGTTCTATACATGTAAATGGGCATCTGGGCGCAGATGACAGTTCATCAACACCTGTATTGGGGTGGCTAATTCGCTTCCCTGGCCAGCATTCATGGAACCGAAGTCGGGAGAGTTTGCCGATCGCCGCTGCCGGGGTCTCGTCCTTTTGCCGATATCCCCTCTCCCCCCAACAGCAATTTCATCAATTCGGTTGTTCATATGTTGTCAAAGTCTCGAGTAAATTTATACGGTGACCATCCCATTACTTCTTGAATCCCAATCAGGTTGATACGCTTTATTCGAACGAGATCACATCATGATCTCTTGCGTGAGACCGCTATGGTCTGTTCCCCGCCAGGTGAGGTCACTCTCGTCTGCGCGGGGTTCCCTATCAGGGCTGAAGATCAACGCCGACCGACTCCAAGAGACGATTCATACCACCTGCAAATGGGGCGCGGCCCATCCTTACGGCAGGTTCGTGTTCATTTACCCATCTTACGACTTTGCTGTTTCTATGCCACTTTGCTCACATGAGCCGGAAACCCCAGGGGACCGACCGAGACGGGAATGGCCCGACTGGCCCTATCAGATGACGATGCCCGCGTGAGACGCTGGTTTGCCGATGAAGTAAAAATTCTAGACTGCGAACTCTCGGTCGACGAAATGGGCAACATGTTTGCGAAGCGCAAAGGATCGCTAAACTCGCCGGCGCCAATGACCGCCATGGGCAGCCATCTCGACACGCAGCCACGAGGGGGTCGATACGATGGCATCCTGGGCATCCTGGCCGGCGTCGAGGTCATGCGAACTCTGAGAGAAAACAATTTCAAGACCAAGTACGACGTCGGCATCGTCAACTGGACCAAGTGAGTGCCGCGTGCTTGACGTGCCTCCCTTCAATTTTCCACGAAGCGTCTGACCCGAAGCAGCGAAGAGGGCGCCCGGTTCCCGAAATCGATGATGGCTTCCGGCGTCTGGGCGGGCGAAATCCCGCGGGAGAAGGCATGGAATCTGCCCGACATCTTCGACCCGTCCGTGACGGTCAAGTCCGAGCTCGAGAGGCACGGGTACGTCGGTCCGCTGGCTTGCTCGAGCGACTCCTCCACAGGTTTCCCTCTAGGCGCGCACTTTGAACTGCACATCGAGCAGGGCCCCATACTCGAAGAGAGCGGTAAGAAGATTGGTGTTGTGCAGGGTGCGCAAGCGTATCGATGGTACACCTTCACCGTCAAAGGACGCGATGCTCACACGGGCACCACGCCGTTGAAGTCCCGCAAGGACCCGTTGCTTGCGGCGGCTAAGATGATTGCCTCGTCGAACGCCATTGCGAAGAAGCTCGGCGCTCTGGCATCCACCGGGGTCATCAAGATCCCGCCCAGTTCATCGACCAACACAATCATCTCCGAGGTCTCATTCACGCTCGACGTCCGCCACCCGGAAGACGCTATCGTCGAAGAAGTGCAGAAGCAATGCTTCGCATCGTTTGAGCAGATCGCCGAAGAGGATGGCAGGGGAGTGAATCTGGAATACTCGCTCGACACGGATTCGCCCGCGGTCAAGTTTGACAGGGAGTGCATCCAAGCAGTCGAGAATGCGGCCAACGGCCTCGTCGGTGCCGATGGATGGTTACCCTTGACGAGTGGCGCCGGTCACGATAGCGTTTACACCAGCAAGAGATGTCCAACTACTATGATTTTCGTCCCCTGCAAGGATGGCGTGAGCCATCATCCGGAGGAGTACTGCAGCCCTGAGGACTGGTATGCTAGACCCCGCCCGCAAGCCTTTTCGTACGTTAATCATCCGTAGCGCAATTGGAACCCAGGCATTGCTCGAAGCTGTGGTCGGCTACGATCATCTGAGAGCCAGCAGGAGCTGAAGTGTCTCTCATACGCCATTGGTTAAGAATGGAGGTGACGCTGAGACAGGGCATGTTGCAGGTCATGGCTCAACTTTATGGATTTGATGTGAACGCGTAAAGAGGATACGTCTTTGTCTGCAGCAGGTTCGGAACAGAGTAACCATGAGACATCACATTCAAGTGATCGAATTTGAATATTCAGATAACTGATGCCAGGTCTAAGAATAAGTGAGTGCTGTTGCCTTGAATATCGTTTTCTGTTGTAGTTCATTTCTTACTCCAAGTTGTTTCAGCCTTGTATTTGTATTTGAACCCAAGTTTTTGGCTTGAAGCCTGCAAACACGTGGTCAGTTTGAGATGGTTGCTGCTATGCTGGAAGTCGAACGTTGCAGTGAGTCGCCGGCAAAGGCTTGCGATGTCTCAACAAACAGAAAGCGGCTCCCAACACACCAACGGCAGAGGACACGCGATTGCACTCCAGCAATCGGTTTGACCGCATTTGAGCTTTCACCTTATTTATTTTGAAACAAAATGGCCTTGCATATTGAGATAAAGACTACCGATTTACCGGCTAACTCCCATGGAAAGCTTCATGTCAGCTTCGACTCCTCTCGAAGACGTTGATCCTACCAAATACTGTGTTGATTGAGCTGCACAGCATGGGTCTGGCTGCTTAAGGGCACAACAAGATCGATGGCTGAGAGGTTAACATGAACTGTGTCGGTCCCGCCAAGAACGTCCACAAGTTAAAAATACATTCATCGACTTGTTGAACAGCACCTGCCATCCATATGAAGAAGCCAACGAGAGGAGCTTTGCATACCAAATCTCCCGGTTGAGAAGGCTACCACTCTGCGATGCGACGTTTTAACCGTTCAAAATGGATTGATACACGTTCGCGAAAGCAGCCAGGAGGCTAATCGATCTAGCCGTATATTAACCAGTTAAACTCAGAACTTGCCGTAGCAAGGTACTCTTGCGTGGGCAAGAGATGCAATCATTCCTCTCTACTTGGATCCACGATTCGTTGCACATTGTATTCATCAACTTCATTGACGCTCCCTCGCGAGCAATCACACCTTCCTCTCGGCGCGTGCTTCTCCTTGCCATGCACCTGTCCGTAAAACGACTATATTCACTATGTCTGACTTACATAAGTACGTCTAAGACCAATGGGTGTATCTCCCAGACTTTCGCCAATGGTCCAACTTACTGCCACTGTGGTTCCGCTCGAAAATTTAACACTGAGGATGAACTGTAAAGAGGAAATATTTGTCGACTGGCAAGTTTATAACGTAGAGAAAATCCAGAAAGCATACACGAACGAACGTTTGCTCAATACACACCTTCCTGAACCTTCATCAGCCTGGGATATCTTCAGACCTCGTAGTAGAGGCAAGTGAGCTTCTGGTGAGATGTGGAGAATGCCGCGGCAGAAAACATATTTTGGGACGATTCGGAGACGGGCATAGCCGGACTTTCCGGGGAGGCCCTCAGCGCTCACTTCAAACTTTGGGAGATCGACAGTTCAGGGGAGGAGAGCGGAGTGATTCGGATTAGTAAGACGATCGCATTGTGTAAGCAGCCGACCGTGACGACATACGTGCGTTCAGGTGGGAAGTTGTCTAAACAAGGGCGCGATGGGTGGACTTTAACATAAAAAAGACATTACGAGTTGCTCAGATTGGACGTGGCCGGCTCACTACGATTCAACCGCGGTCATCGGAGCTCAATTCAATTCCCAAAAATCATATAAAGATACCTGAGCATCGACTACTTAAGCTAGGCTGCGGACACGTCATCATGGACGCAATCAAACCCTACCAGATCCGGGTGCCAGACTCCAAGATCGAGGAGCTGCACGCCAAACTCGACATCGCCAATTTTCCTCCCGAGTTCGCACTGACCGAGAGTTGGGACTACGGTACGCCCGTCTCCGAGGTCAAGAGACTCGCCAGGTACTGGCGCGATGGCTTCGACTGGCGGGCTGTCGAAGCTAAGCTGAACGAGCTGCCGCAGTTCACAACGAGCATCTCCGTGAACGGCTTCGGCGACCTCGATATCCACTTTGTTCATCAAAAGAGCGAACACCAGGGCGCTGTCCCGTTGCTGTTTGTTCATGGCTGTGAGTTTGTCTGCGTGCTGGTGAAGGACCTTGCTGTCGTCGTCGGCTGACTCCGCAACAGGGCCCGGCAGCTTTCTCGAGGTCCTCAAGATCCTTCCGCTCTTGACTACGGAGAAAGAGGGCCTCTCGTTTGATGTGGTGGCCCCGTCCCTTCCCAACTTTGGCTTCTCCGAGGGCCCAGAAAAGCCGGGGTTCCGCATTCATCAGTATGCCGAGGTCATGCACAAGCTGATGCTGAAGCTTGGTTATGAACAATACGGTAGGCACCCATGGGGTATTGATCGATGCAGGGGGTTAACTGGTAGCTAGTCACCCAGGGAGGCGACTGGGGCTTCGGCATCACCCGCTGGATGGGCATCATCTACCCAGACAAGGTCCTCGCTTCGCACATCAACCTGGTCCAGGCCTACAGCCCGCCGTCGCTTTTCAAGAACCCTTGGCAGTACATCAAGAGCCTTGTCCCCTACACCGAACAGGAGAAGAGAGGCATCGAGCGAAGCCAGTGGTTCCGGCAGGAGGGCTTTGGGTACAATCTGGAGCAGAGCACTCGGCCCGCAACCCTGGGCTTGGCGTGGGCCGACTCCCCCGTCGCATTGCTGGCCTGGATCTACGAGAAGCTGCACGACTGGTCTGATAGCTACCCTTGGACCGACGACGAAATCCTCACCTGGATCTCCATCTACCAATTCTCGAGAGCGGGCCCCGAGGCCAGCGCGCGGATCTACTACGAGGTAGCTCACCCGCAGAGACCGACGGAGCACATGCAATGGGTACCGCGGGTGAAGCTTGGCTTGTCCATCTTCCCGATGGACATTTCCGTTCCACCCATGAGCCACGCCAAAACTCTCGGTCCGGTGGTGTTCGCCGTCACGCACGGCGACGGTGGGCATTTTGCCGCGCACGAGAGGCCCGAGGTCTTAGTGAAGGATCTGCGCGAGATGTTTAGCAGGGGCGGTGGTGCGCACGACGTTGCGGAAAAGTTGTCGAAGCAGAGTCTCCGCGCGAAGCTATGAAATGAGATGCTGCATGACGGGTCTATGATTTTGTTTTTTTAAGCGCCTCTATAATCTTTTTCCATGTATCCCAAATGCTGTGCCATGCTATTTCCTGCCCCAACGCCGTGTGCTTCCAAAATGCAGCCAGTTGCGACCAGAAATTTTGACCGAGGGTCGCTGATGTGTGTAATGATCTTGAAAAAAGAGACAGAGATAAAATTTCCAAACCGGGATATCTTCCGCCCTAGACGGCTTGGGACCGGCTTGGGAGTCCTTGGACGGCTGGAAGGATCGGGTCTCCCGTGTGGTCCTGGCCGGGGTTCGCTTCTTCGTAGTGAGCCCACTTCACGATCCGATAGTAGCCCGCGGCTAGCAAAGAGCCCATAAACGGCCCGACCCAGTAGATCCAATGGTATCCCGGGAACTGCGTGCCGGCGACGGCGCAGCCAAAGCTGCGGGCTGGGTTGATCGACGCGCCGGTAACGAACGCCCCTGAAGAGAACACGTTAGAAACCTCCATTACAGGTCGCCCCTCTCAGGGCTCTGGGCTGCAGTCTTCTGGCTCTCACCTGCAATCATGATCGAAAAGACGGCCAGCCCAATCCCGATGGGCGCGAGGTACGTGTCACGGGATTTCTCCACAGCCAGCATCAGTATGACGATGACCAGCTGAGCTGTAAAGAACATCTCGAGAAAGACACCGCGCACTATAGAGGTTTGATCTCCGAGCACGGTATTCGTCTGAGCGATGTCTCCGGGGAACATGGCGTTGACAAGTCCGCCGGCGCACATGGAGGCCAGAAGCTGGACAATGACAAGAATGACGGCGCGGAGCCACGGCAGGATGCCGGCGAGAGCTAGTCCAAAAGTGACCTGCGAGGATGAAATTCCATCAGCATCCGAGACTATACATAACTTGAGGGGCTTGACAGGTAAATATTCATACCGCAGGGTTGAAGAGCCCACCGCTAACACGGTAGAATGCCCACACATTCACAAGCAGAGCGAAAGTATACGCCAGAGCTGCGAAAATGATTGTCTGACTACTCATCGAACCATCCAGGGCCGTGTCCGACGCTTGTTCGAGCACCATGAGATGGCCGGCGTAACCGAAATACAGGAAAAGAAAAGTGCCGATAAACTCGCCCATTGCGGCGACCAGGTGTCGCTCCAGGGTGCTGAGGTGAGTTGTGGGTTGTCGGACTACTCCGTCAGAGAAACCGCCTCGGCGGTCGCCGGCGTTGAGACCCTCGGTACTGGACATTGTCAAGGATCGATTTCTGGCCTTCGTTGTTTTCTTGCGTGTGCAAAGTGATACTTGGTCTGCCAGAAAATTTGGTGTTTCGAGTCAGGTCTACGAGACTTGGCTCTGAAGTAAAGGGGGATATTGCCTGTCATCTTGGGATCCCTTTACTGATATATGGACATTTCGGAGGCTCAAAAAGTGGCAAGTAACCTTAAAAGCCCCCGCAACTCTCAGAATTCGACTTTTCCTACGTATCTATCACAGTGAGGCTTGAAAGTGACGCCACGGAGTTCAAAGGACCCATTGTGATGCGGTGCTCACGTCACCCGCAGCGGGAAGCGCCATGCCCCTTATAAACACTCCGGAGGAAAAGCTCCTTGCCACCAGGACCTAATGTTTCGGCCATTTTCGTAATGATAGCACCAAATGGTCGAAGCGGCCTGGGCGAATAGGCTTCTGCTTGAGAAGGGCGTGACAAGTTATAATGGTACTCCGTACATGCCGAGTTGTTTTCCGAAGGAAGTGGCGCCAGAGTAAAATTTTAGATGCGAAGAGAATCCTATCCATGGAACCTTCAAATTTTGAGCTCAAATATCTGGGGGCAAGATTCACTTGTCTCGGACCATTGCTGGCGCCAAAACATCCACCTCACGTAGTAATGGTTGGGATGATACCAGGCAACATTCACTCCTCGACATGCTTTTATGGGTATTGGCAAAAAGCTCCGGTATATAATGCCCAAACCATATTCATCGAGTTACCCGCATCATGGTGACTATATCAGTGTGCATGGATTGGATCGTATGTTTGCGCTCGACAAAAATATGCGTGTTGTCGTTTCTGCACCCCTAGCAAGTCTTACTCCCCCCGTCCAGCGACCCACGAATCTTCTTTGCAATAACTTCGTTCCCCAGAACATTTTATACACACGTTGAGGGGTCATCTTGTTCAAACTCCCCACCCTCTAGCAGGAATAACTTGTTGCAGCTACTAAACTTCTTGGCATGTACAGAACTGCGGAATATACTCGGTCTAAATGATTCATCAATCTAATCACAATCGTACCAAAACACAACAACCAAAACAGCGGTGAATCACAAGAAGCGCCGCAGACAACCCCCTAGCAATCATACGATGATTGCGGAGCTTCTTCGTGTTGCCACATCTTCCATTTCCAGCGATAGCCTGTTCATGTTGTGCGGTAGCGAGGCAGCGAGACTCCGCAGAGTCTTACTGGGAACGTCGGTGACTAAACCTTGTTTGAAATCTTCCTCGTTGTAATTTGAGCATGCAAGACTGGATTTCGAGGTCGTTGTGTCGGATGGAGGCTTGTGCATCTTCTCATCAGGAGACACAAGAGAATGAGACCGACTCAGAGCCGGCGACGGTCCAAGTGTAGTTCCATCCATCTCTGCCTCCGGAGGGCCCTGATTTTTCTCGGGCTTTTCAAACACCGTGGTTTTGACGGCGTGCGGTCCCTGCTTCTCTCTCCGGGTCACAATGGTCGGAGGCCCGAGTTCGGGATACCGTTCTGCGATGTCGTCGAGGATGTCCAGCATGTGGGTGAAGTAGGTGACCCTAGCAATGTTCTTGTCGCCACCGTAGATGTTGCGACCCCAGATCTGGCCAATAAAGTGCCCTGAACCGTCAGAAACCACCGCCGCCCCGGAGTCGCCCGGTACCCCCGGACCGCCGAGATCCCATTTTTTCGTCGACAGCAGCCCGTCGTAGTTCTCCAGGTACCATTCTCGAGTAATCGTCCCATGAACGTGGCGAACCTCAGCAGGCGTTTCGCACACCACTGCATACCTGAGGCCGCTGCTTCGTCCGGTGGCGCGAACAATGAGGAGCTGAGGGCTGCCCTCGAAAACAGCCTCGATAGGCTCCGATTGGTTTTCGAACTCCCTTCCGATAGGAGCGTACCGCAAGCTGTTTTCAGGGAATTCACCATCTTCCGCAGCACAGATGGCCCAGTCAGTGACGACCAAATTTTGGTCCTTGCGAAGTCGAGGTACACATTCCGCGTATAAATCCAGAGACTGGGACTTTCGAAAGGTGCGGTACATGAGCCCCGAGTGACCTCGAAGTCTTGCGATTCGTCTTCGCCGCTGGAAATTTGGATTGTCCATCTCGGCAGGATGAACCAAGAAGTACCCGGGGACCCTGTTCGAAGCCTCGTGGTAATGCTTCCAACCCGGAATGCCTTCGAAGAGATGCCAGTTGACAAGCCAGCTCCTCGAGTTGCCGTGCATGATTGCTGGGCCGAGTGTTCCTGCGCCTGCTCCTCCTTCACAACCAACGGAATCTCCCAAGAGAGGAGACGAGTGCTTTGCGGAGTTCGCCGGAGGATTCCAGGGGTCTTCGGGATCGTGACTTGATCTGGCGTGATCAGCGCTGTGCACGACTTGGCCAACGATGAAGTGGATATCGACGTCGAAGGCCTCTTTCTCGAAGTACATCAGAACGTTGTGCTTAATATCTCCGTTCAGTTTCTCAGGGAGACACTTGGTAGTCATAACTTCCACGACTCTCAAACTGATAGCAGATGTGTAGTCAAACTGAATAGTGACGCTATACGCGCCATCATAGCTGTCCTTTATCGTTTCACGTAGATGTGGAAGAGCCTTCTCTTCCCATATCTTGTTGAAGGCTTTTGTCGTCCTCATTCGTTGCCGCAATTGTTCTCGGATCCTGTCGATGTTTTGCAACGGCTGGGGATCTAAGCGATGAGGCTTTGGCATCTCGATAACAGGTGGCTTCGTCGTCGCCTGCGTTATCGGTGGTTGCAGAGGTGTAGCGCCCTGTCGCTTATCCTCGTCAACTTGGTTTGGCCGAGTATGGTTATGATTCGATCGTTGATGAGCTGCGTCCTTGACGCAGGTCGGCTCCAAAGCAGAGTGCGTTGACTGAGATGTGTCTGAACTCTTGCGGAATGGGTGCAAACGTGTTAGCCTTAACAAGCTCAAAGAACTGCCTCGGCGACTGGTCTTGCTGCTCCAAGATGACGTTTTCGTTGATGACCTCGAGGTACTCGGGGAGTTCTGGTTTGGAATGGTGGCGGCAGTTGCATGCGCCTCCTTCTTCAGCTGACCTGGTGTAGCTGATTCGCCATCAACCGCGCGTTCGTGGTGGTGCTCCTCCTGTGGGTGTTTAAATTCCCCCGATGTAATATCCCCAGGTTCGTGGGTCAAAAGACCTGTAATCATTCGTCTCACCGTCTGCTTCCTCGTGTTCGTTGTGTCTTGTTGGTCTTTGGCATTTGGGCCACCCTTTTTTTCCCTAAGGCTTCGAGTCCTAGCCCAAATGAGCAGGTGATTCAATCATATTCAATCCCTTTCGATACTCACCCCCATTGTTTGCTTTTCTTGGTATCCTTTGTCTTGGGCTGCGGGCGCTTGGCGAAATGCTTCGGCCTTTGTTTGGGCTCGAATGCCGCCTTGAGGTTCGACTCGATCTTTTTGAGCGTTTGGGGTAACGACATACTGTGCCTAAGGTAAGTAAATTTTTCGGGTTTTGCGCTTCTGTCTAAGGCCGCAATGCTAAGCGGAGCTGCTGGCAAATTCCAACCAGAGAAAATAAGTATCCAGATGGAAAGCCCAGTGTCAGAGCCCAAAGGAGCGCCCTTTCGAATTGGACCCATTTCTTGATATAAGAAATTATCCTCGATGGATTTTGATTAGAGAATACAGGCTCGTACACGCCGTTGTGCAAAAACTGCCAGTTAAGCCGGGCAGCCTCATGGCGTTGGGGCTGTGCTTGTTGGAAAATGGAAGTGGAAAAACGCCATAGTGCGCAGCTCGTTGGGCTGACTCCCGGCACGTAAGCGGCTAACAGATGCGAGAGAAGAATTCCGTTGAAAATCACAGAAGGCAGCATTGATTTATTTGATTCTGTCGTTTCCAGCTACGAATGCAATGTGCACTAGGTGTGTCTGGAAACCTCTGACTCCAAGCCTGCCTGCGCTCCTCAAGAATGACAGAAGGTTCTAAATGAGATAGGCTGACGGCCATTGAGGGCGTATAATTGCTCTCTTCGGATCTAAGCTCAGGCTCAGCCTCTGTTTTTGCTCTCGACATCGTCCATAGTACATATTTGAACCGTACTACGCAGAATTCAATTCGCATGCTACGGACCCCCAGAGATCTAGTTGCCTGTTCAAGGGGTTTTTTTTTTCTTGAACTCAGAAGTTTGCAAACCTGCTTTGTCAAAATCTCTCGATTTATCGCACAGCCTTCGATGCCGAGAAGAAATCCATTGGTTGTAATCCTTCTGGGGCTTGGTAGCCGGATAGTCGAGCCTTATCGCTCGACCGTGCATCTTCAACCAGCCCAATGGTAGTACAAAATTCTATGCTGTATAAGCACCTCTAATTTGTACCCACAAATGTAAGCAGGTTATTGTTTACTTTAGTCGTGGAGTGTCCGTATTTCTCTATTACCGGACGGCGTGTCAATAAAATGAGATGAATCAGCTCAGATACAAACAGATAAGCACCGACAGTTTGAATGTAGCACTGCATGATTCGGCAGAACGCCAAGCTGCATAAGTGCAGACGGGCTTGAATTCAAGAGCGGCTATTGAGGCTTTCATTGCGGTGGCGATGGAATAACGGTCAGTCAGCCAAAGTTCAAGACTCGGCGATTCACACATGTATGTGTTTCTCCATGATTGGACTTCCCTGGGTTGGAATTCATTCGTTATAAGACTGTACTTCTGCTACTTCGTTGAATACTTTAATCATTATGATGTTTTCATATTTGCATGTGACTGTGCCATACACCCATATAAGTTGCATCATCACGTGTCTTATCAGACATGCATGCGCCTCAGTCCTAGACAGGCACAGCGGTGAAACCACAGGCGGCCGCAGAAGCCGAGATCGAGTTCCCATAGTACTGCCAGATGTTGAAGGAATTGGCACACTGCAGGCAAGCGTCGTAGCGGGCGATCCACTGGAAGTTCTGGCAGTAGCCCGCCTCACGGGACAAGGTGATGGAAGTGCCTGCAACCAGATGCCTCCCGTCAGTATTCGGTTTTGTGAGGGCTAAATAATTTCTTACCGCAGTTCTCGTGGCAGAGGTAAGCGGGAGTATCGGGCTCGGGAACGGCTTGACGCTTGGCTATGGGCATAGACTCGGGAAACTCCCATGAGATCTGATTGCGCGTCGAGAGAGGGTTGGCAGAGGCCAAGGAGGCAACGAATGCCACGGTGCAAGCGATAGAGAGACGCATTTTATGATAACTATGTTGAAGAAGTTTAAAGAAAACCCGGTTTTAAGTGTGGTTGGTTAATGTTAGGTCTCACTTGAATAAAGCTCACGGACCAAACGGGTCATGACGAGGTTTCAAGCTGGCCTTATATCTCTTGACCCTACCAACGTATTTCTTTCGCGTGCATTTTCCCTCCCCTCGGTCCCCGAGCGACCCCAAAACCCAAACGACTGAGCCCAAGAGATTAACCTTCCCAAGCTCCCAACATTCACCGATATCGCCCGCGCTATTGGAATTGTCGTTCTTGGCGAGCGATTTTAGAGCATCATGGGCCCATGGATCCCCTCGAGCAAGCGGGTTTCCGAGCGTATTTAGCGGGGCCATTTCGTCCGAGGAAACCATGGATCATCTGGAGCTGGGATCTAATCTAATCAGATCATCTGATAATCAACACCCCTGCAAGGCGTCGGGACGAGACCTCTTAATGGGACTCTCATGTCCGAAACCCTCCACACGAATGCGATTTCCAGAGTGGTCTCTGCCTCTTACGTAAACGATGATTCCGTTCACTCGTGGCTAACATCCCGGCTTCGACCGTCCAGTTCATGCACAGCGATGAAGGACCTCGTGTATCGGGCTCCGACCTTTTGAAATACGACAACCGGTCAAATACGCAGAGCACGTCGACTTCGAAAGCAGCAAGAATCAACTCTTTATAAAGATAAAGTCAATTATGAGTAGCGATAGGCTTTTGAAATATGCAACAGTGAAATTTTAGGCTAGAGTTCATGAAAATGCCGAGCTATTCATCTTGCCATATCTATGCAGACACAGTCATTGATAAATCGGAATGTCCCTCAGGCTCAATCACCATTAAAAGCGTCAAACGACCAGGTCATGAACCGCGGGTTTTTCTCAAAGGCCATTGTCTTCTGGTCTTGAAGCATAAGCGTGCCTTCCGAGAGCTGAATAGTGAGCAAGTACGCGACGTTGAGCGTCCAAGTTTGCAGACTTCCGTCGCCTGGGCAGTCACGTCCGTCGAGGTCGCGATCCTATTGCCGGCGTCAAGAGTGTGTCCAACGACGACGACGCTGGAGTTCGCGCAGACGAGTTCGTCGTGGCCGCTGGCATGAGAAGACGTGAGACGGACAAAGTCACATGGTCCTAGAGATGCCGGGACCTCCACTTCTGCGATGTAAAATGAGGTGCCATCTTACAGCGCGGTTGTTTGGTGGTTATAGACGACGGATGGATCAACGAAGACGCAAATTCTGGTATGAAATGGCACATGAGGAAGAAGTTGCCGACCATATCCTTGTACCAAGTAGTCCAATGGCCAAGGGCGATAGTGTACAGCCGACTCTCGGCTTTGAAGGAAACAGTTCCTGCAAGACCGCAGGGGGCAGAGAGGTAGCTGTCCTCTGCGATATCGGTGATGTCCGGGGTGAAGGCGAAGCTCAGAACAGTGTCTGCGGGTGTGGATGAAGAAAAAGAGATATGAACGTGGAGTTCCATCCAGACTTTGGGATCAGAGATGGAGGAGGACGGTTCGCGCAAAAGTCGGAGTTGAAGGGAGGTGAATACATCAGGAAGGCCGGTGGGAGTCGCGGAAGCTGTGAGGCTCGTAGTTCCGCCTGTCACTGAGACCGGAGCAGTCGTAGCAGGCTCTGTAGTCGTTGTGGGAAGCCGTGGAATTCGCGGTAACAGCAGTCATGTACGAGGGACCGCTAGAATTCCATATGTTGTTGTGATGAAGGAAAGGATCATCGCCTGGCTAAATGGGGAAGGGGTTGGGGAGAAACAGTTGTCAATCCTTCGGGTTGGAGGCATCGCCGAAGACACGCGAAGCACGCATAAAATGCGGTGGCGACCAGACGGAATGTCGGTACCGTTGGCAAGGCAGCCGGACTAAATGAATCTCCCTTGGTGCAACGCACTACTTCTGGCATAGGGAAATTCATTTAGCTCCCAGGCACGATGGGTTACGATCTGACCGATTCCAACCAAGCTAGGGCACCTGAGCCGTGCTGTGGCGGGTAGGCGAACGGGAATTTATTCATTCTAAGCCAACCAAGTCCACGGAAAAGTCGGACGTGCCATATCGGAACGCGAAGTAGGTCTCTGGCGAGTCATCGTTGGCAGGGCAGTAGGCCTTGCCTTGGTAATCGAAAGGATACAAGTCTCCATTGCTGTCATCGTATCAATATGACTCAGTGCTGCGGTGAAGTGGTGTCCAGTGCTACTTTGAAGCTTCGATGCCGATGTAAGTCAAAGCGAGAAACTGGTCATCGGAACCTGCCAGAGGAATTTTCCCGCTCCAGAGGGCACCACTGTCAGTGGCAATATTTGGTGCTACAAGCGTAATACTGATCTCTTGCGTGGAGCCACGCGCAACAGGGAATGGCTTTGATTCATGCAATGAGCCAGAAGCCGAGACTCAAGGCGGGTAATAGACGTTGGGATGCCAAAGAACATTTGTGGACGGTAGTTATTGTAGAGGCTGGAACGTGCGAAACGTTGTAGGTCACCTCCTCCGTTCCGGTATTTTGGATGCTAATCTTGTGAGTAGAAACGCGGTTATCGGTACCATCCAAGGCTATAGTAGGCCCCGATAAGAAGCAAATTGGTTTAGTCAATCAGCTTTGCAGCATCGACGAGACCGGCCCCCTGCTGCGCCAGCGATGCGACCTCTGCGATAATCCTACCGTCGATGTGATCGAAGACGGGCAGCGCCCGGGCAGTGGACATCAATCACGCACGAATTCGGCGCGATTCTTCTTTTTATGCGCAAACTACAAGGCGTCAATACCTGTAATACAAGGCACTCGAAAGAAATGGCGTCTTGATTGTCCAGGAAAGCACCGTAGACCACGCCTCCGGGAGCCGAGATCACTAGAGAGAAGTCATTGTCATATGTCGGGCCCCAGGAGCGAAGCTCGAGAACTGACCTGCGCTCTCACCTCGGAAGTAAAGCCGGCGGGCGCTGCATTTTTGGATCTGCAGACGGAGAGTACGGTTTTTGCCGATTTAGGTGGCCGCTCAGTCTCCAACCGAGGCACCCTGGCTGAGGTTCGATCTTGGCCATAGTGATGCCCATCGAACTCTGCCACAACGTACTGTGTTTTACTAGAGTCTGGTGTTTCCAATCCTAAGATCCTCAAAACTTTCACAGGTTTGTCACCTTCTATAGCGTATTTGGCTGGGATGCAGCACAATTGTTCATTGACATTGGCTGAAAAAAGACTGGTTCATGATACCTGAAATTGGCGCTGCCATCAAACTCTACCCACCTACCCTGTCAGAAACAGGTAGCAGAAGATAGATAATACATCGGCGCTGTTGTATTCCAGCTTTGGCACATACACGCCAGCAACCATAGCCTTCTTCAAATACATCGTAAAACTCGGCGCTTTGTCGTTCCGGCGAACGAAGGCCGGCGATTTTCGAGTGGACCCGAGTCCGGATGCGGATGGAAGTGCGGGGCGCTGCTAGTTGCCATCGGTGCGGTGCGATGCTGAAGGCAGACCTCATAGTATATAACGGTGACATAATGCAAACGACTGCACAGGTTTGCTCAAAAATCTGTCAATGATTCAACAAAAGGAAAAGATCCCAAGGTGTCTACAAAAGCTAGGCTTTAGTAAACTCTAGTGGCATTGGTTAGGCCAAGTACAGTCAGTCAAGTCAGCCCGTCCACGCAACAGACGGCGACTACAAAAGATCAGACCATTTGCGACGTGGAGTAAACTCTTATCCTTCCACTGGGAATTTTTGCGTCTACTTTGATCCCTGACGGCATTTTGATTCATGTGAGGATTGACCATCTTAAGCATTTGCAGTCAGCATGTCGATGGTCTGCCCTGCGGCGATAGTCATCGGGCCCGTCAAGCAAAGGCCCAATGAACAGGATTAAAGTACGAAAAACACAACACATATATCGTACCGCAATCAGCGTTGTGAGTCAGTTAGACCTCAATCAGTAACCAGTACTATGTGCAAGCCACACAATCATAGGCTTCTAGCCAGACGTCGGTAGCGACGGCCTCAACCGCAAAGACCGAATATGAGGTGCATACCTGACAATCTACCAGACAGCTTATTAAGTGAAGAAATTCGTACAATAAAGAATAGTAGTCGATCAATGTGGCGCCCAAATGGCTTTGCTGTCATGTATTTGCTGGGATGAACCCTTGGTGTCAGATACGATGGGTCGCGAAAATATTTCCGAAGCTATGGACGGTCCTAAGCAATGCTTCGACTAACATATTCACAGCGTTAAACAGAGTTGCTGAGTTTATGCCAACATACGAGGTTCGAGAATAATAAGAAAACGCAATTGTTGGGCTACAGGCGCAACTCCGTATACGTAGTCTCCATAACTAATCGCTAAACGTCGATTCTTTGATACACTTGTGGACTGTTGGCTTGGTAGAGCACACTGACCTTGTGTACCCTGATGATCCGTTCCATTTCCCACTGTCTTGTGTCTTACTAAACAGTAACTCGACGGTCTCATCGTCTGAGTGGTAGCTCTAACTGCAATGGTGTTAATAGGAACTCGCAACTTGCAAGACACGTATTCTAACTAATCGGTTGATGTAATTTAAGACCCCCGAAGGACTTCAACTCCTATATCTGAGACGGGTCTGAAGATTATCCCTCATGTTTCGTTACAGCAGTATACTAGTACACATTGCTTGGCATCAACATACCCACAAAGCTCACGAGTCAGTTTCCATCTCTACGGTCATCCTGCACTTTGTAAAGTCCCATATCTCACAGACCTGACTTTTGATTTTTGGCCATGCCCAGATCGACAGATGACTGTGGCTATGCCAAAGAACGGCCCCTGCATACCGAACCCTGTAGTTCATGGGTGATAGCAACTTGTCAACGTCGCCCTGACTATCTAGGTCCGCAGTTGGGGACCCTGAATCAGTGCCGCGACGCTTGGTCTAGCGTTCGGGGTCACCGTTTTGCAAGCGATGTGGACGAATGCCTAGCGGTTGCAATACAAATATCGGCGTTCTTGACTCAGAAGTTGCTGAAGAACGGGCCAGTTTCCCGAAGTCTCCATGGAAATTCCCAAGTCTTGCTTTGAGGTTGGCCAGATATGTGGGAACTCTGGCCGATCTCACTATGGGAGCATGCTACATTGGTTCAATCTGGAAAGGCCCGTCGCCTCCTTGATACTGGGGGGTCCCACACGGCCGGCATTGCTTCCGAAGGGTTCTTGCGAGTCGTCGATTAGGAAGAGCAGGCCATCACGGGTTCAAACCCCACAGGGAGTGGTGCAGCGACCGCAAATGGTAACCGTTGCTGTGACCAGATGACTTTTTTCGAACATTTTATTTATTACTTATTTCGTTTTTTCAGGGCTCAAAGAGCGCAGTGTCGTTCGCACAGTTGGTTTTTATAGTTTCTCGAAAATATCTTGAACCAAGGGTGCGTCTTAAATCTTTGATGTTGGTCGTACACAATATCAGCGTATCAACCTAGCTGCTTCTTCGTCCGTCACGATATCGACTCCTTGGTTCAGGCCTCTTTTTAAGACGCGTGGAGCAGACTTTTATGTTGCATATTTCAGGCTGAGATCCGTCAAAAATCAAATTTAACTAGGTTTAGGGGACGACTCTGAGTACATTTTCCTCGGTTTGGAGTCGGTTTGGCACAGTAGTCCAGTATCGGGAAGTGGCAGCTTCTGGGTATTGGAGCAGCTATGAAGACTATCTACCATTCTACCGAGTCCGATTGCTACGCAAGGTAACATCCGTTTAGATCTCTGTCTCATCAGGGCAGATTGTATGCGAGCCAAAAAGGGTCTTGGCGCTGACGTGATTAAATTATCCTGACAAGCTCAAAGACCTTCCCTTCTTTTCCTGCGGTCCATGATGGGAAAGTGACGAAAGCTGCGCTTATAAAAATCTCAGAATAAATCGACGCCGTTTCTTACGTATTGATGCTAAAACTATCGGAAATAAAGACCCTTCCCGCACGGGACGACTTGAATTCGTGCTTATTTGCTCGGATGATTTTCTGTAATGATGTCTAGAACCTCGGTGGAGTTAGAAAGCGATTGGATTTTTCAACGACTTTCCTTTTTCTGTGAGAGGCCGTGTTTGGAAACCCTGTTGACGTTAGTTCAGTTACTGTCTCCATGGCTTTCAGGCTTAGTGAAGTGTAGTGATGGTGCATCTAGAAATCTACATGTGATCCCAGGTATGGGGACTTGATAGCTTTCTGCTTCGACATTGGTTCTAGCTCTTGGCAGATCGTCGATGGCCGTTGGTGTGTTCCGTACACATATTGACCTGCAAAGGTGTCCTATTATGGAAAGCAGCAACAGCACAATTGTCTCACATCAAAGACACAATAAGCGTTGAGGCGGCCTGCCCTCTTTCTGGATTGATAGAACGAACAGTCGAGCGGTACTACTCAGCCGGGCCTCCTCTCGCCCGAGAATAGTCTGGGGGTTCTCGGGCCGCCGAAGGGTCCTCGAGGGCTGATAAGCCGAGAAATGCAGTCCTGGCCCCAATTGGCAGCGCGTCCGATCTCATCTGTTTCTTCTCGAAATGTGGCTGCATATAGTTGGCCAGTTCCTCCGCTCTCATTTTCCAATATTATGAGAAGTGATCTGGACTGAGCTGGGATCCATTGAGTGGTGTGCTGAGAACGTGACGCCAGTTTGGACTCGGCAATGCCGGCGGTCCCGCTTCAGAGTGCAATTGCTCGATGCAGCGAGATACTTAACCGGGCGACAGTTATGCCGAATGCTACTGGACAAACCGCGTTTATACGATGAAATCAGTTTCCTTTAGTCTTGAGAATGTCCGCAGCTTAAGACTCTACAGCTATGCCCTGCACGCGGCTGGACAACGGACTGCCTGTACTATCTCCTGAATAAGGGAAACGGGATACTTCACGGGCATACCAGAAGCCTAGGATGCCCGTTGTCGGCGACAAAAGTCCCTGGCCCAAGGAAAACCGCCTCCCGCCAGCAGGCAAGGACAAGAGGGAGTAGATCCATCCTGGTCCAAGACCCCCTTGGACGGAGTGGGCATAATCTGGCCAAGTTCCTAGGATTTGTGAGAAAACGACGGAGTTCGGAACCCTTGCCTTTCGGTTGTTGTAAGCGAATTGCTATGCTCTTTTTGTCGCTGGTATGAGCACGGACTTACATCCGGCGTTGCTAGAAGCCTAGGGAAGTTTTGTTTTGAGGGGGGAGGGGGTGTTGGTTACACTTAGTGGAAGATCGGATAGACTTCATCGGCCGATACGGACGGTGACATGGACGGCAGATCTAGACTCTGTAAGCTCGGGGCTTTGGATGCCATTGCTAATGCAGATATGGGCCGTGGCTGGTCAGCGTTCCACGGTCGCAGAGACTGGATGTGACGTTTGAATTATTTCATTGGTCCTTCGAGGAGAGGAATGAAACTACGGATACAAGTATTCATTCCCAAAGGAAGCGACAGCACTCGGCATGTTGTCTGAGCTCACGACCTCGGCGAGCCGGTTTACGCGAGATGCCCTCCCCACTACGAAAAAAGCTACGATTCCATTGACTAATGACGCCCCCTGGATAGGAATTGACGTACAGCCACACGTGGGGAATCCTTCTGCGGACATAACTATGGAACTAAACGGGGTTGCGTCGAGAACAGTGATGACATCCCGGGAAGACAGGCTAAGCTGTAAAGGGCAACGTCATTTTCGCTGTCAGTCGGCTTTTAAGCTCATGTCTCATGGAGGGTGGGGATCTCTGGCGCAAGGCGAAGTCGGACGCAATCCCGCATCCAATAAGTACCTTGAATACGATGGTGTGGTACGTTGGAGGGGGATGGGGTTGAAGACACCCGCCATCCATTCCGCTCGCACAACCGAGCCGATGCCCATAACTAACGTCGTTCACCGTAAAGGGTCGTCCAGGGATAGCGATCCGGGGACGTAATTGAGTTTTATTCTTCCGACCAATTTGAACTGCCATGTGCATTATACACCAAATCGATGTTCGCTTTGCGGTGGACTGGCGGCTTGGTACGAACCCCTGCTTGCGAACATTCAGCATCGCTCATCATACCGGGCCCGGGATACGTGAGGGGTCTTTTTTTCACTTGTATTGTGTTTGCCCACGCTATCAGGGAATCAGATGCACCAGAGCGAACGGCACAAAAGAAACTCCACATCATATGGGCCACTTACTTGCATATCGCCATTTAGCTGGCGCCCGCAGATGCGCTCAGTTGCAAACCATGTCAGCTGAGCTCCAGGCTGGGTATTTTCATACTTTCTTCCTAGATATTCGGCCGAGGGGGCCGTCTTCACAGAGAAAGATCTTGAGAACAACAGGGGTCAGCTGTCTACATACCAGATAATATCTCGATGCGGACCCTGAGAGACTCTTTTTATCAGGCTTGCAGTCTATGAAATGGTCCGAGATTGGATGAAATCCCTTGGGTACGTATTCTCTGGACTGGGGTCTTATTACGCCATGGGGTGCGAGCATATCACCCATTCTCGAAGTCAGCAGAATGTATTCATCCTCTACGGGGGGTTCGACCCATATGCGCCGTGCCCCTTTGCCCATTTCCGCGGCACTTTCACACGAAAGACACCTCCTATGGCGGATTCGATATCATCCAGGGACCTCATGATTTGGTTGTTGGAGAGAGGGGTTGTGAGGTGAGACAGCCGACATTTGGGGCTTTTGTATAAATGCACTTAACCACGGCAGATGTAGAGCTAACAGTCGCACAGCCGAATGAATCTTGTCGTGATTTGAGCTCAATCACAATCAGGCAACTGGGTCTAAATTGAGGACCGCTGGATCATATTGGCTAACCCTATACCACCTCCAAGGGATGAGCCAAGCGATAGGTAGCCCCTTCGACTGTTGGTCAACCGGTTGAAAGACATACGTGGACCCTTGTATCCCTGTACTTGAAACAGCGCGGCTGTCTGTGTGATGATTGTCTCTGTGGAACAAAAAGAAGTACTACGCTGTACTTACTCCGTCAACGGTGGGTTCAGTTTTCTTTTCTTTTCTTTTCCTTTTGTTTTTTCCCTCTCCTTTCTCTCTTAATGTTCGTCACCTGCCATTACAAGGGTTGCATCTACACGTGTACCGTGTTTTCTCAACGACGGTATATGCTATCATAAGCAGCAACAAACGTAGTTCCCTGTTGCTCGGGGCCGGGACTGACGGGACCTTGACGGGATACAGATATCAACACGTTCTGTAGATGGGCGGCAAAAGACAACTCGATGATTTTCCCCCTCAACGCTGCATCCAGCCCTTGGGCTCATATGCGACCGCGACTGTCATTCGCTACCTACCATTATCCACATGTACATAATACGCCTTGTACGGGTATGACAAGGGGCCGGGGTAGGGGGTAGGGCTCTGGGACCTGTCCCGTTATCCGTGCTTCCCTTGTATTTGCTTTTCTTCACTCAAAAGGGCCACGACAACCAGGGTCTTTTCAGCCATTCACGTCCATTTAAACTACGGATTGGCTTCCGTGACTCTGGGCCAATCGTTCAGGACGGAGAGCCTCCGGCCAGGAAATTTTCCTTCAGCCCCGCATCCCCTTGCCCGATACTCGTGGACTGGACATTCGCCCAGAGCTCATCTTGCTGAGAAGAAAACGATCAGTCACAACGATTCTTTTTTGAATGGCGAGCACTAGCATCGCGAACTCACTCCCTTGCCATGAATGTGTCGGTGGGCCTATCTTCGGCGTCTTCTCACTGGGCAGAGACAGGATACTCTAGGCCGTAGGCTGGGTGTCTTGGTTAATCGTCTCGGTCGACACACGTTGCCACCTCCCACCGTTGCACATCGAACATATCAGCACATACTACGAGCCAGTCTCCGGGTAGTGGTAAAGCTCTGTTACTGGCATTTCGCCCCCCTCCCCCCTAGCCTCCTTTGGTATCTCCTGCCAATGCCCGTCGAGCAGCATGAAGACTTGATGCTTTAGTTGCCGGGTCCTCCATGAGCCATCAACGCGAGGGGGCGTACCTCACCGGTCGGAGTTGTCGAGCAAGGTTCCTGATTCGTCCAAGGAGGCTCTTCCGACGCAGCCCGCCTGCCAGAGTAAAAGGCGAGATGCGAGATGTCGACCAAGGCCGGCACGGCCTCTTAGCTCCGGTGCACGCAATTGGTGCCAAGGGCTTCTCAAGTTAACCCAGGGGGCATGTCTTCCACAAAGTGTCAAGCAGGAAGGCGGGTCCTCGTTGGTCAATCCAGACGTCATTCTTCACCCTGTCTGACCATATGTGGTTGCATAGGCCGATGTAAGGCCTGTTGAAAGTCTTCTGGTCTGGGCCATTGTACCCTTAAGTCTGGCCGTTGCTGCGGGGAAGGCAAAATAAGCTAGACGAAATCTCATATATCAAGTCGTGGTAGCCCGGAGAAGCTGGGTAACATATAACCGTCTTCTCTGACCTCCCATTTTTTCAATCCATCTTCCAAGCCCCTTATCAAACAACGATTAATCTATGAGACAAGAGTTCAAATCCTTGGCTTGTTCTTTCCTGTTATTACAAAGACGAAACCATAGTGGGAGGGCGAAGGACCGGGACATCCACGATCAATTCGATATTCCATGAGAGAAGACGATCGTTTCAGACCAAGAGCCAGAGTTGGCTATCGATCGAGGCCATTTATCACACATTGGCCCATCACACCGGACAAGTATCGACTCCCGTAGGACAATAGGCCGACTCATCCGCCGTCGTATTCGAAAACATAACAGATCTTTCCTGTAGCTGGCAACTTGTCAAGTCGAGCCAGTCTTCGTAAGCAAAGCTCATAGATATGCCACAGGGTCGAATCCTCTAACATGGCCCCGCTCAGAGTATGACATCCAGAGTTCCGTTGACACCGGTGCCCAAAAACAACACTCGCCGCAAGCTACGTGTCTGTACACGAGAGGCCTGCGAGGTCTGCCGCGAGAAGAAGGCAAAAGTATGTCGTCTTCTGTTCTTCGGGCAACTCAGCTCACTCGTCGTCCACGAATGCTAACATGTTCTGCTAGTGCAACGGTGAAAAGCCGTGCTCGAGATGTGTCTCTCGGGGAGAGAAGTGCCACTACAAGAGTCGATCCTACCAGACCAAGAGCAGCCTCCAAGCCCAGCTGGCCGAGCTCAAGGATGCCCAGCGGCAACGGGATGCTGTTCTCGAGGCGCTGTCGGCACCAGGGCAGAATCAAGACCTCCTGCTTCGTCTGTGGAATGGCGAGCCGCTCGAGAGCATCTACGAGACTCTGGAAAGTCGGGACTCGTCATCGTCCCCGGCAAGCACGCAAGTCGTGGCGAGCCCAGAGCAGTCTCCCCACGACTTCAAGGAGAACTCAAACCCCATAGTACACGCTTACTTGGCCTCTCCACCGATTCTGGACTATTCCAATCCTGCAATGATTGACCGTCCAGACACTGGCTACCTTTCGGGGGCCATTGAGGAACAGAGCTTCGTTCAGCCCTCAACCAAACCGCAGCCAGCCGAGTTCGCTCCCACCTTCAACACGGCCATTTTTGAAGATGAATCTTCGACCAATGGCCTGAACCAATTTGAGCTGGCGGACTATAGCCCCAATGCACCTTACTGTTCGCTCTACGGCAACCAGGGCATGGTCGATCAAGCTCAGATGACCCAGAATCCAGTGATGGACTTCAGTCGAGGTTACTTTTCTGATGCCTACTCGACGAATGACCTTGGTGCCGTCAACTGGTGGGCCGAAAACATCCCGAATTCCTCTTTCCCGAGCTTTTCCAGCGAATCCTCTGCAGGCTCCATGCCATGGAACGGTCACCCGCTCACCACGCCTGTCTTCAGTAATTCTCCCAGCACCTATTCTGTCCCCAGCGTGCCCTCATCCACACCAACCCCGATGACGACTGATTCATCTCTGCCCTCTCGTCCTTCGTCTCGTGAGATGCTTCGGCCAACAGACGCCCCGACTATGGAGGAAGCGCAGCACTCGGTCCGGTCACCCCCGAAAAAGCGCAAATCCACCGCAGGCCAGATCCCGGTCATCACAGCGCCAGTTGTCAACGCTGCCGGAGCCCCAAAGGTTTCGGGCCAGAACAGCTCCCCGAGGAGGGCACAGAAGACCCCGCCGCCTCGCAGGCGAGAGCGTCACCGACAGGCCTCGGCCCGGAACTGGCAGAAGCAAAAACAGCAGACCGCCGACCTGCAAGCTGCCAAGAACGAGGCCGAGGCCCGCCACCGCGAGTTGAAGCGCGAGTACACAGAGGTGCTGAGCCAGGTCATGGCGGCCAAGAACGCGCTCATGGATCACGCCAGCTGCAATCACCCGGCCATCAGCAGCTGGCTGCGGTGCCAGGCGACCAATTATGTTATGAGAGACGGAGGGATGGGAGGAGACCGACAGAGTAGTATTGCGTCGTCCCCTGGTTATGTCGGTGCGCCCGGTATGGTGGCGGCGGCACCGGCTCACCCAAGGACGGCGGCAGGGTGTGATGGTGCCCTCTGCAGATGAACCAAGCTGGAAGAGGTGGCTTCTCCAGCCTTCAAACAGATCGACAGAAAAAATGGACGATGAGCAGAGGAGAGCGAGGGGGAACTCCCCGGGCCGAGAAAGGAAGTGGGCGGAAACTGTTTTCCCATACGGCTGTTAGTCGTTTGTATAGTAGTATTTCTTAGCACGGCGTCAGACTGGCTTCACGGGTGGGATGTACAGCGGGGCGGAGTCTGTTATTTCTTGCTGATGCCTTCCAGTCTTTTGTGGGCTTGGTTTATTATCTACCTAAAGGGTTTACCTTAAAACAGCGATACGGACATGACGAAAAATACAACTATGTGCATGCGGTTTTGAGCCTTCTCCTATCGAAGGTCGTGCGGTCTGCCGAAGGTGGAGGCCATGAGATGGCCACTGTAACTGGGGAGGAGCACAACTCGAACGCAGTCGTGCCGATTCTAGTCCAGAATAGGGAACGCTGACCCCCCTCTCGTTTATCATTATGGCCAGCGGTCACCGTCAAGCGTCGGCAGTGGTAATTCCCAATCCCCTGGGTGGGATGTCGCTAGTTATCCAGCGCGCGCGCGCCCAGTCTCGCCTTACTGCCGGCCCTTCTTCCTGCATGGTTCTAAACTTGGGTTCTGATAACGACAACAAGATTTCCAGATTCAGATATCCCGGCAGGCATGTCTCAAGCGGTCGTGCGTACGGATCCCTACGGGTACCAACCCCGTCTATTTATTGCTTGACCTTTCCAGGCCCCATGGAGTTGGATCCGACGCTATCACTGAAGGGCAAGTGATTGGTCCATCGTCGCATCGTGGACTCAACGTTTCACATTACCCTGACCTTGGGGGGTCGAGGATGCAGACATGGTGTGGAAGCTTCCAACTGACACGCCCTGGTCTACTCCGCCCTGGTCTACTCCGCCCTCCTCTCCATCCCGAGCCGAGTCCGCTGCCCCGCATGTGGATTCCCTGTCAAGCACATCCATTCCTGTATAACCAAGGTGAATCGCCCCGATCTCCGTCTGCTTTCGACGTTCGTATCAAAGCGTGCATGGCCATCAGATGTTCCTGTGGGGGCCGTCACGAAGACGACAGTAAGACCTCATCTTTGCGCGAGGGTGATAGAGACATGCAGAACTGTTACCTTATTCCTCATGCTGACAGAGGTACGACGCAGCGCAGGGCGGGGAGGGGAGGGGCTAAAAATCTAGGTCGCTCACCGCACCGCACCTAAGGTATGCAGGCATTCGAAATGAGTTACTCGCATCAAGCAGATATAATTCTTTTTGTCGTTGACCGCTGGGTTGACCCATGATTGACCCTTCGTCGTTAATTTAATTGTGCATCAAGTGAGTTGCGGTATATGTGCCCATGTATAAATTTGGTAGTTGCGTGGATGGCGATATCACAACTTCTGTATGCAAATGTCCCTAAACGTAGTTTACAACCCTTTTTTTTTCCCTCGCCGAATCAGCCTGCGTACATCCGATTCACTGAGTGTGGCAGGGTCTTTTAGACTAAAAAAGTACACCAAGAACTAAGCAAAACCTTTCAGTTTATGACCTATCATTCTGTTATTCCTTTTCCTGCTGGACCACGACTGAGAATGTGCGAGGGGTGATGGGCTAGCGAACATAACCCCGCGAATGACGAGGATGTTTTGAACACTTGGTAAGATGATACCTCGCCGCTTGACTTTTTCCCCTTTTTGCACGTTTTTGGTCTTGCAAGGCTTCGATGAAGAAAATGCAGCTAGGGGGTGAAGTCAAGAGCCCCTGTCTATACTCTGATGGACAACACTCATTGCCTCTTTCTGCGTTCAACGTTGTCACGGTTGATCAATACGCGATGGAACATGGAGCGAATCCTCTATCCCACTGCCACCGCTGTCCAACAAGTCCGGTTCATTGGCTGTCAGGACTTGTTCCGTACCCCTGGTTTCGTGTTCTTCTCACCCCTGTGCGGACATGCATGGGCCCCGCACGTCGTCAACATGGAAAATCATTTTCATCAGTCAGCCTGACCCAGAATGCTGGCTTCATACATGGCTGGCGGCTCGCCTGTGTTCACGTTCTCAATCTGTACGGCGGCATGTGCCAAGTTCTTGTCAGCGCTGTTCAATATGTGGGACGACACGCACGCGCTCCACAAAGATAGTGTGGCCGAGCTGTCCGCGGAGAGCCAACCCTGCAGCCGGAGTCTCACCTCATAACGCTGGCTTTGTTCGCTCGCCCGAACGTTGCGGTCGGCCTGGATACCAGGCTCTGTCAAGACGCCCTTGATGGTGCCGACGCTCGTGGAAGTGTTCGGGCCTGGGCCTGCTGCGGCGAGAAATGTTGAGGACACGATGGCGGCCATTTGCCAGGGGAGGACTTAACTCCGATGGGATTTGACATGACATTTTGCCCGGCCTTATACTATATTGAGGCGCGATGGAAAGCTCGGCTCTACGGGGGTGAGAAGGCGGAGAAATGTGACAATTGATAAACTGGGATGACAAACTAAGATGTCCCTCTGTCAACAGCGGTATGATCGATGGGATCTTTGGACGAAAGCAAGCTATCATTCTTTCATTCGTCTGAAGTGTTGAGGACCAAGCACGATACTCGATCGTCCACGCATGCTCCTCTCAAATCATGAGTGACGACCAACACATCATCACGCACCAGCGCTGCACCGTTGTGTTCACAATGATATCGGTGCCTTACGAGATAATCAATTTTTCTGACGACGCTACTGCGCAGTACACCACAGTACATGGGCTCAACAATGACCCATAATCACACCATCCCACAGCCCAGCTCCCCGTGGATCTTTAGAGCCTCCTCTCTCGACGCACGTTTGTTCATGCACGTAATTATGAGGTCGCTGACAATTCAACTAGCATGTCTAGCGTGGCCCGGGGAACCTCGCGGATGCATCCTTGAACCCTGAAGGCTTCGGGCAAGGGGGTCGTGGTTGCGGCCGCCACCTTTCCTGTTCGGTTTGGCTTCCGGGCTTCGAGGACACCAGTTGATTCGCAAAGTGGGAGTTCAGACCTTGAGCTAGTATGATGGTTGTCGACTGCCCTATTCTCCCTTTGGCCTCTCAATAATTTAGCCTGATTCAACTCTGTCTACCCGCATACACTGACAGCCATGTGTGTCGAGGCCACTTGATGAGGTAGCATCGGCCGAGGAAGCCGGGGTATGCTAGAATCACTTCGAGAAGCAGTGTAAGTGTCTTCAACCAACATCGTCGGCTATTTCTCGTCTCCCACCACAAGCCTCGTCGAGCCAATAAGTCGAAGCTCAGTAATTTTCGTAGTGTGCCGAAACATCTGTTCACGAATATCCCTGCTGCCACAAGTCGCCTCTTGAAAGGTTTGTCCCTCATCCCTATGATCCTTGAAAAGATGCTTGTGATCTGGCGGTGGCTGTTTGAGGGGATGGCTTCAATCTCGAGTGGAGGTTCATCTTGGGGGGTCAATGGTTGGTCACCTTAAATTGTACATAGGTTTTACCTCGATAGCACCTGGCTTGTAGAACTTCGGCAGATGGGCGCTGCGGAGTTGCGGCAGCTCTCACCTTAAGACAACGACCTACACTATTGACAGCCACGCATTTCGCGACATGTACTAGTAAAGGCCTCAATGCACATGAGCCGCCCTAGCCAGCACATCGTCGATCAATGCGGCGAATGCATGTGTAACCTCAGCTGCTTAGTTGCGCTTGATCTACATCTGTAAGAGCGACAAGCGGGATTGCTGGTTTGGCCCTCTTAAGCTCGTGCGACATACAAGCGACTATATTCGTCGCACTTAGGTTTGCGTCCTACGCTTGGCAGCAATCACATTGTAGGGATAGCAACCCAGGCTGACAAATGTCTAAGGAGTGTAAAGATATCCTCCCGAGGTCCTTCGGTTGCAAGCCATTGGTCGTCGGGAAGGTCTCAACAAGACATGTGAGAATACCTTCCCCTATTCTCCAAAACAGGACAAGCTTCGATATTCCCATCGCGACAATCAGAATTTATAAATCCCTGAGCGTCGATACGACCCGAGATTGATCCTGAGAGGACGAGATGCTGTGACTTACCTAAGTTCCTCTTCGCTGTGGATGAGCGAACTTTCTCTTGTTCAACACATGTATAGGCAAGCAAGTGTCGTCCGCCTTGATATGACTGAAACCTGCTTGAACTGCTTCCGGTTACCCAATTCCGGTGTCATGATCAAGTAGAAGCGTCCCTATTCCATACTTCGACAACAAGATAAGCTCTGGATATGGAATCCTGTCGTGACTTGGGCTCGATATGGCAAGAGGGTCTATAAGACAAATCGAAACAGCTAAGAATGAGATTTTAAGCAAGAACTCAGGTTCACTAATCAAATGTAGCACCATCTGATCGCTAAGAAGAATACTCTTAGTTCCTACGCTTTGGTTTCTGGATGTAAATAGTGAACTTCACCTCTCGCGATGCGTTCTTGGATTCGTTTACCCGATCTATGAGCCGCCCACTCATCTGTCACCTTATCTTGGGTGACTCGGAGAAATGAACCGCGGCCGGCCCTCCCAGACGAGAATTACTGTCGGTGAATAATGTCTGACTTGTTCGAAGTTGGTGGCAGCAACAAGAGTTGAAGCTGTGGTACTCCAAGTCGTTCAGCATTGTCCGGCAGCAGGCGTCGGAACGCCGGAATGCGGGGCCTGTGGCGAGCCCGGGTGGCTGCCATGTGATAAATATCAAAGAAATCACTTGCTATTCCGTCTTGCCTCCTTCTGCCGAAGCAAATAACATATTCCTGGTATCCCATTATCGCCGTCTAGACGCATCTAAGTCATAAACTCTAGCCTTCATGCAACGTCGTATCGAATCCTTCGCGATCGTTCGTCTTCCTGCCATGCGTGGTCTCATAAAAAGAATAATCTCACTTCCGCGCGTTACTCGCAAACCGATTGACCAGCAATCCCCCAAGCGTGGCCTTCAGAGCATCCGTCCGTCCGGGCTGGTCCTTCGGCCCGCTGTTGTTGTTGTTGATCGCCGCAATGGCCGCCGCGCCCGCGGCAGCGGTGGCCATCTTCGTTCCCTTCCTCGACCAAGAGGTCTTCTCGTGTCTCATCCTCCACGCCTCCGTCGCACCCGCGACGACGGCCGCGCTGGCTGCCGCCTGAAGGATGTGCGCCTTATCCGACGTCTCCCCCCTCGCCCGAGACGACGAAACCCTGCTATCCCGCCTCCGACTGCTCCGCGCTCGACGTCCGCGGTGCCGTCTATCGTCCTCCGAGAAATCTGAATATCCATCGTAGCTGTCATACCGCCCACGGGCGGGGCGGTGGGTGGATCGGTGGTCCTCTGAGCGAGCGCGGGAGTGCCGGACAGGACTGGGGCTGATGGAGTCGTAGCGCCGGCGGCGGTGGCGCCCCGCCTCGGCGGCGCCGTAGTCGTGGGCGCTACGGGAGACGCGGCGGGATGCGCGGGGGCGATCGTAGTAGTCATCGTCGTAGTAGGGATCATCGTCGTAGATGGCGCGCTCGTGGCGGTCCGAGTGCCGGGGTGGCATTGTGTGTGATGATCACCACGTGGAATGAGTTTCTATTGTCTTTGTGAAGGATCCCGGAACCGGGAAGATCGCGCGTCCGAATGCAGATGCTAATGAGAGTGACAAGCCGTATATCTTTGATGTGTGACGCCTTTGGTATGCAGTGTGCTATAGGTAGCGACCAAACCAGTCCCGATAGATCGATCCGATCCAAGGGGGCTGAGCACTATCAGCTTAGTGACGTAAATGATCGCAGGGCGAAAAATCTTTTTAGGTGCTGTTTCAAACCCGGTGAAATATCTCTCTGATTATCTGAAGATAAACAATTGTTGGGAATTTTTAAACTGCAATAGCTTCAAGATTAGGGAACTCCGCTTCGTTTTGACCAACGCTTCTGCTCCTCCACTGGTCTGAAAAAACAATTAGGAAACCAGCTACCAAGAACTCCAGCTGGTTAGTAACCGACTCGGCAGGATAAATCTTGCTCGCGAGTTTGCGGCATTGGACGTCTGAACTGGCTCTCGAGAGGGTGTGATGTAAAGGAACGAGGATCATTGCCCTTTTGGGGCCAAACTGGGGCGTGCTGAGGCGACGGGAGACGTCAATATGATGCGGCCCACGTACCACCATCAACCCCACGAACTGCAGGGCGGACTGGGCCACTGGCGAAACATGACATGATGTCAGACCGAGCGTGCGCTGGGAGCTTGCCCGTCTCTAAGGAGTTTAAGTGGGAGTTTATTTCGGTGACGGAGCCGCTCACCGAGAATAAATCAGGGGCTGGGACAAGTGTGCCCGATCTGGAAGCCTGGAAGCATCATGACTCTGAGCCATTGACCAGTCGGAGCAAAAACCAACGATCAGGGGCGATCGTTGAAATCAAAAGGGATGGATCTAGATAGCTTTAGAAAGGGGGCATCATCTTCCTTTTTCTGCTTCGACGGCATGCGGCTGTTAGGCGACTCGGGACGATTTGCGCTTGCCCTTGGCGCCGCTAGCGGCATCGTCAATCGCACGCGAGACCCATCTAACAGGGTCTTAATGGAGACGTGCAGGCTGAAGGTGCTCAGGGCGCGTTAATGCGCGATTCTTCGCGTAAATGACGGCGTCATAGATATGGGATTTCCATGCGTGAAGCCGACCATGATATCAGCGGTTCTGGCTACACTATTGTCAGCTACAAGCAGCAAGGCATATCGCTGGGGCTGTTGTCGAGATGAGTATATGAGGTGAGCCGAATCCCGAGGAAAACAACAGGATACCGGGCTACATCAAACATTCATCACACAGATCACTTAATAGCATTTCTCGTTTCAGATATCCATATTCATCCATATCCATCAACCATCAAAGTCTAGCAACCAACCGCACGCTTGTCGCAATGTCTTCCAACGAGGCCCCTACTGGCGATGTCAAGGACAACGACTACGTATCTCGCCAGGGTGATCGTCAGCCCATCGGTGTCCTTGGGGACGAAGCCAAGGTCGAGGACCCTATCGACCCTGAGACTGCCGACTCTGATGCCCAATTGGGTAAGTAGATGAGAGATGTTCGCACGATGCGATGGCAAAGTGTACTGATCGGGGGATGCAGAGCGTGATGACAAGGAGGCCATCGACAAGAGCAATATCATCAACGAGCGGACCCGTAACGCTAAGCCAGCTGGCCAGTACCGTGAGCCTGGCGACACGGAGGGATTGGAGCAGGAGAAGCTTGAGTAAATGACTTTTACGGGATGTGATTGAAGGAGCGTTAGCACTGTATTATTAGACCAATAAAGGTATCATTCAGTTAATGGCTTTCCCGACACAACTAAGGTTCCAATCCAAGCAGCTTGGGGTATCAAATATCGCAACACTAGTCCAGTGAGACTAAAACAATGTGGTTGTGCAATCCAAGAAGTTTAATCGACGGGTCCAGAGAGGTTGTTTTTCGTGCTGATCTTTCGGTAGCGGATGACCTCATGGCCCTCTTCGTCATACGTTCGCTCAGCAACGATCTTGTAGCCGCCGATAGAGGGAATGATCTTGGTCCAGAATGTCCAGTAAATGCCACCGAGGAGGAGCACACCAACACCGACAATGGGGAAGACGTAGTACGGGTATCCATCCGCAGTCCATGATCCCGTGGGAGGGATGAAGGGGACGATGCAGAGGAAGAAGTTGGCCAAGATGTAGAGGACCGTGATGGGGAAGTAGGTGTGCCACGGGGAAGACCAGTTCTCTTTCTTGCTCCACTGGAGGTAGAGAAGACCGCTATAAGCATGATTAGTTGAGGGTCACATCATTCGAATGTGTGATTGAAGAAGACGTACAGTCCAACAAACGCGTTGATCCAGGCTCCGGGATAAGTATAGAGGTCAGTGATGAAATTATAAGCTGGCCCAGCGGGCGGCGCGACGAGCACGATGACGGTGACGATCCAGTGCAGGAACAGCTGCGTGTCGGTTAGCAAGACACAACACAGAATCAGAAACATTGAAGGTTTAGACTCACAGACGCAGCCGGGGCGTTGAAAGGCTTGTTAGAGGCCCAGAAACGACTGAAAGGGAGAAGGCCCTCCTTGGCGAGCTCCTGGTTCAGACGAGCGTGGGCGAAGCTCACGGCGAGGACGTTGCCCAAGTTGCTAATGGCGACGAAGGCGGGCAGAGCTCTGGCTCCGGCGCTGTTGCCAAAGACGTTGCGGAAGAAGACACCGGCAACGATGACTTCAGAAGTGGCCAATTGCGTCTTGGGGATGGCGGCAAAGTAGGCGACTAGTGGTCACGTTAGGGTCTGGGTTACTGAAACTTGGGGACATCTGTGCGACTTACCGTTGGCGAGAACGTACAGCACCGTTACTCCGCCAATGGCGATGGGTGCAGCCACGGCCAGGGTCCGGCGGGGGTTCTTCAGCTCGCCGACGACGTAGTTCGCGTTTTCCCATCCCTTGTAACTGTAAATGATACGGAGGAGAGCCGTGGCGTAGCCGTAGACTCCGCCATTGCCATAACCCTCACCTTCCTCGATGCGGAAAGCGTTGTCAAAGTTGTGGGGGTCGGGCACGAGGCGACGGCCGGCGAGGGCAGCGAATCCGGAGAAGACGATGAAGAGCAAGACGACGACCTTGAAGACACCGAGGACGTTGAAGAGACGGATACCCCACTTGGGCGTGATGGCGTGGATGAAGACGGCGAACGTCGCGCCGGCAATACCGATGCCGCGGGCGACCCAACCGTCTGGAGACTCGGAACCGGAGGCGAAGAGGACGTAACGGCCGAAGGCGAGCGAGTTTCCGGACGAGAAACCGAGGAGGATCATCTGCGCGGCCAGAACGCACGTTGCGAGATACTTGGGGTGTTTGTAGGCGCGCTCAAGGTAGTTCTTCTCTCCACCGGAGCGGGGAATGGCGAGACCGAATTCGAGGAAGACGCTGAGACCGCAGAAGGTGAGGATGCCGCCGATGACCCAGAGCATCAAGCTGACGCCGACGGAACCGGTGGACTGGAAAATACCAGACGGCGTGGAAAAGACTGGGCGGGACGAGGACTGTCAGCACCAATGTGCGATAATTTCAAAGGCAGTTTCTGGAGGCACAGAGTGATCCCGTCAGGCTAGGGGCTATACTCACTTCCGGTACCAATCATCTTGTTGAGAATGAGAAAGACAGCGCCCGTGACGCCGATCTTGCGCGACTCGTCGTAGGCGTACGTCTCCTGTTGCTTGACGACGCCGACCTCCTCACCCGAGGCGTCATCACGCGCGACGTGCCTGTCCTCCCCCACATGGTGGTCGTGCTTGAGTTGTCCACTCATGGCTTCGCTGTAGACGCGCAAAGGCGGCAAGATTGCTTGAAGAAACGAGAGTTTCGAAGCTTAAAGCTAAAGCTGAGGCTAGACGAACGGATGGACGGACGGCCGGCAGCATCTCCGAGGGAGGGCGCACGAGGAGCTTATATACGCCATTTCGCGGTTGCAGACTGGAGACCCCCGAGTGCTGGGCCTCACTTTCTGCATGCCAACCCAAGACGGACGGTGAACGGATGATCATCCCATGCGCGCATCCCATGCCTTACAGGGACTGCCAGTCTGCGCTCGCTACATCGTTTTGCTTGGCTGGACCCGCACGCCATTGCATTGCAACGTCACGCAAGGGTTCTTGAGTAGGAACCGACTCGCCGCTCGTAGTCTCACGAGGTAGGAGTCCCCATGAGAGTGGAAAGGTACCTGAAAGCGCCGCAAAGGAAAAGGGCCTTCTGGGTGTGTTGCTTGT
Organism: Colletotrichum chlorophyti; assembly: GCA_001937105.1. NCBI lineage: Eukaryota > Fungi > Ascomycota > Sordariomycetes > Glomerellales > Glomerellaceae > Colletotrichum > Colletotrichum chlorophyti. Next base: position 336,216 of record MPGH01000067.1, on the reverse strand, counting down.
GTGATAGAGACCGTGAGGACGTAGAGGGTGTGGTTTCGACGAACCAGGGGTCGGGTAGGCCACAAAATAGCCTCATCGACCAGGACATCCACACACGCCCCCACTAGAGCCGGTGAAAATCTTACCGGAAGAAAAAAAAGTTTTCGGTGCTTGATGCCGAGTGCTTCCAGAAGGAATCGGGCATGGGTGTGTGACACGGACAGCACTCACGCGGCGAGATGTTCGACTTGGGGGGCTGACGCGAGACGCCGGACGGGCGCTACTGGGCGTAGGAAAGATGAGCTCTGGACTCGGGCTGGGCTCGCAGGAGGCTGTTGATTTGCCTTTTTCAGGACGAATCGTCATAGATGCCGGCAAGCTCGCGAGGATGCCAGCTGCCCAGTGAGGCTTCGTTTCTTGACATGTTGGCGATGCTTGATTGCCGCCTAATGGCGGGGATAGGTCAGAACGGTTTGCGGCGCATGAGGCGGGCGGCGTTGCCAAGGAGAGCGTCAGCAAGCTGGGCCGTCTCGGCGGCGGGCGAGCACGCCCAGAGAGGCATCTGATGCTGCTTAGACGTTGTGGAAAATTGGGGGGAACATTACCAGTTGTGGAAGGTCGGTTAGTGTAGGAACGGATGAATGAGTCTAAGCTGCTTGGCACCCTTGACCGTATGTCTCTCTTTAGGAAGCACCGGATGCATACCGCCAGGGGCCAACGAGCAATAAAGTAGCCCTGTGCCAGAGACTGTTAGTAACTTCAGAACTCATGTTTGGAGAGCGGCAGAATACGAACGGTCACTGGAATCGATATAAACAACTGTAAAGACACCCCGGACATCCCATACTAGGAGGCCTGGACGTCGAAGCGTTGGAGGGAGCCCGGGGACCCCAAGGGCCGATGTGGACTCGTGGAGAGTGACTTACACTTGCTTTAGCTTCCGGACCAAGACAACAAGAACAGGGGGTTGGCTCGTGTTGGCCTGTGTTATCGTCGGCGTCGTCGCCCGTTGGCTCTCTCACATTGCCAAAGGGAGTCCCATCTTTGACAAAGAGGGAAAAGCCAAAGGGATTTTCGTCAATGTCGTGATCGCGGGGGTGTGATGGCGACAGATGCCGGACCGAAATGCGCCCCAAGCTGTTCATTTGTTTCGTGCGCTAAACCCTCCCAATACCCCACCATCATGCATCGATTGCCCCGGCTTATGTTTAACTTTAAATGAGTGTCTGCCTTCTTAGGTCTCCTGTTTTTTTTTTCTTCTTTTTTTTCCCACTCGGTTCGGGCTGCGACTTGGCCTGTGATCTACCAGCGATGAGGTCTTGGTCTCTGTATGTACCTGGCTTTGCATTCGGCTGGGGTCTGCCTTTGGGCGACAATCATTTCCACTGACAACACCGTTGGGCCTTTCCCATGGGCCAAAATACTTTCTGCCAGCACTCAACTGGATATGGGGCCGCCCGTGATGATACTATGGTAGTAGTTGTAATCCTCGATTCATCATCCCGGGGGTGGGTCGCGGCACATTCAACGCCAACATCCATCCATCCCGTTCTCGGACGAGCCCAACCCTGACCGTTCATCACAGCGCGTGTTGGCCAGGGCTTCCACAATGAGATGTTGTCCTAGCATCCACTTTATCAAAATCGATTTTCGGCTGTGGTTGCAGATGGTTGCAGATAAGGCAGGCTTGACCATGCAGGTTCATCATACAAGTAACCCTGGCGTACTGTACTGCGTGAAGTACGGAGTCGCGAGGACTGATCTTAGTCAAGATCCGATCTCCCGAGTGTCCAACGCGTCGCACAGGGGCCCTGATGCCGCTGTTCCATACTGAGTCCGAAATTCACCCTTGGTACGTTGCTTCATTTGCGGATGAACTGCCGAGGTAGCTGTCAAGAACGCCCTACGTCGCTGCAACAAAACCATCAACTGACATCATCGTCACATCCTGTGAACCATGAACCATGTTTTTCTTCAGCAATTCATTGCATGCTCGATGGCGCCATACTAATATGCAGAAGACTTGGGCCGCCGGAACATTCGTGAAAATGATTTCGGTGACAGTCTACAGAGCCTGCAATTTCGTCGCTCGCTGTCGGAAACTGAACACAACTCGAATAACTTGAATTTCATGTCATCAGACTACAAGTGGAAATGCCGAGTCGCCAAAGTCGCCTCTTTCGGTTATATGTGTAGTATGTAGAGAGCCTCCCCCTGCTACCGGTGTTGCTGTACTTCTCTCGGCCGGACTGCTCCGTGCCGGGACTCGCTGCTATGATAGGCTAGGCACATATGTGGGTGGGATACATCAATAGTTGTCAATTTCCCTCTATAGTCGACGAAGTAGAAGACCTAGAAACCCGGGCAGCATAAACGGATCAGCTCGTAATGGCCGGCTGATCGTCATCGGATGTGTCCTTGTTGGCCGTCTTCCAACTCATAATGTCAACTCTTTTCCCCAGTATTAGCTCAAGTGCCATCTATTGAAGCACATCTCACATAGACCCTCTGTTTTTTCTCTTTGGCTGCCTACAAGGAATCATTTGTCGCCTTCTGGAGAGGAGCATTAACTAACGGCATCCATGCGGCCGAAAATGCGCTGCTTTCATCGCGCATCTCCAACTACAGCGCCTCGACAGGGGCTGAATAAGGTACAACGTGTGAGCTCAAATAACCCCTGGTCGGCATTTCAATGCCGAATTTGCGTTCCCTTATCAAACGAACCATTGGTTTTAAATATATTCGAGCGCTCTTACCTGTTTGTCACTCAGGGTTGTTTGGGCCTGCCACGCTTGTTGACGAGAGACGAGCTTTCCATTTGCATCTGGTTAAAATTCTCCATGGGAAGTCTAGAACTTGGGCTATCAAAGGAACACATGTAGCTTTACAGCTATATTAGAAAGTACGAATGGCCTCACAGTGAAAATGCGTCGTGCTGTCTGTTGCAACTCAAGACTTCTGCAGGCCCAAGTACAGCATGGGGCAACTGAAGCCTCTGATGAAGACCCCGTGATAGCTTGGTTGCTCACAGTGTCGGTATTCTGTTCTATAGATGGGGAATAAAAGACGTGACCGTCCCCCTGTTGAAACAATTTCGTAGATATGGATGTATGTTGACTTGCTTGTTCCTGGCTTATTCCTAACTTCTGCTCTTCCTTACAACCGTAGCACAGATCTTCCGGTAAAGCCGCATAACTCAAAGAGGTTGTCGAGGAAGATGACTGCGGCCATCTGCAAATACTCATGTACCCTTGTGTCCTCCGGTTTCTCACAGGGTCGTCGAAGGGGTCCATAGAGGCAGCCGAACGCTTGACAGCCTCAACTATCGTCCGGTTGAAGGATTTATTTTAAGTGAACGCGAAGAACGCAAATTGTTTGTGAACCTGAGGCTTGAGTACTGGCCGGTGATAATGTTGAGAACTTATAATTGGCACTGGGCCTCTTTTACTGCACCTAGGCCAGCAACAGTTTGTCTTCGAGACCTAAACTGCCACTGGTACTTTTACTGGAGTAAGCGGAATCGTTCAAAGAGACCCGAGGGGTTTTTGGTGTTCCGAATCTCAGTTTGTAGAGGTTGAACTACCTACCCTTGTGGTCTGCGGAGTTGTTTCTGTCTTGGTATCCACCACCCAACGCATCGTACCTCCAAACTACTTTTAGGAAGCCAACAGCATGATAAATGATAGTGCATCCCTTTCGCATAAGCTACCTCCGCGTTGGATTGTTAAGTCATAGTAGCTCTTGTTCGTCCTGCTCAACAACGTATATTCAGAGGCTTGACGGCTCTTGCGTCCTCCTTAGTCGTAAAACATCTGGCTTCTTCGACATGGATAAAAACACAAGCAATGGCAGCCATTCAACTCCTAAACAGGTTCATCCATGATCCCTTGGGGATTTGTCAGTCTATGGTGGCAAAGTATATTTCCTGATATGGTAACAGACCCAGGAGGGATGGTAGACGATGAATAGATCATTCTACAACCATCATCCTACCGGTTATATCGATAACAAAAATCATTCTTCGCGAAAATCCCCTTCAAGCATGTATAAGTAACTCGACTTCTTGAACCCCTGGGGTCCAAAGATTGGCCCTGGAAACGCGGCTCGGCGGCCGAGTTGATGTATCATTTTAGATCCTGGTTTTCCCTATTTCCTGGGAAAGAATCCAGCAGCCAGTTCATCCCCAGTTTACCTTTTCCCTTTACCGAGTTAGTGATTTTCTAGTCGCGCCGGGCGCTCTGCGTCCCTAGTCGGCAATGTTCATTAGTTTCCTTTTTCCCTTTGGAAATTCAATCTCTTCGCTCGTTCTCCTTACTGAAACTACGTGCACCGGTTACTTTTCACTAACTAATATGTCTGTATTACTACATATTTGACTTGCGTCTAGGACTTCGCAGCTTCAGAATTCAAAGGCCCCAAACCGGCCATCGTGGTTTACCTCACTTACTTCCACGGCGACAGAGCCGTAGATGTTTCACTTCTGACCGCTGTTGCTGTTGGGGTAGTTGCTGGACTTGCCGTGGCCACCCCAGCTCAGGTTACCGGCGCTACCGCCGTCCTTCTCCTGCCAGGGCGGGTTGGTGGGATCGTGATAGTAGATGGGCGACTTGTCCTTTGAGCCGTCCTTGCGGCTCTGTAAGAACGTCATTAGCATCTTTCTGTGTCTCTGAGAGTCGCCGGGTTGACGCAGTGGGCTGTAGAAGGATGTGCTTACCACGATGTTGGTGTTGTTGGCGGAATTGCTGGAAGACATGTTGGCTGTGTTCTCAATATCAGCACACTGCTGCGAAGGACAAGACTCAGCAGTCACAGCCAGAGAGTGTGGTATTTGAAGTTCTAGGCTCAATGTCATAGCCCTCTCGCATGAAAACTCACCGGCAGTCGTGGCTATTTCGTATGTCAGCTTTGACTGAATGTGGTGTGGTAAGTTCGTGTGGTGTCGACAAGTAGAGAAACCCCAGCGCGCCGTGGCCTATTTATACGAAAACATTTCTGGCTGGTTTTGGTGAATATCCAAGGCTCCATGCCGGGCTGCGACACGGCATGATTATGAGGCTGAACGATAGGAGTAGCTCGCCTTTGGTGACAGACTTGAGGCAAGTGATTTACTGTCTCTGGGCTCTGAAAAGGGCGGATAAAGAGATGTATCAGCGTAGGAACATCAAGGTGAGTAAAGCAGAAAGCCGTGGGTGTGACGTTTTCACGAAAAGAACAAGCTGATTTATTGCCGTGAAAAGCGTGCCTGGCATACCACATCCAAATGCTCAAGCCTGAATGTACTTGGACGTATTGGAGAATTTCGAACTCGATCATTACAGAACTTAAATTGCCCTTTTTGGTAGTCCTCGCAAGTATTGCATTTCAATCTTCGGTCTTCATCTTTCTAAAGGAGGAGTGGCTCCAGAGGTAATATCCTATCTGAGAAATACAAAGAACGCCTAGGCCTTGAAGCCCACGTTATCGAACCAGTTTCCATGACTCCATGGCGGCTGAAACCCCCCAGAGGTTTTGCGTATAGATATATTGCTCAACAACTATACCTCCCTTGAAGTTATCTCACTCGCCTAACGGGAGGTCTCGTCGATCTGGCGATGGCGATGGCCTCGTTTGGGCGGTTCATTGCGCACAAAACATGTCACCGAGTACTCGGCAGCATTGGGCCGGCATACCATAAGTCAAGCTCGGTTTCAGTGACTATACCCGCGTTGGGCTATGAGAAGACCGCTTCCAGTTTATTTAGAAAGGCACTTCCTAACGACAACCGAAAGCAACATGTCACGCTTCTGTTCTCAAAAAGCCTTAGGTGTTCAAGCTGCAGTCAGTCGATGATAGCTCTATTAGAACAGTAACTTCATTGCTTAATTATATATCACATCACCATCGACGTAAAGGTACAGCCCAGACATTACACCTCATGCCCACCCATAAACTTCATTCTCAACCCATTAGTTCGTTTTCCCATGACTTCAATGATTGAAGTATCTCGGCTCATCAAAGACGTGGTATCGGTGATCCCGCACGCCCTTGCCCCGGAACATGCCGGGGAACCTCCAGCCCGCCGGCACCTCCTCCTCCGTGACACGTCGGTTGCGCGTCTCGTCGTCTACCGCCTCGATCTGGAGCGACTCCTCCTTGGACTGCGGGATGACGAACTTGGCCACCTGCAGCTCCGTGTCGGTGATGGTGCTGCGGCTGACGCGCGCATAACCGATGCGCTTGAGTCCCTTGTAGAGGATGTACTCGCACCAACGGTCCCAATCGCTGGGGTCGACGTCGTGCATGCCGGAGGTGCTGCTGACGTACGTGTTGTAGTTTCCTTGGAGCGGCTTGGTGACGAGGTATGAGAGCAGGATGGATGGGTTCGTCGATTCGCCCATGAGTTTGGAGAGGTATTCGGTCTGCAGACGACGGTCCTCCGGGTCCTCCTCCTGTCCGGAGTGGAAGACGAAGACGTCGACCTGCTGGCCGTAGACATCGAGAGTCGCGGCGATTGCGGGAGCAAGCTCGCCGACGGGACTGGGCAGAAGGTGATGCGTCGACTTGAGAATGGGAAACTTGGAGAGGAGTGCGGAGCCCCAGGTATGTTTGTTGGGGCCCGGACCATAATCAACGTACATGCCGAGATCCTCGGCGAGGAACTGGGTCGTATCGCGATTGCCCATGATAATGCGCTGCAGGTCGGACTCAAGGAGTCCAACAACGTCCAGCTCCAGCTCCTTGATAAGATCGCGCATGCGGTACTCCGAGGACCACATGTCGTTGTCGAGGGAGAAGTGGATGGTCCAGATACCAGCCGTCAGGACGCGATCCTCGGGGTGGTACGGCTTGTAATCGTTGGTAGGGAATCGCATGAAGGCCGCAGCGAGGAAGATGACATTGACGAATGCGGCGGCGACTGTATGATACTTCTTGTGCTGGGAAGGAGACGAACGGCGGGGCTCGCGACGACGAGCCTGAGAAGAGGTCAGGTCGAAGACGCCGGCGCCGATCAGGAGGAAGGTGGTCATCATGACCCAATCGGTGTGCTCGCGCACGAGGGGTCCGCCGGGAACGAAAGCGTATGCGACGACCCACACGTGGAAGAGGACCATGATGTTGTAGATGAAAAACCCAAGACCAAACGTAGTTCCGGGGCTTCGCCTGGCCGCGTTGGAGAGGAAGGGAACAGTGAGGCCCATGAGGTAGAAGGCCGTCGCCAGCGCTCCGTAGTAGCCGAACCAGTGGTGGAATGAAGTGAGCACAGCGGCACCAATAGAGCCGATGCCGTAGGCAGTCCAAGAGCTCATGAGGCCTGGACGGTAGAGACCAACCAAAAGACCGGCAGTCATGGCCACGATGGTCATCCAGCCGTACGTGTTCGAGGTGGGTCCCCGGATCGGGTAGCCGTCCCAGACCCAGAGGATCATGGTGCTCGTATCGGACAGAAGAGAGTGGAGACCGAACCACAAACCGGCGAAACCAAAGGCCGCCAGGATGGACGAGCCGCCCTTTTGTGAGTCCTCAGAATAATCGTTGCGAGTAAGGGGTGCCTTTCTCGTGAAGCGCAGAGCCGCGATAACGGCAATGGCGAAACCGGTCGCGTTCCAGCCACCGTTGGCGGCATGCATGATGGGCCAAAGGGGGTTGTTGGTCCACCAAATGAACTTGGCGGTCGAAGAGAGGATGAGACCAATAGTCCATGCCAGAATCTTGGATTCGAGGCGGCTCTGGTGAGCTCGCTCAGAGTAGAGCGTCGCAGTCCATGCAAGGCAGGACGTGGCGACGGCAAATCCAACGGTGAACAGGCGGTATGCGGGGTCGAGAACGAGGTACGCCAGGAGGCCGACCAAAGAGATGAGGTGAACGGCACGGAGGTTGTTCACGACAAGCGAGCGAACGGCGCGGATGCCAAGGACGGCTGGCAGGATGGTGGACATGACAAAGGCCTCGTAGCCGGAGATACCCATGTGCCATAGCGGAAAGTACCACACCAATACACCAAGACTGGTGAGCATGGACCAGAAAACGAAGCCGTGGTAGACATCGGCGGCGGTGTCGAGAGCTTCGGACCAGGTGAAGCGGGCAGCGAAGACGCCGGCGGTGGCTTTCTCCTTTCTGGCGTGCGAGTCAGCTGTCTGTTCTGTCTGCATGGGTAAAGACAGTTTGAAGACGGGGGCAGAAGCTTACTCTTTCTCCAAGACAGCGGAGGGGACAGATGACCGGTTTTCACTATGTACGACTTTAGAATGCGCGCTCCTTAATGGTTCTATTTGGTCTGATGTACAGTATACACAAGACTATTTGGGGAGCCATTGCACGTACCCCTTGCTGAGACCCTTGACATCCTTAATCACAACTTCGAACGTGTTGAAGTCGAGGGCGGTTACGGCGTCGAAGGCGACGTCGAAGAGGATCAACGCCCATTCGAAAAAGGCGTAGATGGTGTAGGCTGGGCTCAAGGTTAGCTCACACGTCGCCTGCGGCCTAGATGGGCGAAACCTTACCTCCCGCGACGCGGTGGACCTTGTGCTGGATGAAGAAGTAGATCAAGGGCACGAGGGTACCGAAGAAGGAGTATGCGATCAGCTTCCGGTACTTGATGGCCTGGGGATTCGGCGGGCTCAGCAGAGTGCATCCAATGGTCCAGGGAAGAGATGCAACAATGTACGAGATCATGAAGATGTCATGCCAGTCGTGATCGTCGGTGGAGGTGACATAGGTGAAACCGCCGCACATGAAGGTGCGCAGGATGCCCATTGCGAAAGTAAACTTTGGCAGAGTCTGTCCCGGTCGTCTTGTCAGAAGATACCACAACCCGACGAGAGCGAACCGCGGGCCCGAGGTGATTGCGATGAACAGCATGAAGAAGGATCTCTCAGGATATCGGTCGCCAATTGTCGCGGAGACGGAGGGGAACCACTCGTCAGGGTATCCGTACCACTCATTCTGGACGATCTTGTGGTAGTGGAGCGAGACACCAACGATGAATGCGCTGATGAAGGCAGCTATCGAGAAAACAAGTCAGCTTCTTGCTGTCGTCGTCGCGTCGCACGATGCTGGGCCAATCGGGCGCGCATCGTCTCGTGAGCCCGCAACGGCCACATGACGATCGCGACAGGCGTGCGAGTCGCAGAGGTGCTTACTGTAAGCCACGGCAGTGTGCGACCAACTGACCCATTGGCCATTGAAGGTCAGCACGACGCCGCCGTTCTTGTCCTTGTACTTGGACGACATGTTCAACAGTTCCAGCAACGAAAAACAAAGAGAAAGAAGCTCATCCGGCAGATCCGGAAGCAGGAGGATGTCGGAGGATGGAGGGAAGGGAGAAAAAAAAGAGGATGGAGGGGAAGAATGGGGAAAGATTGTGGGAAAGTCGGGAATCAATCAAAACCGCGACCTAATTACCCATAGTAAACGGCCCTAGGAAAGGTAAAGTCGGGTTCATCAGGTACAGCCCGAGGCACCCAAGACCGGACTTTACCTTCTTTGATCTTTGCAAAAAGTATGCGACTCCAACAGCGAGTCTGAGTCTGCCTGGACTGGCGTGACGGAACCTGTCGGACCATGTAAACACGCCTGGGCGGGCCGCAGATCGAGGTGAATCGGCGCCTTCGTGACCAGTGCTTTTGCGACAGTGGAGCGACGCCCCTGTCGACGCAGGGAAGATGACAGCACCAGACCAGGCAAGGTCGCGAAAAGACAAGGGGGAGCTTCAGCCATCGACGAGGAACGCAGCCCGTGGGCTGCCTGCTTTGGGCTTAGCGTATCCGGGATCTTGGCGCAAGGCTGAACAGCTCCAGCCACAGCTGCACGAACCATTCAGAGTCCACAACGGTGGGCCTGTGCCACATTTGTTATCAGTGCTCCACTTCGTCGTTGGTTCTCCCCTTCAGCCTTGTCGACTTTTTTTTTTTTCCCCCATCCCGTCGTCCTGCACCAAATATCTTATTCGGAGTCGGTCCCTTCCATCCACGCGAGTCCTTGGCTGCCTCCAGGTGCCTTGACCAACTCTCGTCGCGGAGCACCCGTCCAGATACCAAAACCCTCGATCTATCAACATGGCCGTCGCTGAAAAGGCACGCTTCTACTTGGAGCGTTCCGTTCCCCAATTGCGCGAATGGGAGGAAAAGGAAATCTTCACAAAGGTATTTCCCCCATACCTACAATCAAACCCAACCCCTCTCGAAAAACAGCCCCCCTGTAGCCACCTTATCCAATCTGACACATTGCCCCAAAGGATGAAATTCGCACAATCGTCCAGAAGCGCAGCGACTTCGAACACCGCATCCTCGCCCCCCGCTCGAACCCCGACGACTTCATCGCCTATGCGAAATGGGAGCAATCCCTCGAGTCCCTCCGCGCGAAGCGCTGCAAGAGGATGAAGGTCGGACACGTCACGTCCCAGCACGCCAGCCAGGCTCGCGTCCTGGCCATCTACGAGCGGGCTGTCAACCGGCACCCGGGGAGGAAGGAACTCTGGCTCGAATACCTGAAGTACACCGCCGACGTCAAGGCCACGAAGCGCTGGCGGCGCACCATGGCCAGCGCCCTGCGCATGATGCCCACCGACCCCGACATGTGGATTTTCGCCGGCCGCCGCTCGGCTTCCAACGGAGACATGGGCGGCGCGAGAGGTTACTTCATGCGCGGATGCCGCTTCTGCACGTCTGAGGGCACGCTGTGGATCGAGTACGCGCGGTGTGAGATGGAGTGGCTGGCCAAGATGGAGGCCAAGAAGAGCGGCAAGAAGAAGGTCGAGCAGGAGAACCCTCTGGCCAGCGAGAAGATGGACGACGACGACGAGATCAAATTCAACGACGAGGACGAAGATGAGGACGACGACGAGGGATTCAAGCTGCCTGTGGCCAGCCAACCGAAGAAGGTCATGGACGCGGAGGAGCGCCAGACGCTCAAGAACAACCCCGCCTTGGACGGCGCCATACCCATTGCCATCTTCGACATTTCCAGGAAACAGCCCTTCTTCAACCCCGACGTCGCCGAGAGGTTCTTTGACATGTTCGCCATCTTCAGCAAGGTCTCGTCCCAGTCCAAGATTGTCATGCACGTCGTCGACGTCATGCGGGAGCAAGATGCCGCGCACCCCGCCACATGGAATTGCTACATTCGTCTGCCCCTCGTCGGTGTTAGCCCCGACACGCCCGAGTTCCCTCTGGGTCTCCGGGATGTTCTGGCCCGCCTCAGACAAGGTCTGGAGGAGACGTCTGACAAGGCGACGCTGCAGAAGAAGTCTCTGGTCTGGATCGAGCTGATCCTCCTCGTCCAGGACCTCGACGAGGGTATCAGAACCGTGTTGGAGCATACGAAGAATAAGTTGCAGTCATAGCTGCTGCCGATACGCGGCTATTAGTACATACAGGATGGGCGGTTATAAAAAAAGACGGAAAGAAAAGTGTTGTTTTTAAATGGCGCAAATGACGGGAATAGAAGCGGCCTTCGACGGGATTGTATCCGGTGTTCCGAATCCTTCATACCACTTGCTTGCAGAGTCAGCCTAAATGAACTTGTCAGAACAAAGCCTTCTTGTTTCGGGGTTTTCATGCCGCCGAATAGTTTGGGAACTTCTTGGAGTCCTCGACGGTCTTGTCCCACTCGTCGTCCGTATCCAGCTCCTTGGCCATGCGGATGACCTCGTCCCACTCCTCCGGCGTGACTTTGGTGACGCTCAGCCGAGCCAGCCTCAGCAGCTCCATGTTCTGCAGCGGACCCTTGCCGCGCGACTCCTTCAGCAGGCTGAGCGGCACGATGCGCGGGAACTTGTGCTCGATCTTGACGTGGACGAGGCTCCATTTGCTCCCGTCGTGCGGGGCGCTGGCGTCGTAGTAGGGGTTGTCATTAAGANGGGGGGGGGGGGGGGGGGGGGGGGGGGGCACGTACAATCTGGTGAGTGTTCCTTGACAATGCTCATGATGCCGACGACACCGGGCTCCTTGCAGTTCGAGTGGTAGAAGAAGGCCTTGTCTCCCTTGCGCATCCCCCGTAGGTTGTTGCGCGCGACGTAATTGCGAATCCCTGCTGGCGTCAGTCACTGGTGGGCATGCGGAGCGCGGCTTGAGGGCCTTTACCTTCCCATCCCTCGGGTTTCTTCTTGGCCGCCAGGTCGTCAATCGAGAACTTGATCTCGTATCCGTCTTCGATGCGCACATCCGGCTCGGACTTCATGAGCCAGTAGTGCGTCGCGGGCGGGTCCCTGCGCTCGGCGTCGGGGTTGACGTCGGGAACGGGGCCGTCACGCAGGGCCTTGAGCTCGTCCTTGGTCTTCTTGGGCGGCGTCTCCTTCTTCCCTGCAGCGGGTTTCTAGAGACAGTGATGAGTGAGACTTTCGGTGCAAGGCATATCGGGAAGCCCGTCTCACCTTGGCCTTCTTCGCAGGCCTTTGACTGGGTTCATCCTCCTCGACCTTGGTCTTGGCATCTTTCTCCTCGTCGTTGACTGCTTTCCTCTTGCGTCCTCCCGTAGCGTCTGTCCCAGTCTTTACTGGTTTACCATTCCCATTAGAAGCTGCTTTGGTATCGCTTTTATTGCTTTTCTGTGATGGCTTCTTGTCGTCTTGCGCAGGCGCAGCATTTAGGCGCGCCGACGACCGAAGGCTCCGGGTGGTGGCGGGCATGATGAGCCGAGGTCCCGGGGCTTTAAGGTCTATATATGAAGCCAAGTGAGCACCAAGAATTTCGACCTAAAAAGTTGCGCAATTTGGTCAATTGAGAAGCCGTCTTTCCACAATGCCGGCGTTACCTCGCTTGAGGTTTCTTCGTGGACGCGAAGCGCATGTTGGGGCGCACAGTGTCGTCCGTGTGCGACATTGTAACATGCACGGTCCACCTTGATCACGTAATCCGTCGAAGACGCTGTCCAAGAACAAACAGGACAATTTCGTCCTCGCCAATGCCATCCGTCCGTCAAACAACATGCCCATCTCCTAGAGACACATAGCGCAAAGCTTTCTGAGACTTTGCTTGATCCTCCATTTGAGGACACTATCAAACTCCGCTTGACCATGTAGCAAGATACTCCTCATCAGAACCGGCATTCGTTTGCGAGACTCCGAACTGGATGTATGCCAGATACCTGGACGACAGAGTGGCAGAGTGGCTTGGGAAAGGCACATCAGCCAAATCGGCGGATCATGTGGTAAGGGAATGGGCATGCTGCTCATCTGAACCTCTAGCGTACTTCGACAGCTATACATACATCGTTGTGGCTCCGCCGGCCGGATCTCTCGCTACAGCCTTCTACCTCGAATGCGATGTGGAGGTAGCAATAGTCACTCTAACCGCCAATCTCCTGGTATTACGTAGTAAAGCCCTTCCTGATATAATGCAACACATACCGTAACCAAATGTCTGTTACCATAGGGTTCGGCGAAAGCATCTCCTCAATACTTGGCTCTACAGTGTGTCCTTGTGTCTCGGTCAGTAAATCTGTCTTTGGCTTTGTGCAACACAGCAAGTACATGTGCGCGGGCATCTAGGTACGACCGGAACCATGACACAAAGTGTTTCTATCAAAGTCAAGTGTATTTCTCACGCCACATGCGGCGCGGTATTGTTGAGATGGGATGAGCCGATAGTGTCACATTAAATACAAGTTCGTTTCGACGAAGCTCATCCGGATCGTCACAAAAGCACTCTGCCACAGCTCCCGTCGCCTTTTGAAAAGTCATACCAATTTCCATCATCAGTCTCTTTCTACCTGGTCTTACACCCCTCAATGTCCTTCTATGTCGTCACAGGAAGAGAAGTCCTTTGGATGTTTCGGCCATGGCGCCGGCATCTTGCGGCGCTCGATGTCTCCCTTGTTCGAGTACATGCGACCGATCTTCTCTCTCGCCTCGTCCGTCGCGCTTATGAAGAGGCCCCATTGTGCGACCTGCCGCTGCATGTGTTCGCTAAGGAGGTCACCGGCCGGGGTATCCCACTCGTCCCAGTCTTTGCCGTCCAGCAAGTTCCAGAGTTCCTCGGGCATGTATACGGAACCAAAATGATTCAGTTGGGGTTCCTTATCCGGTCGCAGGTAGTTCCTGTACCACCGGCCGAACCGCGGCGCACCGCGGAAGAGGCCTGCGTTGTCGAGAAAGCGCTTCAGCTCCGCGTTCTCCACCGCCAGGCGCCGCTCGACCTGCTCCCGGTAGTGCGGATTTGTGCTCTGGGTCGCGGCCTCCCATTGAAGTCGAGACGGTCTCGTGTCGGGATGCAACTCGTCGAAGAGCGTGTTGTAGTTCGCCGCGATGCAGGCAAGGACGACCTGGTTCTTGAAATCAGGGCGTCGCCATGCGAGTTCCCGCAGCGTGTCTTCGTGCGGCCAGTTGGGCCACCAGAAAAATTCGGGCAGGTGGTCGTCTTTGGTATCGCTGTCGATGCGGGACAAGTCATTGTTCATGATGAAACGCGCGTGGACGGCCTGGCGGATGAGATGATTCTCGTCCCAGTCAGGGAAGAGTTCGTCCAGGTTTATATCCAACCACCTCGCAAAAGGCGTGTGATGATAGGCGCCACGGATGACTGCCGAAATCTCGTTAGAGACGGGCTTCGGGCGTCTCAGTCGTGAGTAGCGGTCAATGTTGCCGTCCCATGCAGCCGAGAGGATCAAAACGTCCTTGTTCACGGCCGGAAGATCAGGGGGCAACGGATTGTACAAGAGGTGGACGAACTCCTTCCCGATGTCGCTTACATTGCTGGGAGGACTCGGACCGCCTGTGTCGACGTCATTGTCCTCTTGAATGTCGAACCAATAATTGTCTGGTTGCGTGTACAACGTTTCTCGAATCTCGAAGAAGTTATAGTCCTCGTCGCCAGGCGACAGGGTTTCTTGGAGAATCTTGGGGTTTGTCCTGCGTGGTTTGAGCATTGAGCGAACAGCGGCGTCGCCGTTGAGGCAGGCTCCGGCTTTTGGGCTCTCGAGGTTAACAGTCCGTGTGTAGTCGTCCATCACGGCATACCTCACGGCTTGTCTGGTGATGGATTCGAACAGAGCGGTGTTTCCGCTATCCCGGGCTTCTTCTGCGATGGACACGTCTGGCAATAAATCGAGCTCGTCATAGAGTTTGTTGTAACCCGCAGCCGCGCATGCCCGTCCGACATGATACCGTAAGTCAGGGTATCGTCGAGCAAGCTCCCGATAGGTCTCCTCCTTGGCAAGATCGGGATGCCATATGCAGTACGGTTTCACTACGTCAGTTGGCATTTCCGGGATGGTATTACTCATGATGAGGCGGGCGTTACAGGCCCTCGCGAAGCGCTCTCTGCCTTTTTCTGAGCAAAGCTTGGTTATTTCTGGTATTCTGGAGTATTTTTCATGATGTCGAATGCCATGAATGACACAGAGCTCTGCTGTGCCCCTTAGATCCTGCGGCACTTCTTCTCCGTGGAAGGCAGCCACCTTTTGCCTTTGCCTCTCCTCTCTGATCTCCTGCTCGTCTCGCTTCTGCTGTTTCCACTTGTTGTATTCAGCAACCTTTGGGTCTTCAAACTGCGTCAATGCAAGGCTTGCGTTTTGTGTTGAAGTAGAAATTCGAGGACGATTCCAGAGATTGAGCGTAGAACCCCATCGTCCGAAGGAGGGGATGACTGTGGCGACGGAAAATGCTTCTCGGCGGCCGTAGTTCAGGAAATATGGGAACCTAGCGGCGCTTCTTTTTTGGCCGATTTCAGCTTGTCTGCAGGATGTCGGTGTCGTGCGGCGAGCATATCTCAACAGAGTGTATCGCTGAAAGATTGAGAAAGACATTTAACCTGCTGTAGGCTCTGGACTGGGGCAGGTAGAAAAACGATACTTTCACCGATCCAGAAGATGGCCCCGAAAGACTAAATGGAACATTCAATTGGTATAAAAAGGCTTGTCTCCAGTGGAGGACGTTCAGGATCCCAGGAGACTGCGATGAGGCAGCCTCTTGAATGTAACAGATGAAGGAACCCATCGATAGATAATACTCACCGGCAGACGCCGGCCTCATAGGATCAAAACGTCGTCGCAGTTCTGGAGGGGTCCTGCCGGAAATTGGGAGCCGGGATCCCTGAGCCAAGTCAGAAGGTCCTTTGACCGCGATGGAGTATCTCGCAGGGGTTATGCCCGGAACGTTGCCGACCCCTGATCTGCTCAAAGCTTGCAAGTCTCTCAGGCAGCAGGGTAGATTCGCACCAACAAAAAACATACGAACCGCAACAACGACGTTGAGTGTAGAGCGTAACCGGAGTACTAGTTAAGTAAGTGGTGCGACTGAGAGCGATCAAATGCCCGACTTGATAGCCGTACATACGCGCACATAAGGCCGCTCATACCTTTCACGAGCATTATCGCACGTTGCAGGCCTTGCCGATGGCGTAGCCTTGATTCAAATACCTCTGCGAGTATATCTAGTCTATTGAACTCTGACCCGTTCATGCAGGCGACGCAACAGAAACAGAGGCAGTCACGTAACACACCATTTGGAGCCTATTCAGCTGACTCCAACGCCTCTGTTGCTGGTGGATATACGTTGTCGAGAGGTGCAACCACCACCTCTGAATTCACCACCACATCCTAGCTCACGCAGCCTGGTCGATGTAACCATTCCGTGAAGCAACCCGAATGGGCAGCCTCGAGTGAGAGATCCTTGCCGACGCAACCGACATCACTATGCTAGGGCATGACAAAGTCGTAAGGCGCTTCCCAACCCCACTTCTCCGGATGCGCCCGAGCGAGATTGGACATTGCCTATGGCGGTGGGTTTGGAGATGCTTAGCTCCTCAGTGCAAGGTTCTTCGTCATTCCGCCCAGGGGTCTCTGACTGCTGCGACTGAGTCGAAGAAGCTTACCCTTGTGCTCATTGCTGGACGATTGTTGCCTGATGATGTTGGACGTAACTCTTAGGCACTTTATTTGGAGAACACCTGCCTGATGTGCGTGTGTAGTCCGAAGCTCTAGTCCTGACCCGCAAGTCTCGATCGAACCAGCATCACGTCCATGGACTGCTGCCCTGGTTTCGCGAACCCTGGTAACGTGACCGCCTCGAGCTCTGTGGAGAGATTTCGCAACGGCGAAAAGATGAGGATTCCAAGGGTCACCCAGCAATACAATCGGTAGCCCGGGTAGTGTCATCCTGCTAGTCGCGTGGACCCGTCATAGAGAGTTGCATGCAAGCGTTCCATTTGCGACGAATTCGATATCGTGTTAGGACACGACGGCAGAAACTTTAGAAATGACAATCGAGGTCAGCATAGGGTGAAAGCAGAAAGGAAAATTTCCTGAGGGCTCAAATTGAAAAGGTTGCCTTTACGACTTACCCATTGGAACAAATAGATGCGTTTTTACCTGTTCCATACTACAGTCCAGTCATCAGCAAGTCTGTTCAGAAGTGCTTTGAAGACTCTCTTTCACCAAGTGGAAACAGCCACTTCAACGAGTTGCACTTTGGCAACCAAAGCGGAGGGCGTCGACGAAGATTACAAGCGAGAATCGACACTGTCCGCGAATAATGTCGCTATGGGGGTTATTTAGGAGGCGGATTCCATTGACGACGAGCATTACCTGTAACCATTAGACCAATTTGGAACCGTGTGCCAGTTACCTTTGAGTGAAAAGCAGACATCATGATTTTGGAGACGTCTAGACGATCGTACGTTGGCAACCTGGAAATTCGGTGCTCTGCCTTCAGGTGATACGATCTGTTGACTCGGTCTTGTCCGCGCAGTTGGATAGTTATGGTTGGTATCCTGGCGATGCTGCTGCACGATCATGTGAGTACATGCTAACCAGTGAGATCGATTTTGAGGTGAATGGTGTGGAAAGCGCACTCCTTATGAATGTATGTTTGCTTCATCTAGCAACAGAGTTCCGGCCAGCGCAGATCATCCCTGTGGTCCGGACTGAACACACATGTGGTACTTGTGTAGTCTGCAGAGTGACTGAAAAATAGTTAAGAGCCCCTACAAGAATAACAGAAAAACCATGACCTAAAAAAATGCTGTGGGTGAACACCAACACTCTCAATAATCGATACCCGTTTCGTCTCCATTCCGGACATTTCTCGATGAGACACTAACAGAGGCGGCCTTGGGAGGTTAAAAATGAGAAGTCGCTAATCTCTTAGGTTCTGTTAGCCTCCAAGTCCGTCTGATCTTGGCTTCACCGCGTGCATTGGCTTCGTAACCAACAGCTTGGTTCCAGTCGCCAGTGACTGAACCACTGATTCGCTGGATACTTTATCGTAAATCATCGTAAGAGCACGGGCAAGCGTCGGCACGACGGCTGGGAGTCCGACTGTTCTCCAGGCGCGAAGTAAACAAGACTCGGACCCCTGGCCAAAGCATTCTACTGGGGCGGAGATTATTCCTACCAATGACATAAGCACGCTGATTTCTCCAACCAATGAGGAGACAATGGTGACATGAGAGAGCTCGTTCCAGACATGATGGTTGTAAGTCGCGCGTAGGAGCTGGGAATCCCTCCTCTTGGAACATCCCTGTTCAAGCCTCTTGCTCTCTTTCTGGTCGCTCACTGCTGGACAGCACCTTCTTGCCCTGCACAAGGCATTGTATGACTGTGAAGTCTCAGTATCTGACGGTCCTTGATACAGAAGGACTTGGCCTAGCATGTCAAACCACCCGCTTCCGCCAGAGTCAAGCGTCCCGCGACTACGACCAATTCTTCCCGCGGAACCGGGCAGTGGGACGTCTACTGCTCCCCGAGGCCCATCGACTTGGAGAGCACTCCCGCCCCGGAAGAGGTCATTGACCACGGCAGCATGCGAAGCCTGTCGAAAGCGAAAGTCAAAGGTCGGGTGACCAGCCTACAAGGAGTACGAGAATTGGTACGGTTATTGATACAACGGCGCAGTGCAATGCAGAACGGCCGACGTGCGGTGCTTGTAAATTCCGGTCCACGGAGTGCGTCTATGCCACTGCCGCGGTAGACGAGACGCATTCGCAAGCGCTCAGACGAAAGTTGTCCGAATCGAACACGCACAAGACGTCCTCCCAGCGGATCTACGAACTGATACAATCTCGGTCCCAGGCGGAAGCCGACGAAATCGTCAGGCGGATACGGGGCGGCGCGGATTCTGAATCCGTCCTTCGCTACGTGGAGGATGGCGACCTCCTCTTGCAGGTCGCCCTGGCCCCCGAGACGCGGTTTCGCTACAAATTTCCCTTCAGACAGGATATGCCCGCATCCCTGCAAGGTCCGGACAACCCTTACCTCGATTCGTTAATATACGAATGGACCTTCAGCTCTGGTTCGCCGCCTCGGATGAACAGACACTCTCCTGGCAGCGGAGCAGTCGAACACCAAGCTGCCTATGTCAAACCGTACCAGGCGGCAGACTTCGTAGACGCCCAGCTCAATAGAGCCAAGCCGTCCGATTGGACCACAGTCTGCGCGAATGACGACTTGATGCGGAAGCTCCTGTCGGCGTACTTCATGCACGAATATCCATGGCTCACGTTCTTCCACAAAGACTATTTCCTAGCGGATATGGCAGCGAATCGCCATCGTTTCTGCTCCTCTCTTCTCGTGAACGCGCTCCTTGCCTACGCATGCGTAAGTCCCCGCTTCGAAATGCGAGAAGATACACCGCTAAGCTCTCGACACAGCGTTGCTATCGTGGCCTTCCCAAACGCCACGAATACTGGAATCCGCACACCCTCGGATACCAGTTCTTTGCAGAAGCCGCACGGCTCTGGCAGCTGGAGGCAGGAAAGAGCAGGCTAACTACAGTACAGGCGGGTCCGCTGCTCACCGTCGTAGTAAACGGGAACGGGATGGACAAGATAGGCTGGGCCTATACGATGCAGTCGGTGGTTATGGCCCGAGATCTTCAACTGTTCAATGCTGTAGAGGTAAAGAGCAGAAAGCAGCGCAACGTGCGGAACTTCACAGCATGGGCGTTGTTCAGCTGGCAGAGGTATGTGGAGAGGCCGAACTGTTGTACTTTTCTTTTCTCCTTCGCCTTTCTCCTTCTCTTCCTCGACTGACAGAGACAGCCTGCATTCCTACCTTCTCTTTGATGCGCCGTTAATCAAAAGCCCGCCCGAGGTTCCGCTGCCGGATCCGATCCTGGACCCTGGATGGTACGGGGAGGTCTGGCTGAAGTATCCCCTGAGCCAGAGGCTGTATCCAACTCATTTTGGTCTGCTGTGCAAGGCGAAGACCGAGTTTCGAGTAATCATGAACGATATCTGCATCCAGTGTTTCGGGGCTGAGGAGGACTCGTCGTCTAAGCTCACACTGCAACAGGCGAAAGACTTTCATGAGCGCCTAGAAAGCTGGTACAACAAACTTCCAGTCCCCCTCACAGCCGGCAACATTGTGCTCCCAAGTCATCTCATGCTTCAGTAAGTCTACGCCAAGCGTTGTATGATTATGAACCATCCGAGTGGAGTATTCGAAATTCGACACTGCCTGTTCCTGTTTGTCGAATTTGTTGCTGCCCAATTTTTTTTTTTTCCTTCTACTTTTTCGTTTATTTTTTTTCCTTTTCTTTTTTCTTCGTTTTTCTTTTTCCCTTGTGATGACGTTATTCTAACCAAAGCACAAAGCATGCACTACCACACAGTTTTGATGAATCTCTATGAACCATTCGTTGCTCTCGAGCCGGTTAGGGAAGTTGCCAATCTTGCGAGCAAGCGTTTCGAAACAATCATTCGCCTGTATTACCTGCGGCACGGTTTCGAAGGCACCGATTTAACGTTGATCATCTTTCTCAGCATTCTGGGTTTTACAAGCATCAACAAAATCGACCGCGGCTCCGAATCTTCCGGCCTGGATGCAACCCGCTCGACCCTTTTCCTCTCGGCAAAAGGCCTTCGAGATCAAGGGCACGTCCAGTACCTGTCCAACGTGGTCCTTCGCGTCCTCAAGGGGAAGATGAGGCCCGAGGAGCTCGACCTGC
Organism: Colletotrichum chlorophyti; assembly: GCA_001937105.1. Classification (NCBI taxonomy): domain Eukaryota; kingdom Fungi; phylum Ascomycota; class Sordariomycetes; order Glomerellales; family Glomerellaceae; genus Colletotrichum; species Colletotrichum chlorophyti. The sequence continues at coordinate 315,374 of MPGH01000067.1, read as the reverse complement.
TCGATCAGATGGCAGAGTTGAGAGACGTCCAGGACGAGGTGCCTCAGGTTGCTGTACAAGGCCGCTGGCCACCAACGATTGTCAACATCACCGACAATCCAGAGGCGCAAAGGCTTAATGAGTTGGCCAAGCAATATATGAATATGAACCTTGACTCGGAGAGTGACTGCGTGTCCGATGAGTCTCCGGCGGCGGGCTGATGCGACTACTTAAGCTCCATGATACTACGCGATACTCTGCTGTTTTGGAGACCGCATCCTGACCATCATTGGGGGGCATGCCCGAAGATCAACCTGGGTTGCAAATGCGCCTGGGGGGGTATGCGCAGTTCCTGTCAACGACAAGACTGACCTTGGAGTTGATTTGCCGCGTCCTCTCGTAACGTTGAACGGATCAGGAGCCTTGTACGTGTTTCTGTGTACGTACATGTAGTATCCCGATAGACGCAGATGACGAATGGGCAAATTGCCTTACGAGGATTACCGTACACGTCGTAGCCCCGTTCTTCCATGGCCGCGGCGATGAAGTTGGCCAGCGTTCCTCTTGTAAGCGCTAGCGGTATGAGATATGCCACAGATAACTGGACGAAGCGGAACTCCGGTTAGTGAGGGCCGACGTCGATGACCTGCCTGTTTCGAACATGAATGATGAGCGCAGACATCTTCAAGAGCACGATAGCTATGTGACCCAAGTAGTGAGCTGAAGCTCTCTTGGTAGTTCCACGTCTTTGTATTGCATCCAACACCTGTAACCTGGGCGAGTATGGAAAAACAAGGCGAAACCAATGCCCGTCTCGCGCACAGATTCCTAGACAGGAAGGCAAAAAAAAAAAAAAAAAACCAAAAAAAAATAGAAGGGAAAGGGTAGAAGAGTGAAGGTGGGACGAGAAATAACAACGTCCCAGTGTCGTCATTGATCAATCTGACAGATCGCCCTGCAGCAAACCGGCACAAGAGCCAACAGCAAACCTCGGGCCGCCGCCAAACGAGCGCGGATTGCAGAGCGGAATTCCCAGCGCTTCGCCGCAGACGGAACTCCATTTGTAGCCGAACGGCCGGTCTCCAGCATAACTGAGCCAGGCTCGCTCGTCATTCGTCTGGCACATGTTCTTCTCCAAAAATTTTTCAATATTCCCCCCCATGCAAGCCGGTGTACGCACTATATCCCTGGCTTGCTGTTACTAAGATGCAACGTGCGGTGGGAATTCGTGTGTAATCAACCCGTCTCTCGTTGGCTCACATGTCCAGACACGAAACGGAGATGCGGGGGAAGCGACATGGATGCGCGATGGAACGGGCACGAGAGGAGAGAAGAAAAGAGGAGATGAATATGCTACCATAGTATATAGCACGATTTGTGGAAATGTTGGGGTAATGTGATGGTTAGATGCGGGCAAACGGCAACCAAGGGGGGGAGCCTGAGTCTGGGGTAGACCCCCGTCTTCCCCCCATCCACACACACCCCCGCCGCGATTAGCCGCATTGGACGCCCTCGAGGGTGGAGGGGGGAATTCCCAAGCTCCCCCGGAAGGGGAAGGTTGGTGTTCCCTTTCAGCCCGCAGAGATAAAGAATGCGACCGACGGTGACACGCCCTGCGAGGCACGGCACGCCCACGTAACTCGGATTCCTCGTCGGTCCTTGCGGGCGTGGAGACGGTGGGAACGTCAGCGCTCCCCCCTCCTCGTGCTGGACCGCGGGAAGCCGAAGCGTCTGTTCCTCGCTGCGTGGAGATGAGACGGTGCGTGACAATAAGAGAGAAATTGGCCCGCCGGGACCGATGGGAACAATGGTTTCGAGAAGGGGTGCCGCGTTTTTGTAGAAAGTAGAGCCCGCTGCAGTCGACACATTGGACACGGTTTACTCGTTTGTTCGCTTCACGGTTCTTTCTCTTTGCATCTCGGAACCTGCCATCCCTATCCCTCGAACCTTGCGGCTCCCATAGTTCTACAACTGGATACACGTCGCGAATACGAGCAGCAAACAGGAAAAAGAAGAATAGAAAGAAATGGCGCCGGATACTAGCCATGTCTGGCTCTGGCTGGGCCTCGCTGCCGTGGGAGGCGTGATATACGTGAGTATCACCGACGTCTTCGTCGAACCATCGATCGAGGACGGGGCATCAAGCGACACGACTTCTGACGAGAGACAATAAACCAGGTCGCCGGCATCGTCGTCTACCGCATCTTCTTCCACCCTCTGGCCAAGTACCCGGGCCCCTTCCTGGCAAAGATCACCGATGGCTACCAACTCTACCACGCCTGGAAGGGCGACCGCCATCTCGACTTTTACCGTCTGCACAACAAATACGGTGCGAACCTACCACCATTTTGGAGCCCCCCGTAAACCCGGGGAAGGGGTCCATCATCATCAGAGGGACACACCCAAGCTGACAGAAGACGCTGCAGGCAAAACCGTCCGTTTCGGGCCAAACTCCCTCTCCTTCAACTCGGCCACCTCCCTCAAGGAGATCTACGGCTTCCGCTCCAACGTCCGCAAGGCCGAGTTCTACAACGCCTTCGTCCACCCGGCCCCCAACACCCACAACGCCCGCGACAAGGACGTCCACGCCCGCAAGCGCCGCGTCCTCTCCCACGGCTTCTCCGACAGCGCCATGAAGGAGATGGAGCGCTACATCATCGCCAACGTGCGCTCCTTCACCACCGAGATCGGCCGCGGCGCCTCCCCCGACACCAAGGGCTGGTCCCAGCCCAAGAACATGGCCGACTGGTGCAACTACCTCGCCATGGACATCCTCGGCGACCTGTCCTTCGGCAAGGCCTTCCACATGCTCGAGGCCCCGGACAACCGCTTCGCGCTGGACCTGATTGCCGCGGCGACCAAGAGGCATCTGCTGGTGAGTTCTAAAACTGCCTCGCTGGCGCTGGACTGATCCGATGACGCTAACGCGATGTAAAAAAGTGCGGCACCATGCCCATCGTCGACAAGCTCAAGCTCGACAAGCTCTTGTTCCCCACCATCGCCGCTGGCCGCGCGAGGTACATGGCCTACAGCAAGGCGCAGCTGACGGAGCGCACCAAGCTGGGTGAAGACACGGACCGTCGCGACTTCTTCTACTACCTCCTCAAGGCGCGCGACCCGGAGACGGGACAGGGCTTCTCGACGCCCGAGCTCTGGGGCGAGTCCAACCTTCTGTGAGTATTCTCCCTCCTCCCCAGATGATGATGTCAAAGACGGAAAAAAAAAAAAAAGGAAAGGAGAAAGAGAGACAGAAAAGGGGGGAAAGAAGAGAAGAAAAGAGAAGAGAAGAAAAGAAAAGAAAAGAAAAGAAAAGAAAAGAAAAGAAAAGAAAAGAAAACTAACCACACCCAGCATCATCGCCGGCTCCGACACCACCTCGACCGCCATGGCCGCCACCATCTTCTACCTCGTCCGCAACCCGGCCGCCCTCCGGAAGGCGACCGAGGAGGTCCGCGCAAAGTTCGCCGACGTCGAGGAGATCCGCCAGGGCGCGACGCTCAACTCGTGCGCCTACCTCCGCGCCTGCATCGACGAGGCGATGCGCCTCTCTCCCTCCGTCGGCGGCCTCCTCCCGCGCGAGGTCCTCGCGGGCGGCATGACCATCGACGGCGCCTTGGTCCCCGCCGGCACCGTCGTCGGCACCCCGCACTACACCATCCACCACAACGAGGCCTACTACCCGTCCGCCTACTCGTACGTGCCCGAGCGCTGGATGACGGGCGCCGTGAACCCCCTCACCGGCAGGCAGACCACCGAGGAGGACGCCGCGAGGGCCCAGAGCGCCTTCTGCCCCTTCTCCATCGGCGCGAGGGGCTGCATCGGCAAGGGGCTCGCGTACGCCGAGATGTCGACCGCGATCGCGCGCACGCTGTTCCTGTACGACATGCGCAAGGCCGTCGGCGTCGTCGACCCGGCCGAGGGACGCGCCGATCTCGAGGAGGGACGGCGGCGGACGTCCGAGTTCCAGTTGTACGATACTTTTACGAGTATGAAGGACGGGCCCCTCGTGGAATTCAGGGCGAGGCAGTAAGGGAGGAGTTACCCCCAAAAACGGGCTGGCGGTGGCTTTCAGAGATGGGACGACGGGGGGAAAATTGGAACGAGTGAATGAGTTTAGAAGCCCTTCACCGACGTGCGTCCATCCCCAGGGAGGGATGAGAGTTGCAGACGAGACTGGAAAATAGGGCGCGCCTCTCGGAAACCGGGTAATGAAGCGTGCATGAAGCTGTCGTCATTGAAGCCTGACAGGTCATGTTGCACATGTCAAAAGAATAAGCGTAGCGTACAATAGTAGCACCCCCAGCCAGCCTGGATCCCCCCAAAAAATAGAACCAGACCGTAAGAAGAAATATGAACATTGCCCGTTCCAAGGTTTTTTCTGAGAGCGAATTGAGTGGAACATGACACTACCTACGCCTGAAGGAGAACTTCGTACGAATCTTTGTCCGTCCGAACTTGCGCACCACTCAGAGGCCTCGAATGGCTTCCCCCAAACCCCCTGGGCTGCCACTTTCGGCTCTTGATCGGCAGCGGGCAATTCCCTGTCAGGAACAGGCGTCCCCGCTGCCGTACGCATTCTAGTCAGTTTCTATTGCAGCTTTCCCCCCTTCCAACTACATAGAGCTACGGTATAACACTATTCGCGGGGATCACGGAGCCGCTCATTACCGCCTCTCCACTCCCATCGTAACGTCAAACCACCACCGCCCGCATCTGGTGATGGCACGACCGAGAACGACACCGCCAGCTGACACTAGACGCTCTCGGCAGGGAGCCCCCGATTGTGGGGGAACGGTAAACTGGGATCATCGTCGGCAGATTAGAGAGAGAGACAATGCGGGGGCGGGACGACACGCAGATGAGTCGATCGCAGTGAGCCCGACGCAACCTTGTCGATGTTCCTGGCTACCTCATCGCCTGACGTCCACAAAGGAGCTGTGATCCCTCGTCTTCTCGGGGGAAAGCCGCCCCCGAGATGATTCAACTTTGCTCGTTGGGCACAGCCCGCATGGGCCGAGAGAAGCTGGGTGACGCCCGAGAGATGCCCCGCTGCAGACTGGCACATGGTTGAAGACCAGGTAGTCATGGCATCGGCGGCCGTGGACTCAAGGAACCGCGGTTGAAAGGCCACCTGGTGCCAATGCTTCGTGATGTCAGCGTCGGTTCCTGGGGTAGTCGCACTTCCCGCTTTCGGTCCGTGGATGACAGAAGTTTGTTCAGTGGACGGGCACCATTGAGGCGATATAAAAAGGCTGGCGAGGGGCCGCGGGATAGTCCCCGCCCTCGCATTGAGTTCCGCGTTCAACCTTCACGAACGCGTCTTTGTCTTACGTCCTAGACGTTCCCTACGACACAATGAAGTTTCTCGCTTCTTTTCTGGCCGTTGCCGGCTCCGTCGCGCCTCTTTGCGCAGCCCTCCCTCAAGCCAGACAGGCTAGCTGGCCCAACGGCCCCCTGGTTGTCAACGGTCGCTGGGCGCAGGATGCCTCCGGCAACAACGTCAACTTCGCCGGCACCAACTGGCCCGGTCATGGTGAGGTCATGGTTCCCGAGGGACTGCAGTTCCGCTCGGTCGAGCAGGTCGTCTCCAAGATCAAGAGCATCGGCATGAACGCCATCCGCCTGACCTACGCCATCGAGCTGGTCGACCAGATCTACGCCAACGACGGCAAGGACGTCGACCTCAAGACCGCCTTCGTCGAGGGCTTGGGCGAGGCCAACGGCACCGCCGTCCTCGCGCAGGTCCTGGCCAACAACCCGTCCTTCACTGAGAAGACGACTCGTCTGGAGGTGAGCCGGTTTCTTTGAAAATGCCGTTGTGCAGGCTGCTGACCGAGAGCCCCCCCAGGTATACGACGCCATCGCCGCAGAGTGCGCCAAGCAGGAGATTTACATCCTCCTCGATAACCACATGTCCAAGGGCAAGTGGTGCTGCTCCGGCAACGACGGTAACACCTGGTGGGGAGACCGCGAGTTTGACGCCGCCAACTGGGTGCGCGGCCTCGCCTACATGGCCAACCACGTAAGTGTTGCCAGTACTGGTTCCTCTTACCACCACAATGGGTCACTGACAAGGAATAGGGCAAATCGTGGCCAGCGCTCGTCGCCGTCTCCCTCCGAAACGAACTCCGCGAGGCCACCGACAACCCGGACCTCGTGGCCGCCTCCTACCACTGGCAGGACTGGTACAAGTACATCCAGCAGGGCACCGACGCCATCAACGCCGCCAACCCGGACGTGCTCATCTACCTCTCGGGTCTCAACTACGACACGACGGTGGCGCCCGTGTTCCGCGGCACGGCGCTGAGCCCCGGCAACGGAACCTTCAACCTGGCCGACTTCGAGGGCTACCAGAACAAGCTCGTCCTCGAGATCCACAACTACGAGGGCGGCATCGGCAGCTGCGACTCCCTGCGGTACAACCTGTACACCAAGGGGTTCCAGGCCATGAACGAGTCGGACGCGGCGACGGTCAACGTCTTCCCCGTGGCGCTGACCGAGTTCGGCTTCAACATGAACGACAACACCTACCTCAACACGTACTCGACCTGTCTCAGCGAGTACCTGCCCGAGGCCAAGGCCAGCTGGTTCATCTGGGTTCTTGTCGGAAGCTACTACACGCGCCAGGGCACGCAGAACTTTGACGAGTCTTGGGGCCTGTTGAAGGCCGACTGGTCCGACTGGAGGAACCCCAAGTACGTGGAGGAGCAGTTGAAGCCCATGATTGCTGGGACACTTGCGTAAGCAGCCGTGGGGGGGGCTGGGTTTTGCGATTTGGAACGCGAGGAATGGCCATCAACAGGAGCAGAAGCTCAATGTAAATAGAACGAGTATAACTCGAACCTTTAATTTGTTGAAACAAATCCAGTCCGCAGGAAGTTGTTCCCGGGTTGCGTTAAGCATACCTAATGTAGAATCGTCTGGTTTTGAGCGCGCATGGGTGATGCCAATTATGCTGTTCGACAGTGTTACTAGAATATACATATACTGTAGGATCAAGAATGGAGTGAATCACGGGTGAATGACATGGAAAAAATACCATGCATAATAAGCCAGCCGTTGGTTGCTACAGTACCTTTGGGAGAGGGATAGGAAACACAGTGTGTTAGGCTGGAATCGAGGATCCGCACTGTGAGAGCCTCTAATTGGCCGACTTGAACACGCTAGCGCCCAGCTGCAGGCAAGGCTGAGAAAGGCTGAAGACGATTTCTTTCTCTACACCCAATCTGCGGTCCCTTGCGACATCCAACACGGTCGCCATCTCTTTACCAACCAAGTCTCTGGTCTATCAGAGCTACGATCGATCCGACATGACATAGAAGCTGCCGACTCGCACCATCCCAGCGCCGCAAACCGCACCCCAACATTCAAAATGGTCATCTGCAAGTTCTACGAGGCGGGGAACTGCAGGTATGGACGTACGTTTCTGCCAGACGCGTCGCTCTTTATCGATCTCGGCGAAACGGATTCCCGTGGAAGACTAGGCTAACTGCTGGGGCCGCAGAGAACTGCCGATTTGAGCACCCCAGAACGCAGTCCAACAATCGCTTCGCTGCCTTTGGCGCAAACTCTGGAGGAGGATTCAGCCGCGGCGGAAATGATGGTTCGTTTAACGACGCTCCCTGGGACGACGAAATACACAAAGTGCTCACATGGTCCCAGCGCTGCCATACTCGCTCTCGAAAGATGCCATTGAGAAGGACCTGACGTCGGAGCAACCCCAATGGATATTGTCGGCCTACGGGCCTGGCAGGGACGCCCCGGAGCAGCTGTTCGGAGGTCCCATGCGCGAACAGAGCTTCGAGGAGATGAGGCTCCATCACGTCCTCGCAACGGAATCAGGGAACCCACAACAAGCGGTAGGATAACACGGTCCAGGACCGTACGGCAGCCGGCTGACATTCCCTTAGCTCAACCAAGCGCAGGAGCTCTACCAACAGGCCCAACAGCAAATGACCACGGCAGTCGGCAATCTCGACGGAGCCATGCAATTCATCATCGCCGCCGAGCAAAAGCACCCAAACCGAATAGACATTTGCAAGCAAAACACTCTCCCGGGTGGCACGACGGGAGAATTCGCTGTTGGGAAGCGGGCAGGCACCTCGTTGGGCCAATCGAATCCGTTCTCTTCGAACTCGTCCTCCGCAACAACAGCCAACCCCTTCTCGACCAACAACCAACAACCCTCAGCCTTTGGCGGCGGAGCGGCATCCTCAGGTAGCGCCTTCGGTCAGCCGTCTGCCCTGGGACAACGTCCGAGTGCCTTCGGCACACCCGCCTTTGGCCAGCCCTCCCAACCGACATCAGCGTTCGGTCAACCTTCGCAACCGACGTCGGCGTTTGGCCAACCTTCACAACCCACCTCAGCATTCGGCGCCCCTGCCCAAAGCTCAGCCCCTGCTTTTGGCCAACCGTCTCAACCGTCATCCGCGTTTGGACAGCCCAGCGCGCTGGGAAGTGGTGGATCGGCTTTCGGCCAGGCCTCGTCATTGGGTCAGAAGCCCAACCCGTTCGGTGCGCCGGCGTTTGGACAGCCGTCTCGGCCCGCCAGCACCGGCAGCGCCTTCGGCCAAGCGAGTGCCCTGGGGCAAAAGCCGAACCCCTTCGGAGGAGCGGCAGCCGGACCCAGCCCCTTTGCCAGCGCTGGCGGCAGCGGGAACACGTCCAGTCCCTTTGGCCAGTCGGCACAGAACAACGCCAGTCCCAGCCCGTTTGGACAACCGGCACAGAGCACGGCGCAGAACTCGAGTCCGTTCGGTGCTCCATCACAACCGGGCACGGGCGCATTCGGTCAGCCAACCCAGCCGGCGACGTCCAATGCGTTCGGACAGCCTTCTCAACCAGCCTCCTCCAACCCCTTTGGCCAGCCTTCACAATCTCAGCAGGCCACGAGCAACCCATTTGGTGCGAAACCAGATGCCCAACCGAGCGGTTTCGGGACTGCGTCAATGGACGCGCAACCGGCGCAACCTGCACAGCCCGCCCAGAGTGCCTTTGGCCAACCTGCACAGCTAGGTCAGCAGGCCAATCCTTTCGGACAAAAGCCGTCAGCCTTCGGTCAACCTGCCGGCGGCTTGGGTGGAGCAGCAGGGGCAAACCCGTTCGGCAGCCAGCCCGCTGTACCGTCCGTGCCAGCCGCTCAAGGGGCGACGGCGCCTGGGAGCGGGCCCTATCCGCCAGGAAGCTCAAAGCAACACCCACCTGCCTCGAGCTACAGCTCCAAGGGCATGGATGGGCGGCTGTCTATGTGGAAGGGCAAGCCCGTCACGTATCAGAACGGTACACCGGGCGTGCGGGAGTTCAACGGACCCTGGAAGAGGATATGGTTTCCGGACGGACCTCCAAATTACAACAAGGACACTGAGTTGCCGGACGAGGCGTACGATGACCGGTCGAAGCAGCAGTGGCAGGCATTTACGCAAACGGGCAGATTCGACGGTGGAATGCCCGAGCTGCCGCCGAAACGGGAGTTCTGTCTCTGGGACCTGTGATGGGAGAAGGTCAATATGTAGCTTATTTCTGTACAGCACAGGCATTGCACGGCGTTACGATGAGGAGAACCAGAAAAATGGTGACGGGGCCTGGTTTGAGGCATATTGGTTGGGTAGCTGGACAATGAGCTTTCGAGAAGCTGGCCCAAGAAGGGATGGGCGCAGGCTATCTTTCAACATCTTCAACATTTTCCGGCATTTGGTCCTGGCGCGAAGTTGCGAATTATTATCTGCTCGCGTCTTTGAAGCCGGCAATTCTCATTTCACTCCAACACGTGGACAAAGCAGTATTTCCGGCCACTGTTATTTCAAGCCTCAGATGGGGGTCATTAGTTGATTTGGGTGGTATCTAGACCTCCTAACTCGTCCCGCCGCGGCACTCGCAGGTGCAGAAAACCTCTCGGCCTCCGTCGTCCCTGCGACGCCGTGGCATTCCCAAGCCAAAGCCCATACCGTAGTCCCTAACACAACATTCCGTGGTCCAATCGCTTATGCGGCAATGGTGACCTCGACCTCGACACCAGCCTCGATGTTGATGATGATCTGCTTGACAATCTCGGTGGGGGCGTTGAGGCTGGGAAGGTGTTTCTGTTAGCCCATCCGCGGTTCCTTTCCCAATTGCCCAGCTGAACGCAAGAGCAGGGCATAAAAAAAACACTTACTCGATGAGGCGCTTGTGGATGCGCATCTCGTAGCAGTCCCAGGTCTTGGAACCCTCACCGCAAGGGGTCTTACGGGTGGTGATCTTGAGGGTCTTGGTGGGAAGGCGGACGGGGCCGGAGACGCGGAGGTCCTTGGACTTGGCGCGCTCGATGAGCTCGGCGGAGACCTTCTCGAGGGACTGGACCTTGCGGGAAGAGAGGGTGATGCGGATCTTGTGAGTCTTGGGCGCCTCGCCGAAGTCCTTGTCCTTGTTGTAAGACATCTTGACGGTGGGTGAACGGAAGTTCGGTTTTTGGGGAGTTGTGGTGATGGGGATAGAGAGAGGACTTGAATTTGACCTTCACGACTCGAACGGCTCGGGTTGCGGCAAAGTGATGAAGGTTGGTTGATGTTTGGCTATCGAAAGCTTAAAGGGGGGGAAGCACAAACGGAGATGGTTCGCGATGCGACAACTTTTTTTCGTGGGGGTGGTAGGGCTTTGCAAAATGACTAAGCTGGATTCGGCTTAGCGGTGGATGTCGTTACAAGAGAGGGAGGAAGAGGTACGTACCCGCTGCTTCGGACCCCACCTTTGAGTCTTACTCCCCCAAGCGTTCTGCCACTGTCACTTCCGTGTCCGTATCGAGCTCCACCGAAGCTCACCCGCAGGCAGGTACGTCGGTGCTGGAGAAGCCGACGTCAATGAATCATACGGCGAGGGCGACAACTCCCATGAAGCTCCGCGCCGCGCCACTCAGCACACCTTCAGCTTGACCTTGAGCTTTTGAAATCCACTTGGACACATACACTCGAATGCGCAATAAAGTCTCGACAGCAGGCTCTCGCGCAGAGCTCCCTCGGCACCGTCGCCTCACACAGATAACAACGAAATAAACCATTTCACAATGGCGGCCTCCCTCCCGCCGTTCGCGCCCTTCCCGTCATCCTCATGGCGGGCCAAGCTCACAACCCAAGACTGGGAATCCCTCCTCGAGGCCTGGACGACGTTGTCCCTGGCCTACCTCGCCCTGCCGGACCCCAAATTCTCACAAGCCGCGGCCAAGGACGACTCCCTCACGGCGTTCCTGTCAGCGTTTGTCGCCGAAGTCGCGGATAAGGGCCCCTCACCCGTCCTGGGCTCATCTCACCACGCCAAGGCTCTCCTGAGGACAACGTTCACCCTCACAACCCGCCTCCTCACGACACCGTCAACCCCGCCACCGCAGCCCTTGACGACGCCGACCTTCCTCGCAGCATTCAGCAAGCTCTACCGCAAAAATGCACCGGGGGCCCTCTCGAAAGCCTTCGCCCTCCACGGCGCCTCCCTCGAGCCGCCCCTCGCAGCCCTCAAGAAGTCCCTCACGAGATCCCTCGAAGCGGGGCTGAAAGCGGACCTCTCGGCCCTGCAAGCCCGCCTCGCGAATCTGAACTTCCTCCTGCACGCCTCTCCCGCCGCCGCGGCGTTCCTGCTCGCCGGCTCCGACTTCCTCGACGGCCTCGTCTCCGCCTTCAAGATCACCAACCCGCCCCTGCGCAAGGTCCTCGTCGCTACGACGTACCTGTGCCTCGTCGGGCTCGTTGACGGCGGGACGCCGCGCTTCGGCATGCTGGCCGACGTGCTCTTCTCCCTCAAGACCGCCGCCGAGACGCACAAGGCCGGGCCCTTGAACGTGAACGACTCGCTCGTCGCCGAGCTGGTCACCGTCACGCCCGTGCTGAAGCTGCTGCTCCGGAGGGCGGAGGAGAAGGGCGTGGCGTCGACGGCGCTGAGGTCGCGCATCTCGGCGCTGGAGGGGTTCCGGAAGCCCGGCGGGGGGCTGATGAGGCCCAAGAGGCTCGTCAAGAGGAAGGTCGACAAGGGCAAGGGCGTGGACGACGGGGCGCAGGTCAAGGCCGAGCTGCACGCGCACCGCCAGAGCCAGATATCGCTCATCCAGGACCTCTTTCCGGATTTGGGATCGGGCTTCATCTCAAAATTATTTGACGAGTACGGCGATGACACGGAAGTCGTCACGGCTCACCTGCTTGAGAAGAGTTCGCTGCCTCCGCACCTTGCGACTGCAGATCAAAGCGAGCAATTGTATGTGTTTTCTTTCAAACGTTTTCAACGGTTCTACGTCATGGCTAATCTATTGGAACAAGATCACCCGTGCTGGGGAGAAGAGCCAGCCAACTCGCACCCAGACCGACGCCCCCACAAATACCGCAACGACACAACGTTTTTGATGATGATGAACTCGATAGACTAGAACTAGACGTTTCCAAGCTCCACTTCGGAAAGAAGGCCCCCGAGAAGACGGCCGACGATGTCCTTAGGGACAGATCCACGGCGCCGAACAAAGCGGCGATCCTATCTGCGCTGGCGGCGTTCGACTCGGACGACGACGAGCGCGACGACACTTACGATGCAGACGACGTCGGCGGCACCGTCGACAACGCCGCCAATGAGGAGGCGGACGGGCAGAGGGACGCCAACGAGGAGACGCTGTACAAGGCGTACCAGGCAGACCCCAATGTTTTCGACAGACAGGCGACGACGAGAAGGGGCCCGGCGAGAAGCAAGCTGAGAGAGGAGACGGGCATGACGGACGAGGCGATCGAGGGCTGGGCGGTGATGCTTTCGAGAAACCCCGGGCAGAAGCGCAGGCTCGAGGCCAAGTACAGCGGCGCCGCGGCGTTTACGGGTGCCCAGACGGAGCTGCTCTCGACGGCGTGGAGAGCCAGTCCTGCTGGCTCGGGCGCCGAAGAGTCCGACCCCGATGGCGGAACTTCGTCATCAAGAGGTGGTAGGGGAGGTCGCGGTCGCGGCGGCCGTGGGAGGGTAAGAGGGGGCGCAGGAGGCGGAAGGGGTGGAAGCGTGGCGGGTCCGACAGGAGACAAGGACACGGAGGCGGCGCGGAGGAGGAAGGAAGCCAGCAAGAGTTCGCGGGCGAACCACAACCGTCGTGACCAGCGGGCCAAGAAGATGGCGAGAGGCGGGCTGCCGGGATGATTAAGACCTCCCCGGTCAAAGAAACCCGAAGAAATTTACGATTTTTTCAATGTAACCTCTGCCTCTTAGCGTTGTGACTCGAACTCCGCATGAGAGGGACCGCTGCCGCACGTTTCACCGACGCGGTTCCAGCTGCGTGGGTGAAGTCGTCGGCCTCGTAGAGGTCCTCGGCGCTCAGAGTCAAGGCGTACGGGCTCTTGATGTCCACCACGCCGGGAGTGCCGGGTTGTGGGGTGAAGGAGAATGGGTGGGTCGCCGAGGGCGAAGTGATGCTCGTGAAGGACGATCCGGCTTCCTCGACGCCCGAGTGACGGGACCAGAACGCGTGGTCTTTCGGTGTCGCCAGCTCAGAGGTCCCGCCGAGGGAGGTCAAATCGCCGTGGTCGCTTTCGTTGTGTCCGATCATGGAGCGCAGGGACTCGCGGGAGCTGCGGCGGCTGTCGAGGTATGTTCTCAGGTCGTAGCACTGTCGACAGTTGGGGTAGACCGGGTAGCAGTCCGATTCGTCGCGGTACTGGGGCAGTTGCGGGCGGGTCTGCTGATCGCACCTCTCCTGAATGTCGTCGAAGAGGTCGCTGATGGGGGTGAAGAAGGTCAGGCGGGGGCCGGAGCCGAAGTACTTGTTGCGTCCCCAAAGTTGGCCGACCAAGGCGTTGGTGTCGGCGTCAACGATGGCGGCCCCACTGTCGCCCTCGACGCCCACTCCGCCCCGGATCCAGCCCTCTTCGTCGTCGTAGGGGTACGGCTCCTCCACGAACCATTCGCGCGTGGCTTTGCCCGTGCCGTTTTCCTCGGCGCTGACGTAGGCTGGGATCTCGCAGACTTGACCGCGCTGTTGGCCTGATGTGCGACCTGTTGAGACTACGGCCGCTCCAGGGGCCACCGCGGTCGTCGTTTTGACTGGCACTTCTTTCAAGAGCGGCATTGTTTCTGAGGGGAAACGGCGGAGGATGTTCGCCTGGCGCGTCTTGGAGCCGATGAGGATCCAGTCTGTGACAATCAAGGGCTGTTCCTTGTCGCATTCTTCCCAGTAGGGGTCGTGAGATACGCGGGTTGTCTTGAGATCGATGCCCGATGTGGCAGTGAGGTTTCCCAGCGTGAAATCAGTACTCTCGGGCATTGCGTCGTGGCGCTCGTCGATGCAGCGTGTGCGGTCGCTGGGTGAGGGGTGTTGCACGGAGACTGCGTCGAGGTGTTGGTATGCTTCGACAAACGGGTGGAAGTTGGCGAGCCAGTAGTTGCCGCCGCCTATGACCAGGCATGGACCCAAGGTTGAGGTGCTTTCCTTGAAAGCCTCGGATCCCTCGATGCCAATGCTGTCACCCATGCAAGGATCCTTAAAGTAATAGGGGTTTCTGGCCATGCAAACATCATCCGGCATGTCCTTGCTCAAACCTCTTGCCCACACGAGGCGGTCGACACCGCCGGTGCAGAAGGCAAATGTGATGGCGGCCCGATAAGTTTCGGGTAGAAGGTCTCGTACGTGTGCTGCGATGATTATGCGGCGGGCTCGGGAGGGCTTGGTCGCCGTCGTGATGCAGACGCGCCGCGAGCCTGGGGTTTTACCGCGGGTGACGCTGACGACATGGCTTGGGCCGCACCATTTCGGGATGAACTCGATCAGGAAAGGCAGCACCCCTTGCTCCCATACGAGAGGGAAACTGGCATTTTCGACCAACCGGGAAGATCTGGCCCGGGAGAGGTCACTGGGACTATCAGCTGCGCGGGGCGTCTGGCCTGGTGCTCGTTAGACGGGAAGCCCTACATCGAGTTCACTCCTGTCACCTACCATGCTGCCTCCTGAACTTCTTCTCGACGACGTTTCTCAGCTGTTCACGACACTTTTTCTTAGATACCGCTACGGACAGAATGTGCTTGATCGCCCGGTCCTCCATGGTGTCCTTCCGAGGCGATGACGACGCCCCGGCACCGCTGCCCTGCGAGGAGTTTGTGGCGACTGTGGCTGGAGCTATGATTTTCGGCGGGGCCTTGGCCTGATTCCCCTTGTCTTGATGGGCCTCCGGGTGTGCCCACTTGATGTGACACTCGAGTATCCGCTTGCTCTGGAACGAGCTCTCAGTGCACCCAGCCGCTGGACAGATAAGGAGATGCTCGAGCTTGACGTGCCAGGTTAGACCGTCCTTGGTAGCGAAGCTTGGTTGGTCGCAGCCGGCCCAGTTGCAGGTGTGTGTGTGAACAGTCTTGACGTGCAGCATGAGGTGTTTTTCCTCGTCGAAAGTCTCGTCGCACTGCGGCCCGAGGCAGATGAAGCGGCTCTGGGCACGGCGGGTGGATTGCCGAGTGGGGGAAGGGTCTTTGGAAGAACAGGGTGCTCCGGTGGTAGGCCATTCATAGGGGAAGTCCACCTGGGTCGGCGATGTACCGGAGCCGGCGGAGGATGGCTGTGAAACGATGGATGGCGAGGAGTATGTGACGCTGCTTGCAGTGCTCAAGGCAGGGGGAGGCGCCTGTGTCGAAGAAGGGCGTGGGAAATCGAGAGCTAGTTGGTCGTCTGACAGCAGGGCTTTGGCAAAAGTGTGGTCAACCTGACCGAGTGCTTGGCCCTGGGACCAGGCATTCTCTCCGAAGATGGCGGGGCTGCGATAAAGGTTCATGTGGGCATCCATGAAGGACATGTCATCAGCAGGCGGCCAGAGGGGGGGCGATGAGGCAAAACTCTCGGAGCCTCGTCCCAACGGCACTGCTGCGGTGGCATGGAGGGGCCCTTGGTGGCTTCTCTTTCGGAGCTTCGCCGGTCGTTCATCATGCAATTGGAGGCGGGAACGTGACATGATGAGCTCTAATCGGGATTCAAGACTGGCTTACACCGAGGCCTGAGCAGAGGGGAAGGAAAGCAGCGATGAGCGTGTGAAGAATAGCCTCTGCTAAATAGACCTTATGCTTTGGATGAGTACGGATAGACACATGAGATATGAATGTCGGCGTTGTAGGACAGACGTTAGGAGCGGCGGGGGGAAGAGAAGACGGCACCCGAGGAGGATGAGCGGCCTCCTCCTGGCCGCGGGCGGATGCGGCACAGCTACCTAGTCTGGCTGCCTGAGTAGAAGTATACGGTTTTAGTGTACAATGAATCGCACTGTCTTGAAATGCGTTAGAGCGACGGCCATCTACAGTGTAACAATTCGTACAGACTGTACGTTATCTACATGCCCCACCTGACGAACTCATCCACATTTAAATGCGAACCATTTCACAAAGATACAAGCGTCGAGATTTAGAAACAATCATACCATCTTTTGGAAGTTTTTCTTTGTTTTTGGCCTCGAAATGCTACAAATGACTCCTCTTCGGCTCCAGCTCTGTTCCCGACTGTTCTCCAGTCTTCAAGGGCATCTGACGTACCCAATCACCGCGATCACACCCACGCTGCTGGGCGGTGGTAGGGAATCAAAGGAGTTCATCAGCTTTAGCCCGTCATCTCGCAGCATATGCAAGATTCTGCAAAAGATTCGACCGGCGATGTGTGATATGCTCGGGAGTCGGAAGCGTTGCATCCCCATATATCTTGGCTGATTCTACAGGCACCTTAGAATCAAGAGACGTACAGCTCTGCCCGTCACTGCGTTGCGGGACTAGTTGGAGACTTTGCGGATCATGTCTTGAATCCTGACTTTGACTTCGAGCCTTTGAGTAATCAGTAGAGAGCAGGTAGCAATTGAAGTTCGAAGGCTCAGAGACTAATTACAGCGCAATAGGACTGCGCCAGGAGATGTAGGCAAATGCAACGATACCCAAACTTGCCTCTCAGCACTGCAGGGGAAGACAAATCGCAGTCTCTTGTTCTTCCGAATCTTGTCAGCTTCCCAGCTTTGGAGAGTGAACCAAACGAAACCCTCTATGAAGATGCCTGATCATTCATGGCGAGTTTCCATACTCAACACCTCGGCATAGAAAGTGGCCTCCCGTCATCTTCTCTGGAAGGGGATGGTGAATACGACGGCGGCAGCGACGACTGGAGTAATATGCCATAACATACCTCCCACATCGATCCGACGGCGGCTGCTCGAGCGGCCAAGAAGGAAGAGGACTGACCTCTATCCAAGTCCTGCGACAAGGAACATTGGGTCCTTACCGAACAAGACGTTGTACTTTTGGCAGAGCCCTGATTCTTGCAGCTTGGGCAATAAGGGCTCATTTTATAGGGTAGATTATCCGTACTTCGCCGTGATATGGATCGAATATGCTATGCACAAGCCTCCTTCGCAACACAGGGGCCTCGAGACCCCGAGCCAACGCGGCAAGTTATCCGACCCAACCTTCACCGGTGCGAATACCTACTCCGGGCGCCCTTTTCCGTGTGCACATCCAGTACCGCGTTCTCTCCCCACCCCCGCGTCTTACCCCATATTCGCTCATGACCCTTGTCTGGGGCAGCGGAGATCCTCCGCATCCTCGCAATTCCGTAAATGCCTGACCAACCACGACCGCTCAATGCCGCTTCCCCTCAATTTTCAAACAGGCCTTGGTGTTGCCTCCATATCTTGAATCCTCTTATAGTGCGCCAGAAGACGGCATGTAAGGCACTTGGTAGTCACCACAACCGGCCAAGCATCTTCGTCTGATTGGGCTCATCATCTCTTCCGGCCACCCAGACACCTATCTGATGTCAGAGCCTCGTGTTTGGCACCGGGGTTTGGACGCATGCGTGCCGGCCATGACGAACAACTGCGACGACCCCTACCTACCCCAGTCGTTGGTGCGGGGAGTGCTCACGACAGGATGAACCTAAAGGGTCGAACTATACTCAACCCGACGTAAAATTACCCCGAACATCTTAGTTGACACCCGGCTTCTCCACGGACAAGGTTAAGGGCAACGTCAGGTTACTCGGAGCAATCCGTGGGCATATATAATCCCGAGGACTGTATATAGGCTCTTCAGGGATCACGTCGACTCAAGGCTCGGAACTTTCCTTTCTCGTTAGTTTCGCATCTCTCTACACTCATTACCTGCACCTCGATATCACCTCAGTCAGTATGGCTTCTAACGGTGACCGCGAGGTCCAGCACCTCCACAAAGTCGCCGAGAATGAGGTCGAGGAGAAACTGGGCCAGTCTGCCATCTTCGAGGCTAAACAAGCTTCTGACGAGGAGCATGCCCAGACCCTCATGCAGGCCCTCAGCCAGAACCGCAAAGCCGTCTTCTGGTCCGTCATGATCTCCATGTCCATCGTGATGGAAGGGTAAGAACGCATCCCGTTGCATCTTCTCCTCTCGTTGTGGACATGTTTATCAGAAGGCCACCGATATCTAACAACACATTGCAATAGATACGATGTCATTTTGATCAACAACTTCTTTGCCTACCCCGAATTCCAGAAAAAGTATGGCAGGTGGTATAGCAACGAAGTCGGCTACCAGGTTTCTGGTCCGTGGCAAACCGGATTGACTATGGCCGCTACAACCGGAGCGATCTTTGGTAGGTTCGCCCCTTGTCTTGTTCTTCAAGACTCATAGACTAAGTCACTTAGGCGGTTTGATGAATGGCTACTTTGCATCAAAGTACGGCTACCGCTATGTCATGATTGCTGCCATGTTCTTTCTCAACTGTTTCATTTTCGTTGTTTTTTTCGCCCACTCTGCTGCCATGTTACTTGTCGGCCAGATCCTCTGCGGTCTTTCTTGGGGTGTCTTTGCTACCCTCAGTCCCGCTTATGGTACGTGAAGGCGTCATTAAACCTCTCATCCCCCGTAGCTTCTTCTTGCCGTTGAACACACCCATCACCATTGATATCTCTCATTACTCGCATAAAATCCTAGCCAGGTTGTGCTAGCCTTCCACGTGGTTACGAGTACTGACACTCGCATTGTAGCCTCCGAGGTCTGTCCGACCAATCTGCGTGGTTACATGACGACCTATGTAAGTCTGAATCTCCATCTCCAGCTGTTGTTATAATGTATCGAAGCACACTGACTTCTAATCAGGTAAACCTTTGTTGGGCCATGGGTCAACTAATAGCTGCCGGTGTGCTCCGCGGCTGCCTTACAATCGAAGGTGAAATGGCATACCGCATTCCGTTTGCCATTCAATGGGTAATCATTTTCCCGTAACCTATTGAGCATTAAGGAGGCTGCCGGGCTAACAGTCAGAACAAGCTTTGGCCCACTCCTCTGATGGTTATTGCCTACCTCGCCCCCGAGAGCCCCTGGTACCTCGTTCGCAAGGATCGTCTTGACGAGGCTAGACGTTCCATCGAGAGACTCAGCGGAGACAAAACCCAAGATCAGATCAATGCCACTCTGGCAATGATGGTTCACACGACCAAAGTTGAGGCTGGGGTTTCGAGTGGCGTATCATACCTGGACTGCTTCAAGGGCGTCGACCTCCGTCGCACGGAGATTTGTTGCATCGCCTTCGCCGGCCAAGTCATGTCCGGCAGTAGCTTCGCCTACACCCCAACGTACTTCTTCACGACCGCAGGCATGAATACCGCCAATGCGTTTGAGCTGAGTCTCGGGGCCAAGGGGATGGCTTTCATCGGCACCGTTCTGTCAGCCTTCCTCAGCCGTTTGCGCCTGAACTGCTCACTGACTTCTTATGCTTAGATCATGGTGGCTTATCTCATACTGGGGTCGCCGAAGTATTTACGTTACCGGAATCGGTACTTTGACCGTGGTTCTGTTCATCATCGGCATACTCGATGTCTCTGCTGGAAAAAGAGGCTTGTGGCCGTCCGGTGGCCTCTGTGTGTTCTGGTTATTCATCTATGTAAGCGGCAGAGTGCCTGTGATGCGTTGATGACCTCGACTAATATTTAACAGTCTCTAACGATTGGGCCTATAACGGTAAGTGTATCAAATCACCATCTCATGATCCATCCTTTGCATAAACCAGATTTGCCAACGGAAGTGCTTTCTATCGCTAACAAGCTTAACAGTACAGCGTAATCAGTGAAACCTCATCGGTTCGCCTCCGCCCATTGACGGTCGTGCTGTCTCGAAATGCCTACCAACTTGTGAACATTGTCTCTCAAGTACTTCAGACTTATATGATGTAGGTTTCCTCCCAGTCCACCTGTGCTGCCAGCGCAGCGGAGTCCGAATGTCAAAGCAGAATGAACCAAAACTGACCGTACAATAGGAATCCCACGGAGTGGAACCTTAAAGGTAAAGCGGGCTTTTTCTGGGCTGCAACTGCCGCAATCATATTCATATGGTCGTACTTCCGGTTGCCCGAATGCAAAGGCCGGACGTACGGGGAGCTTGACATTCTGTTTGCCAAAAAGGTCCCTGCCAGGCAGTTCGCCAAAGCTCATGTAGACGCCTATGCCTCCACATATCAAGTCGAAGATGTGATGGAGGCTGCACCGCCGAAGGAGGACATATGAACCGCATGGAGCTTGGTCAAATTAAGAGAAAAAAGCTCGGCAATTTACTCAGATGCGTTTGAATTGCATGATCAGTCTATCTTAATACCATTTCGAATGGATTCCGGGCAAAATTGTGGATGTGTAGTTTTCTGCTAGACCCTGGTCTTGCGGTTACCTGTTTGAGTTCTTGGTGGTTTAGTTTGATACGGGTTTAATCAAACCAACCTACTACGGCTTTCTTGATCTACGTCTGGTCCATCCTTTCTTTCTTCCTCTGCCCCGCACTTCCCATTTTTCTTTTGTGCCTAACCATATCAGAAAATGCTGATGAACATCCGCATGGGAGTTCTAGAAGCTTCCGAAACGCTTCGTCTGATTGTCAGACTATCAGTGTTCTGATCCAGCAACTGGACATATTTATATAAGCAAAGTTGAAACATCACTACGAGCTGAAAACTCGTTGCTTGTTATCCAGTAGGGAAGATGTATGTATATATTGCGGAGAAGGCCCCACGACCAAGCGTCAAGATGTTCCTGTGAATGCACCTACGTGTTTTGATGTGGTCCCATTTTTGAAATGAAATACAGTGAGAGAGAGGACGATTCAAGATCAGATTCATCGATCTATCGTTTATTTATGAACATTTTGGCACAAGGCCGAGCCCGACGAAGGGTAACTCAATTCTTGGTGCCGATTCATGCTATCCTTAGCCCTCTAAGCAGGGCATCTAACCTGTTTGCCGTCAACATCGCAGGGCGACCCAACCTTCCCAACGCAGGAGCCGGACGTGCAGGGATGAACATCACCGCCGGCAAGGCAAACACCTCCTGCAAAGCAGCCACCGCTAAATTTCTGGTTGGTAGTCAGTGAGGATTGAACCATATCGATGAACACCACGAGTCTGCTAACCTGAGACGAGACGCCAAGGGCGAGGACAAAGGTAGCGAGAATGTTGATAAAGTGCATTTTGGCTTGGGTGGTTAACTGGTTGGTTGAGTCTTGGAGACCGAGTTGATTGTTGATTGTTGAGGCTGAGTGTTGCTTGGGAACTGAAGCTGGATGGTGAAAGGGATTAGTGACTGGAGGGCGAGACATGCCTCTTATACTTTTCCAGTATCGACAATTTTGAAAGCGGAGCAACTGGACAACCTAAGGAGACAGAATATGCGTCCCTTTTGCCGTTACCTTCGCACCAATGTCCGGTCCCTACGAAGAGGCTCCACAGAACATGCCTTGTTAAGGCTTCCCCGGCCGCAGAGTAATATGGCACTAAACCCTATCCTTGGTGATCCAAGATAGAACAATTATGAGAAACATCGTGGTTCTCTGGGCCCCCGCCGATATTCTTGGTTAGGGATTAGGAAAATTCGGTGCATGAGTTTGAGCAGGACAAGACCATAAATCGGACGCAACAACACGGGGCATCACTGCGAGAACTAGGGCAGTGTTACAGAGTTCTAAAAATTTACGGCTACCATTTGACTGTCTTCTCTGAGATCATTCGCTTCGCTAGGTGTGATATGCTCTAGTTACTGGATTGCCGGTCGGCTCCTTCGGAGGGCCCTTAGCTCAAAAGCCCGACCCCAACACCCGTACCCTTGGACGAACCCAAGGTCCTGGTAAAGAACCCGATTGTTTTGCTGTCAGGTCTGGACTCGGTCTCAGTCAAGGGTTTCATTTCAATCTGGGATTGGACTGTATTTGACTTTACGTTAACAGGCGACACTTGCCTTTCTGTAAATATGGGGAAAGTAGGCTGAGTCGGTATCGGATCTGACCGAGTTTTGAACCTGCGAAAGACCACGTTGCTGGCAGTAACATCGCCTATATCGCTTCCATCCTTTCCGTAGATGGCTTGGCAGCCTCAAACTCAAGAAGGTTACACCATGGAAACGACTCATTTGACCAAGCAACCAAGTCTTTTGGTTTGAGCTTCTTTATGTGCGGTTGTACTTCTCTGGCTAGTCTATGAACAAGGCAGAGGGGAAGTTTCGGACGAATTGCAACAAGTCCATATGCTGTCCTCAACAGCCTTTTCCAAAAGCCAATATTTTGGGGTGTTTAAGAAGCGAATTGCAACATCTCACATACTCCTGAAGATGGCTAAACTAGATTTCGTATTAGAGTCATAGCGAATCGACTTCAAAAGCGACGACTGTATCCGTAGTGCTTTTCTTTTAGTAGTATCGGCGGCTTCGGGTCCGCAACGAGTCGAACAAGAGATGCGTAGATACGCACGTGTGTCAGCGGGGTTCAACGCTATGGAAACGCTCCCTTGTCCTCGGGTTTTCACAAGTTCCCTTGAGACCAGGCACTTCGTCAGCTTGAACAAGGATATCAGCCATGAAAACCCGCAGATTATTCGTGGCATAATCACCGTCACGCATTAGATATCTGAAATGTTTTCTATCAATAACGACACTAGTGGGCATCTGAGATACTATCCGGTATTAATCTGATGTATTTCCTATAACTAAAAGCCTAGACAGGTCTAGTAAAAAGAAGAGAATGCCCAATTATATTCCATCTCGTCTATTCATTCCTTCCGTCTACCCCTTGATATCCTCCTTAATTTCAAAACAAAGTAGATAGATCTTTGACGAGTTTCGTCCGTGTTGATTCGGCGAAACGGTTACTTCGGGGTTTCTATCCCTTGGGCCATCATATTCTGGCCTTTACTGCTGGAGCACAACCCAGTGGACGATGTAGCCCTGAACGACGCGGGAGTTCCTGGCCAGAGGGCCAACAATGCCGTTCCAGGTGTGGGTGGTGACGTTGATAAGCTGGGGGTTCTCATCCTTTCCGGTGGGGATCTTGGCCCATCTGAAGATCCAGGTAATGGATCCGTCGTCAGCGGTGGACTGAACCAGCTTCAGGAACTCCTTGTTGAAGGAGACGTTGACGGTAACCTTGGCGCCATCCTCAGTCTTGGGGACATGGGCGGTGATGACAAGGTCTCGGTCGCCGGGGAGGAACTTGTTGATGGGCGGGAGCACGCTACCGATAACGGAGCTGTTCTTGACCTCTTCGGTGGTGAAGTCTTGGCCCGGAGCAGTGGAGCCTTCGCCGAGCAGACCGGTGTACTTGATCTCGATTTTGAAAGTACCCAGGGAGGTGTCGATAATGACAGTTTTGTTGTTGAAGTGGGGAGCCGGAAGACTGATGCCCAGCTTCTCGCTAATAGTGACGGGGTCCTTGTGGCCCAAACCGCCGGAGAAGCCAACGAGAGAGAATCGCAGTCCGCCAACAAAGTGAGGCGAACGCTCGAATTCGGGGCTGAGAACCCAGCCAGGAACCTTGGCGTCGAGGATGAGCTGCTGGGATGCGGTATCGTAAAGGGCAGAGATGTCCTTAGCGGGAACAGGAATAAGGTGAGCCATTGTGACTAAGATGGAGTTAAGAAAGATTCTTGGGTAAGAGGCTGAAGGTGAATTGGTTGCACTGAAAATCTTTGAAGACTTGTTAGATAATGAAGCTGAATGATGTTGGTGTTTGAGATGATGATGATGATGATGGGAAACCAAGTCGGGAGGGAATACTTTTGACTTTTATACACGAGAAGATGGTATAGTTGACAGCCAGTCCTGAGAAACCCCTACATACCACATTTCTGATGCAATCTTCTGGGACTATTCCAACTGGGCTACAACAAGCACAAAAGAATGACCGCAATCAGCTTACAGAACGCCTAGAAACCCATAAATCCACCGTGAACTATGGCATTCAAGCGGTCAACTCAGCAATGATAGAACAAAATCCGCTCTACTGGCATGATAATGGTTGAAACTCGCCGGTCTCGTGTGTTTTCTCAGCCAGCCATGCGTTCCCTTGGTCAGCCGCGTGATTTTAGTGCCAAATTCGTGCCACCCAAGTTAGTCCTAGCATCCCAACAAGACATAATGCGCAGTCATGAGCGGTTTGAATGACCCATGCATACGTATTGTACCTCGGTGTGAAGCATCGTGTCTTCTTCGAAAGACTCTACCCACATTTCGTGTTTTCTCTTGAATTGTTATTCACTTCCTCGGTAACCATTGTTACTTCAGCCTGCCTTTATTTATGATATCTTTAAACTCCCTGCAACGTGTTTCCAAGATTTCAATTCAAATATCGCTCTAGTCCTATAAACTGGAAATTTCTTCAAAGGGGGTTCATATGTAGAACACACTAACGCTCGAATAAACCTTGCGGCCACGTTTTGAGCGCGTGCGTGGATGCCGTCCCTGGGCCAGATCAACTTGGACATTCACTATGACGGGGGCTTTCCCAAGACGGAGGTAATAGTACTCCAGGATGTGAGACACTACACTTCAGCCGTGTCTCTCGATCGTAAGTTCTGCGGATGAAGCAATCGTAGGGCAGGCTTGCGCAAAGCGCTTGTCTAGGACCCTGCATATCGGCTTTGTGGGCATTCCAGTGCATGCGACAGCCGCATGCCCGACACCGCGCACGTGGAATATTGCAATTTTCTCATGGCTTCTTGTGGCTCCACCCGCGTCTTATGGTATCATTTGGAACGGAAACGTGTGTTGGGAACACGCTAGGGGCGGCAGCTGAAGACGGCCCGCAGCGCTAACCGCCCGCCCGTTCGGATTGGAACATGCGGGTCGAGCTGGGTTGGCTTCTGAGACCAAAGAGTGTGATAACACTTGCTTGATATTGTCGGTTGCGGTCTTGAGTCTCGGAAGGCATTCCCGAAGAAGCTAGCTTCCAGTTAGTCCAGTATGTTCGTAGAGGAACAGTTTCCTGGGTAACGCTTGGCCGAAATTTTGGAGAGAGTCGACGTTTTGTACAGGTAAGTCTCAAACAACCATGGTGTTAGGGCAGCGCGACATTCTTGCAGGTGGCAGATACGTGAAATCTGATTTCCTATCAGCAGCGAATGATAAGCACTGGGACGTATATTATGATTTGCGTATCAGTCTGGCGGCCAAGTCACCAGTACTTTGGGTTAGCTATTGAGACAAAATATGCGGTGTTCACAGATCAGTTAGTAAGTCAACCATTCAGAGCATTATCTAGGGTTCGTTAGTAGAAGCCAAGCTCCGAGAGAACGAAAATGATTTCTAAGCATCTGCTATTCTCTTCAATCCCATCATATCATTTTAATACATCTCTTATTAGGAGCTTTTATGCAGCACGAAGTCTGTGTATAACACAAATTTTTGACTAAGATTTCGTAATCAATCACTCCAGAACTCTTCGGGGAGAATAGCGACATGAGTCTTGATATTAGAATGGTCTCCACGATCACAACCAGGCCTTAATGATGTGCAACTGGAGTTAGACTGTATGTAGTTATACGTCGAAGTATATTTCAATATCATAACCTCGCGAGTCTGTGATTGAATTGGAGGATCTTGGTGAGCAGCAGTCAGCGTTTGTGTTGTGGACATCAGCAAGGTGACTTCATACTGGAGGTTCTCCTGCAAAGTGCCCTTTTTGGTTGGAAGAACTCCAAGGGTGTCTGGCAACTTTTCATTGGTGAAATCCGCTTCCCAAATCCCTTATCCTGCGCCCACGAGTAGAGTCACGGCGTTCAGTCACACAGCCGCTCGTCACGTCTTAACCCCTGTTGGTGCTTCATCCAGGCAGCCGCGCTTACGCCTATGAATATCCAACCCCTCTTCAGCCGCATTAAGCCCTTTCACCCCGGCCTCATTGGAACAACTCTGCTCTGTCGCAACGCTGAGGTTTTTCTGAGCCCTGGAGAAATCTTGAGGTTCCTTAGCTCGTCATTCCATTGTCAAATATGGCAAGCTTTGGTCGTTTCGCTCCCTCCCTCATCACCACAGCGCTCGAGTCGACTCAGGCGCTTGTAAACTTTAACGTCGACTTTACCCTACTTAAGGTGGAAGCCCCGTGTGAATATCGCGACCTTGGCAATCTTCTCGCTCCTGGAAGGCGAGAAACGGCCGAGGAGGGGGCTTTGCACATTACAGCACGGCGCCTTGGTGCCATCTTTAGCCCTATCCTTCCGGAGACTCCAACCCTCATCAAAGCGTATGGTCTCCGCGTGTCGGAGATAGCGCGGGAATCGGCCGAGGATATTCCAAAGGGCTTTGGATACGGAATATTCTCGAATCATGCGGGTTTTGACGCAACGAGCATCTGGGCCGGGGCCACGTCAGGTACAGCGGCTTTACAGGTTCATTTGCTTGCGTGCATGCTAGCCCGGATGTGGGACGGGCCTCAGGCAACGTCAATATGGGTCGAGCTGCTGAGATTCCGGTGTCAGGAGATCATGGATGATTTTGAAAAGGGTAAATTATTCGGCATCGAGCTCCTCACAGCCGTGAAGCAGGGAATTGACCGAAAGCAGCTGGCTGAATGGGATGCTAGTGCCCGCGCCTGGCTACGAATTGCCGACATGTCCAAACTGGCACAGCAAAAGCAGCTTCTCCTCATCATTGGATCCTCACCCCAACAGGTAGACTCAAAGCCAGTCCTTTATGACAGCGTCATTAAGGCTTGGAAAGGAGGCCTCGAGGATATGGAAGCCCTTCTTTGTGGCTCGCCACTTCTGATTGGTACTGGCGGCATCTCTCTCGCGCTGTCTTCTTGGCATTTGTACCCAGACCTCAACGTCTTGGATGTCGTCACCAAAGTTGTGCGTCAGAGAGACGCACTCATTCCAGGGTCCGGAATTGTGACCATAGGTCTTCAGAGAGAGGGCAGCGGTCATAACGCAGGACTCCATTGGTCTCTGCCTTTGGCGCACCTGCGCTACTATGGTGACCCAGTCCTACAGAGTAGCACGATCACAAGGGAAGGATCTCGCTTATCCCTTGAGTAGTTCAATATGGCTGTTTTGGGTTGTGTGATCGGCGGCTGGAATGTTCGAGAACAGGACATAGACGATACTATTCAGTTCATCAGCAAGCTCAGCAAAATCGTTTCGGGACATCTCGCCAAGCAAAGCACAGATTCAACAGAAAATTGGCTTCAGTTTCTCGGAATAGCTGCGGATTCATACTTGAAGTCGAAGGATTTTCAGCGAAGCCTTTTTCGGCAACTCTTGAGCCTTGGCCAAAGATACAAGTCATTTCTCGGAGCCCCTCAGAAGCCATACTTTGGATTGTCCGGCGTCAACGTCGCGACCAGACTGGCGGCGCAAGAGTTGAAGATAGAAATACTTCGATCTCAAGCGACTCTCGCCAAGCTGCCGTGGGATCATGCCATTATCCGCTATGTCTCCGAAAGGACCAGGACGGAAGAATATGCATCAGCGACACCTAAGCTGAGAAAGGTCCCCAAAAGGACTATCTCAGACGAAGCAGTCCCGGTTGCATGTCACACTCGCTGGGTGCGCTCCAAGCCTATAGCACCAGACCCAGACGAAACTGTTGTTGACGACATTTACAAGATCGGTACTGGCGCGGAAGAATACATGGGCTACATCGATCCAGACATACGTAGCTCGGAAGACGAGCGCAGCAGGTCAACACATGCGATTCCCCAGACGAAAGACTGGGCTCAAGAGTTTTCCCAGCAAACGCTACTCTACAACAAAATGGGCGAGGAAGTCTTTCCTTCGGAGAGCGAGCCTTTGTTTACCATCACGCGTGTCGACAGGGGCACAAGAGTCATCTGGGGTTATCCGGAGCTGGCTCATCGTGCGGCGTGGGACGCCTTTGATCACTTGTTCGGCCCGATGAAGCATTATGAGTATTGGCTAGGTGACCCTGAGTCCGCAGCGATATTCATTAGAATGGACAAGGCCGCACCTGAAGGACGCGGTAACATATCACTCAAGCATTTGCATGCTGTTCTAGACCAAGAGCAGCTTGACGCCGGGTTGCTGTCGTCCAATCTGGCCCAAGAACTGGATGTACACGATCAAAAGTACACAAATCTATTGCGGGCGATTGCAGCAATCAATTCCTTGTACGCAGGCTTGAAAGGCGCTACAGTGGATGTGCGCGTCTTGAGCTGGGCACTGGCAGACACGAAGTGGTTTCAATCATTCATCACGCGAGTCGGGCAAAGCCCAGTAGTCAAGTTCTCTGCAGGGAATATTAGTGTGGCAAACAAGCCCGTCGAACGGAATCAAGTCACAGACAAACCCGATATCGAATTTACCGACGAGCTGTCCATCGAGGATATGGGATTCGTCGGTGATGCGGCAGATGCAGCCTCTGTATGCTCATCCCCGCACGACTTCTTCGACTCAATGCAAGACTTTCCAGAACCAGCAAAGGAAGATCACGTTGATACAAAAATGCCGAAGGATGAGTTGTTCAATTTTTTCAAAGCTGTGACTATGAAAGAAGACGAGTGTTTCTCCTGTGTCCTGTTGTTCGAAAATTCCTTCGACGTCGCGCCACAGTTGCTTGAGAACGCCATGGCAATATCGAGCGGCAGTTCACTCTTCATTGCAGCCTTCCTGCTATCTGATCCAGCCAAGCCGCCGAAGACCACAAAGGTTCGGCATATCATGGGGAACGTTGGTCGCCCCGGTACAACCGTACTCGTACCTCCTATCGAACCGAGAATCAAGTCAGTAGATATCAACCACTGGCGATTACTCAACTTCTCAGAATGGGATGGAGTCGCAAGAGATTCTTTCTCCGACAGTACACTCCACATCTGGTTCACGGGGGAAACTCAAGAGATTGATATCGGATACAGTGCCGCACAAGACAAGGAGCTCTATATCCTCGAGAGCGTGGTTTCTCTCCATAGCAAAGGTGGCTGGGTTGCAGATCTGGATATATCTAAAGGCTCCAAAGCAATCACGACATTACACCATCGCGAAGAGACACAAGAATCACAGGAATCCGAAGTTGTTCTTCATAGGATCAAATGCGAGTTGCGTACAGGCCAGCGTCCCGAGAAAGCGGCGAACTCTGGCAGTGGCCACGAGAAGAACTACCAGTGCGGAGAGTCTCCTCTCGTCACCATTGAAAACTGGGACGAGCTACTTGAGACTACCCAAAGAAGCTGCATACTCTTGGCCCAAGGGAATTGGCAGGCGCGACTGGCAGCGACCATGATATCCATTGTTCAGGGGAGACGTGTATGCTTGCTACCCCAATCCGTGTGCTGGTCATGCGTGAACCTGAAGGGTGCAAAAGAGAACACTATATACATTTACTAGGCTCTATCAAATATATATAGGACTAGTCATGAGATCACATTCAATCTTTTCAATTAGGTTATCGTACTGGTTGAGGTACAGTACCACTATTGTGTTCTTCCTGCTTTCTATGCTGTAAAGGGCGTCTTTGCGTGACGGACTTGATCTATATCGCAACAGGGCAAGCATCTACAGATCTACACCTAGATCAACTTCATATGATCGAGATAGGATGGTACGAGCATTGTACGAATCGAAGGATAGGATAATATACGAAGCTTCGTCCGCTTGCAAACCAATTACAGCTTTGCAAAAGCACCGCGTTGGTCCGCGTACTATTTGTTATTTGCTGTCAAATCAAGGCTTATCTTCGATTTTACAGTCATTCTTTTCATTCAATATTGTTGTGCCGTCATTGAGGCAAATGTGCTTCTGTTTTACTAAGCCGTAACCTGTCGTAGCTCGCTCTGTTATTCAAGTTCAATCGCTTTATCCAGTCTCTCACCTATGTATTGCCGCTTTGCCTGTTGATCCGATGCATTGACCTATTCTAGGTGGGAAGGGTGGGTGGCTGGGCATTGAGCAGACTAGTCTGGTAACTAGAGCAACCGCCAACACGAATGGCTGCAGACAATTCACGGATACTGAATCCCGTAAAGAAGGCCAACGTACAAGCAAGACAATACTTAGGACAAGATAATGATGAACGAAAAGGTCCCCTTGAACCATCTGGACCTCCCCTCCTTCTCCTTCCTTCCTCGAAGATCAACCTGAGTTCTGTTCGTCTATTGGTGTATTTACGGCGACGTGCGCAACTCCAACTATCTTAGATTCAATATGGCTTTAACAGCTTTCTACATATGCTATTTCCAAGCCATTGGCACTCTCCTCTCTCACGGTTCCCGCAGTCCAGAGCTCAATTGTATCTCAGAGCCCGAGAGAATTCCTTTCTCTATGGTCTACTAAAGCCGAAATATTTGAATACAACATTGAGAAACCTAGCTAAGGCATAAAGGCAAAGTCAATTTCGGCTTATCGCTAACCTGGCCTCGCATTCAATATTTTCTCGATATACCTCGGTCCCAAACTAGCGATCCACTTGACAAGGTTCTCCAATTCATTCGCATCACTATTGACTATATACGTCAACAGACGGAAGAGGCAATCGCAGAACAAAGCTTCGTAGACTTGGTTGGCCTTGTGCCTTCCTGCTCAAACCCTAGTAAATACCTGGGATCAAAACTGATGGAACCCTGGCTTTAATCGCCTTCCAGTCTTCGCCATACTGTCCTTATGGTTAGCTTGAATTGGTGGTATCTGGTTTCTGCAGGAATCGGGGGATTTACCCTGTCTAACATGTATGCATCAAGAACCGGAACGCCTCTCGCGGCGAAATCATAGAAGAACCACGAGAAAACAGCCAGACCCCACGGCCATCCACCTGCTGTAAAGGCGTAGGCAGCTCGCCAAATCGTGTACCCGCCGTAGTTAATGTGCCTGGCGAGGGAAAAAAGGCCGCCGGCGTATGGCTTGCCCTTATTCGCAGGATCCTGTTTGAAGCGCTTCCGTTGCCACTCTGAGGCGAGCTCGGTCACAATACCAACGAAGTAGGACCCAGCGGCGAGAATAAGCCACGGAGACTTGAGCGCATCGGGTGAAGACGAGGTCGGCACCTGCGAGGTGGCGGCCCAGACGGACAGCAGGGTGTTAAAAGAGTTGAATGCGGTATTGAAGAGCGCGATTACGACGGCTGATGTAGGCGACAGGTCCTGCTCCATAACGAAAATCATGTTGGCAATCTGCTTGAAGCTGCTGCCAAAAGCCATGAGGGAGATGAGGCCGTAGTAAGGCTGCAGCATTGTGGTCGACGCATCAATGATGGTAGCCCGATTCACCGCAGTTCCGCCAATGCTCTCGATCAAGTCAGAGGCCCAGCCCCGTTGAAGGAGGGCATGTTGCAGGAAGACGTCGGCTGCTCGGAGTCCGATAAAAACGCTGGCGCCAACATAATTGTATTTGTTGACTCTGTTAATGTTGTCGCGGAGTGGCTGTTGTGGCGGCATTGCGGTGCCCTATCTCAACTCGTGTTGCTACGATGAGACAGTTTTCAGTTCTTTGCGAGTGTTGGATGCAGTTCTCCGGGTACTTTGAGGTAGACACTTTTTGTTTTTCTGGAACATGGCCATGGCTCAGCCTTTATCACGGGCTCATCAGGTAATAAGATCATGATTATCACAGCTGCATTGATAATCAGGGATATCGGACAACTTAGAAAAAGTCCGTCCCTTTCAGTTTGACCGACGATAAAGTTTTTGGAATTTATAAGCGACGAATCTCGGAATCCATGTCTGCCCCACCCGGAGTGATTCGGACATCTTCACGGACTGACACAGCGAGACGCTTGACGGAAGCTAGCCTCGACAAGCGCCGATTCGGCGTGGGTCCTCGGTTTCGCTA
The DNA here is from genome assembly GCA_001937105.1 of Colletotrichum chlorophyti. Taxonomy (NCBI): domain Eukaryota; kingdom Fungi; phylum Ascomycota; class Sordariomycetes; order Glomerellales; family Glomerellaceae; genus Colletotrichum; species Colletotrichum chlorophyti. The sequence goes on along the minus strand of MPGH01000067.1, from coordinate 283,403 downwards.
ACCAAGTCGCGCTCCCTAGCCAAGCTGCTGTTGACGTTTCGGGCAAACGCTGAAGTGTGATGCGCCGATAACAGGATCCTTGGTTTGAACTCATGATATTCTTCTGAAATGAAATTGGACCGTTAAGAATATAGCGTTGCTCATTATAGCTTCATGTTACATTCCCTTCCGTAAGGTAGATAAAGTCACAAGGTTTGGCAGATTGAGGTTGGAACAATCATTAGGCTCCAGAAGAAGTGCAGCTCAAACTTTTGCTTCCTCTAAATTAAATCCGTGTAACCAACATCTGCGATGGCCAACGTTTTGTCGTTTTAGTATTACTTTCGTCCTTCGATACTTAGAATTGAGTGTGTTGGTTTGCACCTTTCGGTCTATTGCTTGCCACCATTCATGTCTTCCCTTTCTTGCTCAAGTCTTTTTTGTCTAATGCTGAGGTTCTTGAGAGTTAAATATTTGGCTGTACTTGGCTCTTAGTAAAGATTCTTGTCAAGCGAGCTTGCCCCGGCACAGGGGTGCTCTCTGTCAAACTGTGCTCGGTGGACCACCGACGGTGGAAAGCTGGTTCGACTCGTTCCAACTTTCGATTTACTCGGATTGAGCTTCTTTCAATCCCCCAGTCTCATATCTCTGACCCCCAAACTAGGCGCCACGTAGTTGCGCTCTGCAGCTACATAGCAAGAACTGGCAGTTGAGCTTGCGGTACTGGGAAACTGTCTTATCGCTGCAGCGAGCGTTCTGAAATATTTGATCTCGTAAAGAATTCCAGATGCTGTCCCTCGTTGATTAGCGGTTTTGACAGACTCTGTGACAAGGGTCTTACCTTTTCAAGCGCTTGAACAAAATATATGAGTGAGGTGTTGGCCCGGAAATTGGGACAATCATTGAACAGTCAGCCGATTGAAGTCAAATTGTTCATACAGTGGTTTCACTGACACGTTGATTACAGCTAAAGCCGTTTAATTGGCGGCGTTCAACTAGAGTGTTCTGCTCGTATATTCCTTAAGCTTGTCATTGCGGACCGTGAGGTGAAAGCAACGACTTGAGCTTTTCCAAAATCCTGGACGGGTTCCTTGCATCCGCGTCATAGGCCGCGCTGAACTTTGTGACGAGTTGGACGAGTGCTTCGAAGTTAAACTCCCAGGTCGTCAGCGTCTTAATAATCAGGAGAACGATTTCAAGTTACGTTGTCCAGGAAGAGTATTCCGCGGAAAAATTCGAGATGGCAGTTAAACGCGACTGATGGAATGAAACTATTGCGACGTCAGGTGATTCACAAATGGCGGAGCTTGATTGCAGGGGAGTCGGTTGCATAGGCGGCGTCGTGCACTAGGGGAGAAATGACTGCCTGGATTCCCTTGTGCTTTTTGACGCTGTGAAGGCACGTTATCTTGGGAGAGCCTCGGCTGAACTAAACCTTGTTACTATGCTCTCCCACCGTTTTACTAGTTCTTAACTTTTTGTCATTGAAATAGCCTTCAGGACTTCCTAAAATTAAATCGGTCACTAACACCTTGAGGGATGTAGAGTAAACAACCTCCAGGCCATGCTATATGAGATCTGATTGCTAGCTGAGAGTTCTGTTCAACATATTCTCCTTTCGCCTTAGCCGAGATCTAGCCACTTGCTCTACAATATTCTCAAGTGTTTCCACAGTCGTTTTGTTGACTCTTAATGGGCTTTCCCTTCTCCTTCTACGAAGGCAAAGAAGAAACATCTCGATGACTGAAGTTAACCAGCAACAAGCAGATGCCCACGCCGGGTTCACTGTCGCCAAGGAACAACCGATCGTTGAACAGTAATCAAAATCATCGTCGATCAACTGCCCACAGCTATCTTCAAGATATTTTATCAAGAACAAACCGGAGACAAGCATCGGAAAATTGACAGAAGAGCTATTATTGATCCATAACCGGAGAAAATCACGAATACATTCATTGAAAATCAACCAAATGACCGAAAGCCAATCAGAAATCGTAATCGAGACTATTGCCGAGCTTCGACCGAAGACCAACATTGAGCAACAACCATACAACCGCTCTTGCCAGTCAGTCATAGACGAACCAGTCGATGGCTAAGATCTACTTTGTAGTTAGGAAGTGGGATTTAAGAAGAATAAGACGCACAGCGGCTTTGGGCGACTTCCGGACCAAATTCTTATGATGATCATGAAGCTAGGAGGGGCAGCAGGCCTATACTGCCTTCTTCGGTCGTCCTTCGCATTCTTTCACCTGTTCCAAGACCGTGCTTTGCTCAGGTACCACACAAGCCCATTCGTCAGCCCCTTCAGCAAGGGCTTTGGTCTCCCATACAGCTCCGATACGCTGTTGAATGTCTTCATTATAAAACGCGAGAATATCATCGAGTGCCAAAGATTTGCAACTCAGAATCGGAAAAAAGCCTTGTGTGCTCAATGCTTCGAAAAGAGAGAGTCCTCAAACTACAAATTGCAGATAAGAACCTTGTAGCAACCCGACCATTGTTACTTCTGCGAATAAAATCACCCCCGAATGCATTTTTCCCCCGAAGAGCCAGATAAACAACGAAAACAGTCGTCATTGCATAAGTGCTACTGGGTCTGTCAGACTTTGTCGCCACGAAACAGTTCCGACATCGTGGATACGCAAACAGATCAGAATAAATAAACTCATTTGATGAGAAAACGGTGTCTTCAGCCCGAGGGCGGTATTGGCTGAATGCCAGTTGTGCGATGCTAGCCTTTGAAGCGTTTTCGAAGATCATATGGACCGCGTCATGCCTCCGCGCTTGACGCTAGAAAGAATTGGTCGACGAGGCCAGTCGTTGGAGGATAGCGCATCTCCCGCGTGGACCTTGCCGGTGTTCTCAATGCATGAGATCAAAGGCGCCGTAACAGACTCAGTTCTTAAGCAGAGATTGAAGGAATTTGACATGCGGCACGGAAATCTACTTTATTCGCACTTCAACTTCTCTGGAAGACGCCTGCTTGGGCCCCTGGACCCTAGAAACTGTACTTGTTTTAGAAATGGACGTCATGTGCCTTATCAGGCGGGCTGGAAACATAACAATCCCGGAGCGAGCTTTTTGCCTGAGTCTTGGGATCATTCGGCGCGTGAGCATACGATCAGATGCATGGTCTGTTGTTCTCAATATTCAAGGGCTAGGGACGGCTCACTTGTTTTCTTGCAACGACGGCGATCTTTCTTCTTCATGGACGGGTTTCAGAAAGGCTTCCGAGGTTGCGCTCCCATGATCGATCCTTTATCGGTTTCCATTGAGTCCTGTGAGGCGTCGAAACACATCCTGTGGTGTGGGAACAGAGACTGCAGGAATGGCCGTGAATGGCGCGAATATGGCAAAAATCAACCAAATGCGTCCATGGATATACAAAAGTATGTTGCCCATCACAGCCATGCCAGACTTTGAGTACCCATCGCAACTGGGAGCGTAATGTGAGTTAGACGCTCTGAAATCAACCATGACGGCAACCGCCGTCTCCTTGATACTAGCCCCTGCATGATAGTATTCCTGTCGACTTTAGAACTTGTATATTCAGCTTTTGCACATCAAAAAGTCTAAAACTCCTCATCTTTGTTTCTTCTTGGCTCTTGTGACTTGTCTTTGATGGACCCTTCACAGCCGTTGTCTACATGCAGCGTAAATCTAGTTTGTTCAATAAATCTGGGCGCAACAAAATAGCGAAACTTACAAGGAGTCTAGCAAACAGCATCTTTTGACATGTGCGAGCAGTCTGGATCAGAATATGAACAATCGTTTATTATTGCTGGCTGTGAAAGTTTGTTCCGTGCCTGTTTAGATAGTCTGGCGGCAAACTAGTCTCGAACCTCTGCAGTAAATCTGGATGACCATGGAGCAAACCCTTCACCTTTTCATGAATTTCCACCAGGTTCTCATATCTCTCCTCTGCCGTCTGTGCGGCTACGTGGAAGTCACTGAGGGCCTGTATCAGCGCCGGGTAAATCTCCGGCTGGGTTGCTTCGAATCTCATCTGCCGGAGCGGGTTAGGTGAGCTCACAGCGCCTAATCTATATGAAAACCCACCCTTACGTCCCCCAAAAAATTCCAACTTTCTTGAAACGGGCTGCTCTCGGCATAGTCCGATCCGGTCGAAGGCTCGGGTGGTTCTGACACAGAGGCCATTGTGCAATTACTCTGGATATTTCCGAGATGAGAATCAAGATACGATTACTCCGCTGCAACAAGGATAAGAACATGAAAGAAGCCGAGAGGGAGAATATGAAGGGAAGGGTGCTCGAAGGGCCCGCGGGCAATGGGTTGTTTTAACAGATGCGACCCCGCTTCCTGCCCAGATTTCGGAAATTGAACGGATTTCCGGGCCAAGGCTTTGGTCGTAAGGAAAAAGCTCGAAAAAGTCTGGTCAGCTGCGTTCTTGGCGGAGAATTACCGGTTACATAACATGATGTCAGGGCTGTGCGAGGACTACAGGCATCAAGTACGGCTGAGTGGCGCGACACTCTGCCACCCAAATTTAATCTGTTTACTCATCTCGTGCCGCTTTCGATGCGGTTGAGTGATGCCTGAGGTGAGCTACACTGCCTAGTGGGTGAGCAATTACAGCGAAGGATCTCAGTGTCGGTTGAGTGTCAGTGTTGGTTTCACACGGTCAATACTGCGATGTCGCGAAACAACGGTATGGATTGATTGCTTGTTGATGATATGTACGATATGAAAGGGACGAATCTCAGGCCTGGCCGAAGTGGCAGAAGTGGTATCAGACAGAAGGAGGCCCATCACCGTGGCCAGCCGCCACAGGCCGCCACACCACTTGCCACAGCCAGATCCCGACGTGTTATTCCGACAGTCAGTGAGCAACCTTCCACAAGAGAACCAGGAATTAGTTTATGCCATTAGTAGCAGCACCATGTTGTGCATAAAAAGCATGCCTGACTAAAACGCCGAAAGATCTATTCAAAACCCTCTTGTATCCATTTCCCCGTTCCCTAGCTGGATAGCTCATACCCTCTGTAATATTTCTGGAATTTTCTGCACCATCCTCGGTACATCTGAATGGCTGGCTACGGCCTAGCAAGTCATAGAAGCTGTAAACGAATGCTCTGAAATAAAACTCTCTCCAATAGATGGAACCATATCGGCACAGGAATGTTCGAGAGAGGGCAGAGGCATAGTCCGGCACCAACATAGAGAGTGCCATTCATCCAAAATGTCTTCGATCCCAATAGCAGTAAGTTAGATTAAGTGGGCCAAGACAAGGTTAAGTACTAATGCACTTGGTTCATGGTATTCAGTGCCGTAGGACAACCAGCGCGCCAAACGCAAAATCAAGAGAGTCTCTGGCCTATGGGGCTCCGGAGTGCCCTGCTAAAGCAAGGATGAATATGAAGGCTTAATGGAGCAATACCGTTTTCTTTATGACTCTATCAAGTGCAAAATTCATGAGACATGTACCAGCATAGATGTTACGGCTATGCTGTATATCGTTACAACCTGTTGTAAGACCAAATCCTAATCCTATTGTCTTCAAAGACAGGAACAAATAATCCCTCAGTTGGGTTCGCCGTGGCAGAATGAACTAAGCCCCCATGGTCTCTCAATATAAGTTGGCTTCTGCCGGTTCGAGCATCCCAGAACTGAATTTCATGATCCATAGCGCCAGACATAATTTAGGCACTGCCAGGGGCGGTTGTGACTGAGTAGATAAAGCCCTAAGGCCCACATTAGTATAAACCCGTAGAAAGCAAAGCCTGTGATTATGTGCATACCTGATGTCCCTCGAGAGTTTGGATGCAAGTGTCCTTTGGGGCATTGGTCTTCGGGTCCCACAGACAACCAAGCGTTCATGATTTTATTTTCTCGTCAAAGCTACTGCTGATGAGTTCGCTTCCATCGGGAGAGAATGCGACACTCAAGGCACTATCAAGGTGACTGTCCGGCACGTTCAAACACGTCACCTGAAAGCCATTGCGGATAGCCCAGGTCCGAATAATGTTATCATCACAGCCTGCAGCAAAGTACCTAAAGTCAGGCGAGATAGCTATGCAGAGAATGCAATCATTTGTCTTGAGCGTAAAGTTACCAACATCGTCGTGCAATCCCATAGACGAACCGTTTGGTCGTCACTTCCAGAAGCGATTGTACGACAATCCCTTGAGATGCCTAAGTAATATATTATCTGCGTGTGGCCCTAGAGAGTCGTAGAGATGACTTGACTTTGAATATCCCAGACCTAACATTATAATTAGCATGGTTGGTAGAGAAAGCGTGACTAACGAGCTTTTACGAGGCTCAACCCTGTAGTACAACTTAGGTGAACGAATATGTCCTCAGTAGCGATCAGGCGTTTGTTATCTGGGCTGAAACACAAAGGACAAGAATACGTCCTTCCAGTGAGAATACCAGACGTATGATGGTGGAGGACAAAAACCTTCCCGCCCCCCTCGATGTCATAAAAATGAGCAGCATTCTGGCATCCTGTGACCATATATCTGCCATCGTACCTGAAACGGACGCAAGAAACCACACTTTCGTGGAAGAATGATTGAACAGGATCAACATGCAGCATTTCAATCACATGTGGGTTATGAGCAATAGACCAGTCACGGTCCGCCTTTTCGTCTTCTGAATCGACGCCAGCGGTGCCTAGAACAAAGCGAGGAGGCGAGGGCGAATACGAGTCTTAACTATCAGGCCTATCGACCTTACGAATTTCGCTCGAATTAAGGTTATGCTGGTTGTCTGTGCAGTGTCTTGTAAGTCTGGGGTCTCTGATTGCTTCGCGTAGTAGGGGTCCGCCTTTGTGAGGCCCTGCATCAATGCGTAGTTCTCCCATTAATCGTCCCTAACCATTGGGTCACCGCAATGATGCGACTACCGAACTGGAGGAACACAGAGAAAGCCGTGGCAATAGCCAGCTGCCGTGCATGTTGGGAAAACGGTATGATTCGTTGGTGGACTAGATAATCCTCCTCAACGGGGCTCAGGATGACCTTGTAGAGGGCCCTGTTCTGGTTGAAGAAGAGATCAAGGTCTTGATAGCCAAACACTTCAGCGTATTTTGTAGCAAGCATACAGAGCTTGTGGCCGCGATTCAAAGCGTGGACGTTCTATACTGGTACTCATGGCTACCGGGAACATTTCCGTCGGCATGGACCTTCCGCTCACCAGAAGAGTCTAGCTCACAAGGGAGGAACTCATCGCCCGTTTCGTTGAGCTGATCGGTTGTATGGTCCTCCATTACCCCTACCTTTTCGACTGTAGGCTTGGTCGGCACCACCTGGGCGGGATCGGACGTCTGCCATAGCGTACATTGGAGTCTCCCAGGAACATGAACTGTAGTGACGAAAGCTTCGATGAAGAGGTAGACGGATTTAAGTTAGACGTAAGCGGCCGTATCGACATCTCTGAGCCGCTTGGAATTGTCTGGCTTCTGTCTGTGAAATCGTGAAAATCGCGTCGCTGCTTATGGTCTCTGCTGAAACCGAAACCGACAAGTCCATGCTCAAAGACAGCAAGATTGAACAGATAATCAACCCAGTTGTCATAGTCCTTCTTTCTGTAGTTCGCTGAGACAGAAGGGGTACAACTAGTATAAGTAAAGTAATAAAGGAATCCCTGCATTGGATTCCCGTCCCAAAGTTCATAACTGCATTTGTTGAGCTCTTGGTTATCAGCCTAAAGACTATTTAATGCTAAATTGAAGGCCTTGAGTCTTTAAAGTCTCGACCTCGTCAACCAAACAGTAAACCTTTGTGTGGGGCCGAGGTTAGGAACAAGCGGCAATGCCATCCGTAGTGAAATAGGGATTAGAAGGTCATAAAAGGCATCTATTTATCAACAAACAAATTAGCTGGAACGGGCGATTGGCATTCTTTAACACTCTAAAATCACGATATGTGAATTAGTAAACCCCCTTTGCAGTGAATCTTGGCCTAAAATTTAACAGTTTCTACAAAACTACCTTGACAATGTTTTTTGGCCAACAACCTCAGCACATATCACAACCCACATCGTGGCATACGCATCCACAAGAATACCCCATACTCACAAATATACCCCGCGCAAAACAGTCGGATGTCGTTCGAAGTAGCTGCACGCAGGAACCGCTCAATGTGCTTTCGTTCGCTTTGCTCACTGCAGGGGCAGGCAGACAATTAAGTCAGCTTGTAGCAGGCGATAGAAGCCGTACCGTAGACAGCGAACGCCGCTGAAACGCACTTGATATACCCGAGCCAAATGACAGGGGTAACCGCTCCCAGGGTCTCGGCAACAGTGCCAGCTTCAGCAGTAATGCCAGCACTTGTACAAGCCGCAACCGCACCGCCATACGCAACACTGGCAACGCCAATGCACGCAGCACACTTTGAGATAATGCTGTTGCACTTCTGCTTGTCGGCCTTTTCCCTCTGCTCCGACTCATCATCAAGCGTCTTCTCTTCCTGGGTGTAATGCTTGTCGGCAGCAGCGTTGTTGCGCTTGTCGAACTCTGCACTAGTAATAGCCACGCCCTTGTTGAGCATGCTAGCAAGGTTGGCGAGAGCGTCCTTCTTGAAATCTTCAGACCAAGCGTTTATAACTTCGACGGGCTGTTGAAATGTATCAGCCCACGGAGTGGCGTCAATGTTGGTGTAGTCGGTGGCGTTCAGAAGCTCATGGACGCGATCGGTATGGACACCGAGGTGCTCAGCAGATAGATCTATCATAGTAGAGGCTGCGGCGAAACCAAAGCTGGCGGCAAGAGCAGCCATCTTGAGTATAGTAGTAGAAACCATTGTATAGATGGCGCCGGAAGTGCGGAGTGAGAAATGAGTGAGTGTTGGCGGATAAGGAGGAATTATGAAGAGATGGTGATGCAAAAGAGAAGACCTGATCGGGTGGTTGGGATTCTACTGAATTTATAATTGAGCTGATGATCTAGACCGCTGTGGAGCTGAGAATGGATGGAGCATTTGGAAACGACCCAAGCCGAAAGAGAAGAATTTTGCCGTGTTAGCTAGTATGCTAACTGGGTTGAACTCAATTTTCTTAACGGTCACAGAGCAATGTGAGATAGGATGAACCGTACCATGCGATTGATCCTAGTTTAATATCGCGGTTGAACATCGTCGTTGTAACGATGCTTTCAGGTTTCGAGTGAGGAGCCTCACTTTTGCGTCCGCGTGGAGCTGTTCGACGCATCCGGTTCAGCCGTTAAAGAAACTTTGAATAATGAAGAAATGCTTCAAATTGGTCTTTGAATCGGGGTTTCTGCCATTGTTGGAATAGCCTACTTTGGCAACTTCGTCATTTAGCAATACTCATCCTCGCATTTCGTTGATTACCACCCTCCAACAGATGCCGACGTAGCCGCAATATAGAGACAGAAAGTTTGTCGTATTCAGTGTAGGCCCACACCATTTAGGAACGACCCGCTCCACAATACGGCACATCAAGGTCATGGGTCGAAGAATACTGTCGTCGCAAGATAGGAAAATTCGCCCTTTCGAATATTTATGGCGCAAGCTCGTAGGGGGAGTATTTGGCTCAAAAGCAAAAGGCTGGTCAGTGAAAGTATCTATTAAGGGCTATATGGAAGCTTCCTTGACTTATCTACCTGCGTAAAAGATTACACACCCCCTATAGACCATGGCAAGAGACGGAGCGGGTGTCAGCGACCTTCGTTTTTTAAAATTGACCCTCACGTCTATCGATTAGTTTGGCAGGTCGTCTTCACATGGCGGCTACGGCAAAATCAGGCTTTAAGCGGCAATCAAAAGGCAACTTATTATGGCACGGCTTGCTTCGAGTGACATCAGAAAAGGCGAAAGTCCCAGATAGGCACCATCCCCATTCGGATAGCATGGCAATGCACACGCGGTCAACAACCCTTGCTGCATAGCTGCTATGACGAGCGAGAAGGGGCATACACAGCTTCTTCATAATACAAGTCGGTAAAAATGCCTGATCGAGAATAGGCAGCTAGCATATATTACATCTTTAGTATATCGCTTGAGTTGAAGCATATTGTTGTCGAAACGTATGACGGAGTATAGGTAGCTACAATACATTATACTTTTCCATCACACTGCTGGAGTCAAAGCTTGGAAAAGCTTAACTATCTGACAGGTAATGGGCGGCTAAATATACTAAGCTTTAAGCATGTTGTTCAAATTGAAGCTTTTTATAGTCAAAATATCTAACCAATCATAGGTAGTTTCAGTGTGTTATACTTCTTACTAAATGTGGGTCTATACTTGATACCACAATACTATAGTATAGAACCGGAACTTACCCTTACAACCATAGTAGGATGTTACTTTGATTGAAGCCTGATAGAGACTCGCCGTCATCAGGTGAACAGTCTTGACCCTCCCTTTGGGAAATCGATTTGCCTAACGCCATTGACTCTGCATCGTTCGGGTTGATTAGTTGGGAAAGAACTTAGCCGCGCATGCTACCATAAAAGGTCGCAGAGAAGCCCTGCAACATCAGATACAACCCATCTCATCAGTCGCCTAGCATCTCAATCTCGCTGATTTTCTTCAAATTCGCTCTTCACCGCTTTCACGCTACAAGAGTCAGTAAGCTTCTATCCTTATGCTCCAAGACTTAGCTAATCCATCAAAAAAGCCTTCAAAATGAAATTTTCACTCACAGCTATGGTTGCCATCGTCGCTTCCAGCCAGCTTGTTGCTGGTCTGTCTTCGGCGTCTTTGAAATGCGAGACCGGCGTCGCGACTCCAGTGGGGACTGTCCCAACCCAAGCTGAGGGTGCTAGTCTCTTTACCAACATTTGCATCAACATTTTCCATTGCCAGCATTCGTTGGCCCCGATCTTGGAACTTAGCGCGGTAACTCCCAAACGAGGAACGTGGACAGGATCGTGCATCAACTGCCCCATTTTGAACCCTGCCCCTGAGGTTGGGGGTTGTGTGTTCGCTTACGAAGACTGATTGGCTTCTACAAATCGACCGCCTCCCTTTTCCAGTACTTTAGGCTGAGCGTTGGAAGCCCCCGGACAACTTGAGCTGGATGAAAGTGAAATGGCACTGTAACTGGACGGATTAAGCTACTTTAGAGACAACTATAGAAGAAGTTTAAGAGGCTCCTAAAAGGCTTTCGCTTGGTGTGACATGGAGTGCAAATGCTACATGTCCGTATAGGATGCCGACTTTGGTGTTTTAAATTTAAAGTATTGGCAAACACCCAAATCTCACGCATCAGAGGAGAATGTTCGTTGGCTTTTCTGGTTAATGGCTTGGAAGTATGTCCGTATGTAATCTGAGTACCTTAACATGAAATGCAAGCATTCTCTTCGTCTTTGTCTACACGGACACAATTGAACCGAGCGTGGCCCATAGACTAACCTTTCGAAGACGTGGCATTCGATTATATGCGGCCTAGCGCAAAATCTCATGACGGACACCGGCACTTCTATACGCAGTGAAAAGACACCGGAAAAGTCTTCATCCCGCGTTTGATTAATATATTGCCGAGTTGATGATGCTCGTGGGGCCGTGACTGATCTGATTGAGACAACCATTGATTTTTAGCTTCCTGCTCAAAAAAACACGAGTTATGTGTATGTCACGAACACTTTCTTAGATTAATCAATCATTTTGAGTTTCCTTGCAACTTACAACAGCATTGGAGTCATTGGGCAAACCGACATGTGAGGGTTTCGCACTCTTGTGATCTGTGAAGTCACGGTCTCCGACATAAGTATTTATGAGACACCCTGCCGCGACTTTTTATTTGTCAAAAAAATATCAAGCCACATTTATAACTTGAATCTTTTTGCATGCATACAACCCTTCGACTGCGAAAATGAGGTTCACGATTGGCCTTACGATGTAGGATACAACCCACTCAATCCAACACTGGCTCCGCTGATGGGTAACAGGGCGTCCATCGCCAACGCTTCATATCTATGCTATTGTCAAGTCAGCAAAACTTCAATTACCGCTGCGGCACATTTCTGTGATATCAATTCGAGCAATTATTGCTATAACAAAAGCACCAACATCGGCGCGGTACTCTTCCACTCTTCCTTGTCTAAACATCTTGCTGATTGAAATAGTGTATCCTGAACAAGCCCATCACCGACAGTGATTGTGCCAATGCGTACTCCTATATCGCAAATGGTAAAACCGTGCCCGATACCTCAATGTCGGCTCTGTGCCAAACATGGTCTGGTCCTTGTCCTAAGTAGGAAAGGACTCACCAGATCGCGGGGACTTCTCGGGTCGTGTGGTGGCCGATAAGGGATCATAAAACGAAGGATGAAATGTTACGCAAAGCAATGCTGCACTCGCCCGTCCGAAGTTTCACAAGTTACATGATGGCGTTTCTGTTGAACTGTTTCGGGTATTGGTCGTATCATGGTTTGGATTTCAAGCTTAAGGCGCCTGACTACCGGACTCAGGTCTGTTAGCCGCTATTACCCGACCAACTCCAGAGAATTCAAACTACTAGCAAACTTTATGTCTAATTTAACTTCCCTTACATTATTTGTCTTTTTCGTGCTTCATTCTCTTGAACAGGTTTGTTGCCGTTTATCCAATACAAAGAACCACAATACGTATTGCCCAGCACTACCACTGTAGCCTGTGCTAGATCTCAATATTCAAACTGGTACAGAATCCCCAAAAGCGTAGTGCTATTGTTGACACAGGCTGTACTGTGGCCTTGTCATTAACTTACAAAACTATAACCGCATGTATTCGAAGTAATACTCACATTCGTTGGTCATTTCTCAAGCGTGAAGTTTGCACAACAACCTACTTCATCTGGCTACAACTAAGTTAATCACAGCTTTGAGCATACGGATTTTCTAGCTTCTACATCTTCCCAAAGTCATGGTGGTATGTCTGTCTGTTCCTCGTAGCCGCTACATCTATCTGGACGCTCGGCTGGTTCGACCGATTCATATTTTTGTTTAACGGTCTGCTGAGGTACACTTCTACTGACCTGATCTTGTGGTTCCTCATCGTGGCAGTCCGCAATTTACCGCCATTATCTACCGCTATCCCACCGAAGCGTCGGTCACCTAGCGTGTCTTGACTCCTGTTATGGCCCAGGCTGTCGCTACACGATGCGGAAGGAATTGTGAACAATATCCTCGCTGAGCGCGATGAATATCGGGTTGGGAAGCGATAGGTTGCAGACTTCTTCAACCCACAACCACAGTTCAGCATGTAAGTCTTCCGCAATCGCGACTAAAACAGATCCCAAAACGAAGAAGCGGAGGGCATCTGCAGCTGGTCGCACTTGTGAAGAACAATCACTAAGTACGATTTGGCTAAGTTTGTTATTTGCAACTCTGATGAGACCGGCTTCCTGATCGGCGTTGCGACACTGGGCATGCTTCTTATAGGTATTATGAGGCTTGAAACACAAAAGTGACGCAGCTACCTATGTAATTGGAATGGGTCACAGTCGATAAGAAAACAACTCGAAAGGGTAACTACGTACAGCTATACGTCATCGCTGCGGGCTAGTATGACCCTCCAGCTGATAGACCAGCTTCTTCTTCGTCTTGTCGGGCTTGACCTCCTGACTAAACAATAACAAGGCCGAAGTGTACAACCGCCAATAACATGTCGGTCTCAACTTACACGAAAAAGCAGACTTCTAGGAAATTAAACATTGCGTCGCTGGTAATTCTTAGGGGGACAAGGCGAAGGGTGGAGCGGAGTTGGTTGACCAAGTTCCTAGGAGTTAGTGATGTGCTTGATGATGGCGAAGACCCAAGAATGTCCGTCTACTCCACGCTGTGACTCACGCCGTGAGGTTCTAGAGGGTCTTGGGGGCTTCTAAAGCGGCTTCAAAGACTGCCCGTTGACTCGAATGGTAGTTGTGCTGTGTGAGCAAACTGCTGATTGCCGTGGGAACAGCTCCTCAGGAAAGCCTCAGGCTGTTACCCTTCTGACCAGTGCTGTTTTGCTGGTGTTCCTGGTCAAGCCGCCACGTTATCCCTCCATATTATCACAAGGGATGTCAGAGGGTACATCGGCGGTGTTGACATGATAGTCGTGATACCAGTAGACCTGATACTCGGGCTAAGTCGACAGATTCGGCGGCACGTCCACAGTCTGGACTGTCTCGAGGACAGTGTATTGCGTCTTGTAGCTATACCAAAATGGTTAGATTGGCTGACTGTGGAGATTTCCCCGGGCATCTCACTAGATTTGCGAGCCGTTGCCCGCCTTGAAATTATTCTCAATGCGGCCATGCGCCTCGTAGACGGTGGCGCTTGCGTTGTTATCCGCGATGAAGCGTAGTGTTAGGGAAATGTTAGAGATTGTCAGGTTACACTCGCAAAGATCCAAGCTTGACAAGACCTACAATGAGAGATATACTGCAGTCAGTAGGCAAGAAGCGCTGCTTGCATCTCGTAACGGCCTCTGCGCTGACACAGTGGGTGGACAATGTCGTCTCATGCCGTCGGGCGTGAAAAAGTCGGTGTACGCCGTTGTGGCGGTGTGGTCTTCTGCCGGGGTAACCAGACTGTTTTGCACATGAGCATCTCCGAGCTGAGTCTTGTGAATATCCCGGCCTTACGCGTTGAGAAAATCCTTGAACTCTGACTGTACACCGGGCTGCGGGTCGTAGTCGGTAACTCTGCCGCTGCCACGAATCGCGCGGCGAGGAGAGCGGGGAGAGCGATCTTGAGATACATCTTGCGTAAAATTGAAAGTTTTCAGGAATGGTTTGAGCCAGTGTTAAAAGAGCCATGACGCTGTATTGAATAACGAGTTGCGTTTAGAAAACCGGTGGAAATTGAGTAGAGGGCGGTGGCCTGAATTGAACTCAGTACGGCTTTACAGGAACGAGTCGTAACGAACCCGCAGTTACAGAACGCCGAGCTTTCAAAGACGGAACCAACCGCAAAAACAATATATAATAAATACGCACTCGGGGGAATGGTTCATTGACAGCGAAGTCCACTGGAATCACTCCTTCTGTCGCCTCCTTTTTTGGTGGAAAGCGAAAGGAAGACAAGGTAAGGTCCGAAAGTTATGTAAGCTACGAATACAACAGAGAGCGTTCCTGTTTTCTTATTTCCCGCACCGAACGAACCACGAACGGTAGTTGCCCCAGATTTGCGCAGAACTCCCTGGCCGCTGCTGGGGTGCTCTATGTCGTACATGGGATGAAGGTTTACAGGCCCTGGACCTCACATCTACTATGTAAAAGGATAATGTTCCACTTTTGTCTCTACTTTTAAGACGCACTTCAACTGAGTACATGTCTTTTGCCTGGATTTTAGCCTGCTGCGATGTATTGACGGAGATTGCTGTTACCTCTGGCATAGCCAAACTCTTTGAATAGCAGAGGTATCTACTCTATACCGTCGGATAGTCCAACGGAATCATGAATTGTAGTTGGCTCTACCTCCGCCCTTAGCAGAAGTGAGTTCCGACAGCAGTGGAAGGGATAGTTCTGATTATGGGTGTGTGNTAGAGCATACAGCTATAGGTGGGAGAGATTGTGTAAAGAGTGACTTGATTCTAGAAGAAGGTTTCCTATATATAATGTGTATATAAATAGGTGCTTAGTAAGTATATTATAAGAATAGCCTATACCTATACCGGTCCGGTATACTTAGTAAGCGTTAACTACTTTATAATACACCCCTAACTACCTTAAAGTAGTTCTTAACTATAAATCCGTTAACTAAAACCCCTTATAGACCGTTAGATAATATATTTTATATACTTTATTTAGAAATAATAAAAGAAATTATTATTAAATAAGTATATTAAAG